>SJYA01001630.1:616597-630238 GCA_006410615.1 Neotragus moschatus
CATCAATTCTTTGGCGCTCAGCCTTCTTCACAGTCCAACTCTCACATCCATACATGACTACTGGAAAAACCATAGCCTTGACTGGACGGACTTTAGTCAGCAAAGTAGTCTCTGCTTTTGAATATGCTATCTAGGTTGATCATAACTTTTCTTCCAAGGAGTAAGCGTCTTTTAATTTCATGGCTGCAATCACCATCTGCAGTGATTTTGGAGCCCCCCAAAATAAAGTCTGACACTGTTTCCACTGTTTCCCCATCTATTTCCCATGAAGTGATGGGACCAGATGCCATGATCTTCGTTTTCTGGATGTTGAGGTTTAAGCCAACTTTTTCACTTTTCTCTTTCACTTTCATCAAGAGGCTTTTTAGTTCCTATTCACTTTCTGCCATAAAGGTGGTGTCATTTGCATATCTGAGGTTATTGATATTTTTCCCGGCAATCTTGATTCTAGCTTGTGTTTCTTCCAGTCCTGTGTTAATGGCAGTTAATTTAAAACTTCAAAAACCTCTGTAAATACTCTATTTTTTACTATTTCACAGGTGAACTGGCCAAGGAATGTGTGTGCCTTTCTGTGTGTTTCCAGTTAAAACTGTATCAGCAAGAAATGTGAGGTTGACATTAAGTCCATGTAGACTGGACACTGGTCTATGTCAGAGCAGAGCAAAGAGCAATTAGAATTTTTGAGATTTTACTGTTTAGGTCCTGACCTGTTGAAGAGTCAGCTGTATGCCTGATGCTTTTCTGGGAGCTACAGGAAAAGACTGACTTTCAGACTATATTTATTCAAATTATTTTATGAATAATGAATAAGAGCAATTTAAAAAAATGCCATGACAAAACTCATCCGCAGGTCATTTGTGTTGGATTCAACATGGCACTCAGGCAGTTCTCAGTTGGGAAGACACTTGTGTGGGTCAACTTGTCCGAGTTTTCCTGGTCACACCACATCATGGCAATGAAGCTAGCATTCAGAGCATGCTAGAGGATGTTCATGGTGAACAGTCATGCTGAGTGGCCTGGCCACTAGCCCCACAAATATTATTTCTTTAGAAAACTAAAGCAATCATTTCTTCCCCTTACTCTGGCTTCTGGTTTACATAAAGTGCAGTTCTGGAACCAGTGGTAAAATGAGAGCATCACATAAAACTTGGAGACCTGAAGAATGACAGAGAGAGCAGAAAGACAAGACTAAGAAGTAGGGCACTTTGANCACAAATATTATTTCTTTAGAAAACTAAAGCAATCATTTCTTCCCCTTACTCTGGCTTCTGGTTTACATAAAGTGCAGTTCTGGAACCAGTGGTAAAATGAGAGCATCACATAAAACTTGGAGACCTGAAGAATGACAGAGAGAGCAGAAAGACAAGACTAAGAAGTAGGGCACTTTGATACCTGAAAATGTTGCAATAGAATAAACCTAGAATTCCTTTTCATGAAAACTTGGGAAACAGTATGAGTGGAGAAGTGCAGATTCTATCACCATATTATCTTCATTTATATCCTGATCCAGACACTCATTAGCTATGTGATCTTTCAAAATAAAATAAATAGGTCTTCTTTTCAGATAGGATCATCTATACTGTTTTTTTTAGATTCCACTTCTATGCGTTAATATATGGTATTTGTCTTTTTCTTCTGACTTCAGACAGCTGTGATACTCTCTAGGTCTATTCACGTCTCTACAAACGATCCAGTTTTGTTTCTTTTTTATAGCTGATATTTCATTGTACACATGTATCATATCTTCTTTATCCATTCCTCTGTTCATAGACATTTAGGTGGCTTCCATGTCCCAGCTATTGTAAATAATGCCGCAATGAACATTGGGGTGTTTTATCTTTTTAAATTATGTTTTTCTCCAAATATATGCCCAGGAATGGGATTGCTGTATCATATGGTAGTTCTCTTTTTAATTTTTTGAGAAATCTCTTCTCTTTTCCATAGGATGGCACCAATTTACATTTCCATCAACAGTGTATAAGGATTTCCTTTTCTACACATCCTCACCAACACTTATTATTTGTTGTCTTTTAGATAATAGCCATTTGACAGGTGTGAGATAATATTTCATTGTGGTTTTGACTTTTTAACTTCCCTGATGATTAGAGATGTTGAGCGTTTTTCCATGTGGCCATCTGTATGTCTT
Source organism: Neotragus moschatus (assembly GCA_006410615.1). NCBI lineage: Eukaryota > Metazoa > Chordata > Mammalia > Artiodactyla > Bovidae > Neotragus > Neotragus moschatus. The sequence goes on from SJYA01001630.1 coordinate 618,744, forward strand.
CTTTGGGAAAATGTCAATTCAGCTCCTCTGCCAACTTTTTAATTTGATTGCTTGTATTTTTTGGTATTAAGTTATATGAGTTCTTTATGTGTTTTGGTTATTAACCACTCTTGGATATATCACTGTAAACATCTTTTTTTTCCCCCACTCAGTATCTTACTTTTTTGTTTTGCTAGTGGTTTTCTTCCCTGTGCAAAAATTCTTAGTTTGATATTGTCCCATTTGCTAATTTTTTCTTTTATATCCCTTGCCTGAGGAGACAGATCTAAAAGAAAGTATTGCTAAGACCAATGTCAAAGTGTACTGTCTGTTTCCTTCTAAGACTTTTACGGTTTCAAGTCTTACATTTTATCTTTAATTGATTTTATTGGACATACAGATATTTTCAAATATTATATCTTCATGTTGAGTCGATCCCTTTGTAACTATGCAATGCTCTTCTTTGTCTCTTGTTTTAAATTCTATTCTGTTGATATAAGTATTGTTACTCTAGCTTTCTATTTCTATTTAAATGGATATCTTTTTCTGCCCCTTCACTTTCAATTTATGAGTGTCTTTAGAGCTGATGTGATACAGCATATATATAGGTCTTGTTTTTTTTGTCCATTTAGCAGTCCTGTGTATTTTGATTGGAGCATTTAGTCTATTAAAATAATTATTGGTATATACTTATTGCCATTTTGTTAATTGTTTTGTTTTTGTAGTTCTTTCTCCCCCCCCACCCCCTGTTTTCTTTTGCTCTCTTCCTTTGTATTTGATTACTAACTTTAGTATTATGTTTAGATCCTTTTCTCTTTACTTTTTAATAGATAATTAAAGGTTTTGGTGTGTGATTTCTCTGATGATACTATATAATTATCTTCCCTGGTGGCTCAGAGATTAAAGCATCTGCCTCCATGCGGGAGACCCAGGTTCGATCCCTGGGTTGGGAAGATCCCCTGGAGAAGGACGTGGCAACCCACTCCAGTATTCTTGCCTGGAGAATCCCATGGACAGGGAAGCTTGGTAGCCTACAGTCCACAGGGTCACAAATAGTCAGACACGACTGAGTGGCTTCACTTACTTCACTTACTATATAATTGCATATGTATGTAGCTGTTGATAATCTCTTAAATTTGAATTCATTATAAACTTTGCCTCTCCTTGCACATTGTTTGGTTTCAATGTAATGTTTTGTATCTTTTTATGTTGAGCATTCCTTAGCTACATACTGTAGATATAGATGATTCTACTACTTTTGTCTTTTAACCTTCTACTAGTTTTTTTAAATGCTTGATCTGCTACTTTGATTATGTTGGCCTTTATCAGTGAGAATATTTTCTTTCATAATTTTTATATTTCTGCTGCTGCTGCTGCTAAGTTGCTTTAGTTATGTCTGACTCTGTGCAACCCCATGGACGGCAGCCCACCAGGCTCCCTTGTCCCTGGGATTCTCCAGGCAAGAACACTGGAGTAGGTTGCCATTTCCTTCTCCAATGCATGAAAGTGAAAAGTGAAAGTGAAGTCGCTCAGTCGTGTCCGACTCTTAGCGATCCCATGGACTGCAGTCTACCAGACTCCTTTGTCCATGGGGTTTTCCAGGCAAGAGTACTGGAGTGGGGTGCCATTGCCTTCTCCGTTTATATTTCTAGTTTTCAATTTTTCTTTTTCACTTAGAAAAATCCTTTTAACATTTATTTTAAGATCATTTAGTGGTGGAAAACTCCCTTAGCTTTTGCTTGTGTATAAAGCTCTTTATATCTCCTTCCATTTTGAATGGTACCTTTACTAAGTAGAATATTCTTGGTCAAAGGTTTCTTTTTGTTTGTTTGTTTTTGTTTTTTTTAATTTCAGTGTTTTGAGTATACTATGCCACTCACTTCTGGCCTGTGAAACTTGGGCTAAAATGTCAACTGATAGTTTGAGTTCCCTTGTATGTAAATAGTTACTTTTCTCCTCCTGCTTTTCAGAGTTTTAATTTTTATTTTGCCATGTTAATTATAATGGGTCCTGGTGTGGACCTCTTTGGGGTCATCGTAATTGGAAGTCTGTGCTTCCTGGACCAGTATGTCTGTTTCCTTCTCCAGGTTGTGAAAGTTTTCAGCTATCATTTCGTCAAATAAGTTTTCTGACCCTTTCTAATTCATTTCTTCTGATGGCCCTAGAATGGAATGTTAGTATGCTTGATGTTGTCTCAGAGGTCCCTTAAACTTTCTTCATTTATCTTAATTCTTTTTTCTGTTCAACTTGAGTGATTTCTCCTGCTTTGTCTTATCATTGATCTGTTCTTCTATATCATCTAATCTACCATTGTTTCCCCTAGTGCATTTTTCATTTCAGTCATTCAGGTCTGATTTGTTCTTTTTTACATTTTTTAACTCTTTAAGTTCTTACTGTGAAAATTCATTCTTCTGAGTTCAGAGAGAATCTTTATGATCATTACCTTAAACTCTGTATTGGGTAAGTTGCCTCTCTCTATTTTATTTTTTTTTAAGGTTCTGCCTTATTCTTTCATTTAGAAAATATTCAAATATTCATATGTGTCCTCATATTGCCAAATTCGTGCTTTTTTTTTTTTCAGGTATGTGTGTTATATCTCTCGATCTTGGTGAAGTGGCCATAGGTAGGAATTGCTCTATGGGATCCAGCAACAAACTCCTCTCTGGCCACCAGAGTCAGATGTTTCAGGGGCGTTCCCTATGTAGGCTGCATGCATCTTTTTGTTGTGATGGGGCTGACTGCTGCAGGTGTGCTGGAATGTGTGGTAGTTCCCTGACCTAGCTGGCCACAAGGTTCCACCATGTATAGTTTCTTCAGGCACGCTATGGGTAGGATAGGTCCCCGACATTGCTGGCTGTGAGTCCCAGGGATGCATGACTACTACAGGTACATCTGTGGGCAGCCTAGGCCCCCAATGTGGCTGATGGTGATGCTTGGTGGTGTGGAACTTCTGTGAGCACACCGATGAACCCAAAATGGTATCCATTAATGTCAGCCACAGCATGATAGGCAAGATCACAATTGGCTTTCCCCAGCATCTTAGTCCCAGCTGCCATACTTCTTTAGAAGTCTCTCAAAGCTCAGCAAGTGGGACTGACTCCAGCACTTTTCAAACTGTCTCTATGCTGATATTTGGATCAAGTGAGATTTTGTGCATGCCCTTTGATGTTGGAGACTTGTTTTTTGCAGTCCGCCAGCTCTCCTAAATATAAACTCCATAGATTTTAATAGCTAGAAATTTTGAAAACTTGTCTTCCTAGTACCAGAACCCTGTGCTGGAGAGCTCAATGTGGGGATCAGACTCCTTACTTCTCAGGGAGGACCTCTGTGGTTGTGATTTTCCTCCCAGTGATAGGTCATTGCACCAAAGGTGTGGATCCTATTACATAGAGTCTGTGACTTTTTTTTTTTTATCCATTCCATTATGGCTTTCTTCTTTTTATCTTCACTTGCAAAGAATCTTGTCTGCTTTCTTTGGGTCTCTCTCAGAGGCAGTTCTTCTGTAAACACTTGTGATTTTGGTGTGCCCATTGAGGAAGATGAGCTCAGGATTTTCCTGATTGGCCATCTTGATTCAGACCCTGGAGTTTGGCTGTCTTTAAAGTTTGCTTTAACTGTAGTTATCCAAATATTCAATTTCTATTAGTTTTTTTTTCTTTTTTCTTTTTTCCGTGCTATCTTTAGGTTTTCTTAGAAATTCCTTCATAAATAGAGCCTAGACCTTTCCAACTGTAATCCTGTTATTAAACAGAAGTCTTCATGGGGGAGGAGAAGCAGTCTATATATAATAATATATAACATATAATACAATAGGGCTTCTCTGGTGGCTCAGACAGTAAAGAATCTGCCTGCAATGCAGGAGACCAGGGTTTGATCCTCTGGAGAAGGAACCGGCTACCCATTCCAGTACTCTTGCCTGGAGAATTCCATGGCAATATACTGCTGCTGCTGCTAATAAGTCGCTTCAGTTGTGTCCAACTCTGTGCGACCCCATAGACGGCAGCCCATCAGGCTCCCCTGTCCCTGGGATTCTCCAGGCAAGAACACTGGAGTGGGTTGCCATTTCCTTCTCCAATGCATGAAAGTGAAAAGTGAAAATGAAGCCACTCAGTCAGTTCTGACCCTTAGCGACCCCATGGACTGCAGCCTTCCAGGCTCCTCGGTCCATGAGATTTTCCAGGCAAGAGTACTGGAGTGGGGTGCCATTGCCTTCTCCACGGAAAAACACTGCAATATAATAAATAACTAGTACATAATTATAAGATTATAGACTATGATTAAGTATTGGTCTTTTAATAAGCCTGTTTCCCACATTTCCTCTGGGCTGTTCCCAGCCAATGGCTAAGCAGACAGGGATAAGGCAGGCCTATCTCTTGGAAATAGAGAGCTTTTCCAAAAGGTGACCTTTTGATCAAGGACTTATATTGTCTTTGTCAAACTTCCTTGGACCTGCACTACCTTCTAAGACTCTTCCATTCAACCTACCTTCCTCCTCACTTTCCTTCACAAGGTACAGACTGGAGTGTAGTCATACAGCCCTCCTGACCTCCCTCAGGTCCCTAGCCAGTTCCCTTCACAAGCATTTCTTCTCATAAATCTGTTCCACAATTAATCCTGTTTTGGCATATACTTCTCAGAGGACCTGGATTAACATATCTATTTATATTAAAACAAAAAGATAAATTAGAAAGTACTAATGAGTTTTAAAGGCCAAACACAAATATTCAAAGACATTTTGTACTTTTGGCTAGGTGATTTGTATTTTAATTGCAGACCCCTGTAGTTAAAGATTGATTTTCCTCTGATAAAGGTACTTCATTGGGGATAAAACAAAAATCTAACATTCTCTGCTGGTCTAAGCAGTAGGTTCTCATCAAATGCTTGTGGAGTAATTCAGTGCTTCTTGTAACTGACTCACTTTAAAAAATAACTTCTACAGAATATATAATATCTAAATTCCCTCTTTTCTACTTATCAATGTTCTCTCTTAGTATGTTGTATAAGCATACTAATGGACTCAATAGGGCTTACATTGAGATAACATTAATGATAGTCTCTGAGGTTCTGGCTGAAGCTCTTGTTTTCAATAAGCAAGCAGTCATTTAGCATGTCCTCTTCTGGGAATCATTTTAATCAACTTAAAAGATTAGATTCCCTTAACTGAGGAGGCTAACTTCTCCTGCTAAATTCACTAATGGAAGCTGAGGGCCTAAGAATTGATGCTTTTGAACTGAGGTGCTGGAGAAGACTCTTGAGAGTTCCTTGGACTGCAAGGAGATCCAACCAGTCCATCCTAAAGGAAATCAGTCCTGACTATTCATTGGAAGGACTGATTCTGAACCTGAAATTCCAATACTTTGGCCACCTGATGTGAAGATCTGACTCAGTGGAAAAGACCCTGATGCTGGGAAAGATTGAAGGCAGGAGGACAAGGGGATGACAGAGGATGAGATGGTGAGATGGCATCACTGACTCAATGGACATGAGTTTGAGCAATCTCCAGAAGTTGGTGATGTACAGGGAAGCCTGGCATGGTGCAGTCCATGAGGTTGCAAAGAGTCAGACACGACTGAGCGACTGAACTGAACTGAACTGAACTGAAATACACTAGTTTCAAAAGGTGAACAGTTTAACTTCCTTTAGGATTGACTAATATTTCCCCTACAATCTAATAAATAAAAGAGCTCCAATCTTATGTAACCTATCAACTATTATGAAATTGATCTTATTTATTTTATTAGCTGTGGTCCTGAATACATCTTCCTTATTTTTGTGATAAGTTAGAGTAATTATCAGCAAAGTGTAAAAATGATAAATAATTTCTACACTTAATAAACTTTTTTTTTGTTTTGTTTTGCCAACTTTGTTAAGCAAAACATGAGATTATAAATTTTTTGATGAATTTAGGAGAATACTAGTATTTTTGCTTTCTTCAAATCTTTACTGGGCACTTACCAGGTGGAAGATGATGAAATGTTCAAGTAGATCCCTCCTAAGTGCTTAGTAAGAATTGGATCTGATGACTTTTAGACATATAGAATGTTCTATTATCTTATCTAACTTTCAGATGTCAAAAACAAAGCTAACATTTGAACCAATACTGTGTACTTTGTAAAGTTGTGATTTTAAGGTAATCTAGAGATAGTATTATTATAGTTTATTTACTCATTTAAAATGTGAACATCACAGTTAATTATGTAAATATTTTGTTGAAACACATTGTAGGTTTGATCATTTCTTTCATCTAGAAAGTTATGAATTCCAATTATTACTAGATATATTTATCTAGAAAATTCAAAAATGGTGAACAAAAGGGAAGTGCTAAAGGAAAAAAAGAAACTATTTTAAAAGTAGAATTGGTAAAAAAAAGTTTGAAAGAGTGTGAAAAGCCATATCAAATATTGAATCTTTAGGAAATTGTAACAATCCTGAGAAAACAATGACTAGGGTAAGAAGAATGATTATACAGCCATATACTGGAACTATTTTATATGTGCATTTCTGACATTAAAATTTTTAACTTAGAGAACTACAGTACTGTTTTATATATCTCATTACTATGATTTTTTCAATAATTATTTTCTAATAAATATATATACATATATTTCAATACTATACATATATAGGATATATGTGTATATATATTGTTATACTGAGACCTTTTAAAACTGCTTTTAGGTTTTAAACACTTGCCAGGAATTGCATGTCCAATTATGTAATGAAAATCATTGTTGTTTTTGTTGTTCAGTCACTAAGTTTGTGTCTGACTGTGATCCCTTGACTGAGGCACACCAGGCTCCCATCTCCATCACTCTGCTCAAATTCATGTCCATTGAGTTGGTAATGCCATACAACCATCTCCTCATAATCCTAATGAGTATCATTAGGTAAATATAATTAGTCTAGTAGACAGATATTTACTGTAAGGTCGAATTGCTGGAATTTTTTTTTTCCCCATTAGATTGTAGTGTTGGAAAGAATTAAAGTTAAAGGAGCTGGCACCTGCCTCTTTGTCACTGATTAGAGGAGATGAGGATTGGTTTGAAATGTGTGTGGAACTGCCCTACAAGGAAGTAAAAGACTTTCTTTCACCTTGAACAATTACTATATTTAGGACCTGGAATATAAATGTTAGCTAAACCCTCATTTAATACTTCCTCACACACAAGGTTTTTAGTGATGGTCAGTTTGGTCATACCAAGTCTCCAAGACTCGGGACAATGTGGAAAGCCATTGTGAATGCTGTTTTTCCTCCACCAGTATAAAGATGATGTGTTTTGTTCTTTAATTAGCAGGGCATCCGTGAAAATGTTATATGGACTAAGTGAAATGTTACATGAAAATAATTTTGCTGAAGAGCAGCAAAGTCATTTTGTGTGATAATAGGGGGAAGTAGTGTTAAGATAATTTAACCATGTTGCATTTTATTTCAGTGATTTCTCTCTCAACCATTTTTAGTTAAACCTGCCAGCCAGCTCAGTATCTGTAATTCTGGCACATATTGAAACCAGCCAAGCTGTTAAGTACACACTCAGATGTGGAGCTACTGCTCTAATGTAACACTCAATCATTTTCCATTATACCATGCAACATTAGTCACCATTATTGCCGTGTGCAGCCTTGATAAACACTTAATGCTAAAGGAGAAAATGTTGGGAATATTGCCTAATGTTTTTATCTTTGCATCTACATTATGTTCCTCATGTGGTTCTCTTTGCTTCGATTCATCTGGTTTCATTTGTTACATTTGCACAAATTCTTAACATAAAAGTATCCCCAAATGTGTATGTTGTAATTAGGGTGTAATTCTGAGTGGAGGCTCTAGTGACATTTAAGAGCAAACTTAGGAACTGGTGGGATACTGCCAGCTCTAGGGAATTCAGAGAGGGAAGAGCAGAACTAATTTATGCAAGTCTGGGAGCTGATGATGTTATGCACAGCTACTTACAAAATTGGAACTTCCTTAGTCGATGTCCCCTTTTATCTCTCTCATTTTAATCCTTACATGACAGCTGTTATATATCTAGTGCTTTAGCTTGCATTGGTGAAAATAAACTTATTAATCACTATTTGCTTTATTCCAAATCTCTCTCCTCACCTCTAGAAGAGCATCGTGTTGGAATTTCTAGATTTTAAACAAAATATCTCTCTCCAAAATTCCCACAGGTTTTAGCCATTGAAAACTTGGGACCTAGCAAACAGAATTCTTTAGAGTTCAAGTGATATACTTGCTAAATTGCCAGAGTCAACTTATAACTGAGGGTTTAAGAAAAATGTAAAAACAAAAACAAAAAACCCCAACACTGATCTGTCATATAAAAGGAATTCAGACCACAAACTAAACAACTTAAGGCATTCAAGGTTTTGAGTATTTGGTGGCAAGTTTGAGGCAAGGTTAAAGCCTAGGATGGTACTTGGAGTTTTGCCACTGGGCTGAAGTGAGCCTTGCTCATTGTACCAAGCTGCTGCTTGGTGCAGAGCCTGCATGTGTCTCCACCCCAGAAGGATCTCGTTCAAGGGTAAGTTCTTCCTATGAACCTGCTTTCCCCTTCAGAGGGTGGCCTTTATTTGCATATCTGTGCTTGGGCTTTCCAGGTGGTGTGCAGTGGTTAAGAATCCGCCTGCCAATGCAGGAGATGCAGGAAACGTGGGTTCAGTCCCTGGGTTGGGAAGATCCCTTGGAGGAGGAAATGGCAACCCACTCCAATATTCTTGCCTGAAAAATCCCATGGACAGAGGAGCCTTGTGGGCTACAGTCCATATGGGTCCCAAAGAGTTGGACACAACTGAGCGGCTGATCAGGTATGCACCTCTGTGCTTAGGACTCCAGCTTTGTGAGTGGCAATCTGTACATCACTGAGTGCAGGTGACCCTGCTGTTTATCCTGATACTGCTCACTCAGCCTGCGCTTCTGCTTGTCCTGGGAGTGTTTCAAGTGCTTCCTATCTTGACTTTACTGCTTTTCGGCCACAGAGGGGAGAAGAGGTCAGTGCCTTCTGATAATCTTCAGCACCCTCAGCCTATCTGACACTAGCCACAATTCCAGACCAAACAATAGTGTTGTTAAAGGTGCTTTCTGTTTCTGAAAGTAAGGTGCTTTCTTTCAGTCACCTCTGAAAGATCATAGCAAATCAGACTGCCTGGGGATAGCAAGGAAGTAGTCTCAGAAGACTACTTTCATTTGAAAGTGGGTCACCTGTGGGAGCATCTGACATGGCTACAGTGTGGGAAATAAAATCAGGAGTTTCATTCTATGCTTTCAACTTGTGGATATAGTACTAAAGAAAAGGAAAAGAGACTGATCCAAGGGATTTAGGTTGCTTCCTCAAGGAGGGGTCTGATGTAAAAACTTCTTGTCAAATTCATCACCAGTTCATGAAACTCTGGATTTAGGTCCATCTTGTGTTTTTAGTGCTGCTGTCTTCCTGAATTCCAAATGTTTTTCCCCTTCCTGTGTGCTGATCCAAATCCGATTTACCCTTAGTCCTATTTCCTGTTAGATTTTATCAATTAGGTTAGCTTACTTTAACTTCTTCTTTTTTTTAGGGTGCCTATAGCTTTTCTTGTCAGGACTGTCGAATTTAATTGTAAAAGAATCATCATTAAAATGCCAATCCTAACGCAGTACATCTGAGGTGGGGCCCAATATTCTGCATCACTTACCAGCTCCCAAGTGAGAGAAATGCCGCTGCTCCTTGAGTCGTTCTATATGATGCACAGTATAAATAAGTTTGCTGATTCCTAAGTGCCTCTTGTGGAGAAGAGCTGTGTGGGCATCACCTGGAGTCACTTATAAAATGCCACTTCTAGGGTATTTTTCTCTAGATATTCTTTTCATCTGTAAAAATGGAGATTTTCTTTCTGCCTCACAAGATTTGTATTATGTTTGTACATGATGATATACGTTAAGATGTCTTGGCCATAACAGGTCTTGAATTTATTGTGATTGGGACATTATTTTTTAGCTTTATGTATAAATTCTCTTCTAAACTAGACTGCAAGTCATAGGAGGGCAGAGATCAATGTTTTGTTTTCTTTTGTTTTTTTCCCTTTCCGATCTAACCTATTGTTATCACACAGGTGAGAACAGAGAAAATGCTTAATAGATATGTAATGATGTTACTCAAAAGAAACTCCCTCTTAGTCTTTTCGTGTTTGGTCTCCCAACTCATATTAGCCAGTGTCAGATAGTTCTGTTTCTTGGCGTCTTTCTACCCAAAAGCCACTGAATTTAACACTCCTGTCCTGAGCAACTATTCCATGTCCATAGAAAGCTGACCTAACCCTAGATTATGCCATACCCAGTGGAGGATCAGAATCTTGGGTAAAATTGAAGGCTAATTTGAGGTTCAGATCTATTGTAGCATGAGCTTCAAACTCATAATGTAATACTCCTTTGAACTGAATTTCCAAACCAGCCTACCCTGTAACTAACCTGGCTACTCTAGATTATTCTGGAGTAGAAGTGACCTGACATTAATCCAATAACTGCTTCATCACATTATCACTGTAGCTATTTGTTTACTCCTCTGTCTTTGCCACCAGATGGTAAATACAGAAGGCAGAATATGTCTTTCACCTTTGGATTCTCAGCAGAATCACAATATAAGATATACATAGTAGATAGCAGTTTCATGGGCTAACTTGAGACCTCTGTATCTTTTCTGGGTTGGGACGAGAGAAAATAAACATTGACATAATGTTTATACTTATATAAGTTAAATGAAATTCTTTCAATCAAGTTATTTGCTTTCAATTTTTGCTGTCATCATAGCCATGTATCCCCATGGAATATATTTCTAAACCAATTATTGTAAATAATTATAATGGTGGTAAGAGTTATTCTTGATTATTTACTATTTGTCATGCACTTGCAACATTCTTGTCAAATACTCACAGAAGCCTTATGATATAAACATTATATCCTTCTTATAGATGAGGATACTAAGGCTCAGCAAGTTATAAGTCACAGATTCAAACCTGGATATGTCTGAGTCTAAAAATGTGCTCTTGATGATTCTAATATACAGCTGCCCTGTGTTCAAATTTAAAAATTCACTTGAGAATGGAGTAGATCTTTTAATATTATGTTTAACTGAGACATGAATAATTTTTACAACTCATTAATAATTGCATTTGTGACAATAAATAATCATTCCTAATCACTAGATGCCAGACTGAGTTTGGCATAAAAGAGTTTGCATAGACTTTAACATCAGGGTATTAGGATCTGGATCTCATTGTATCAATCTACTAGTTAAGTGACCTTGGGAACATTTCATCAGTTCAGTTCAGTTCATTTAGGTTGCTCAGTCGTGTCAGACTCTTTGTGACCCCATGAATCACAGCACACCAGGCCTCCCTGTCCATCACCAACTCCTGGAGTTCACTCAGACTCATGTCCATTGAGTCAGTGATGCCATCCAGCCATCTCATCCTCTGTCATCCCCTTCTCCTCCTGCCCCCAATCCCTCCCAGCATCAGAGCCTTTTCCAATGAGTCAACTCTTCACATGA
>SJYA01001630.1:632569-690197 GCA_006410615.1 Neotragus moschatus
ACTCTCAAGAGTCTTCTCCAACACCACACTTCAAAAGCATCAATTCTTCGGCGCTGAGCCAATATCACAGTTCAACTCTCACATCCACACATGATTACTGGAAAAACCATAGCCTTGACTAGACGGACCTTAGTCGGCAAAGTAATGTCTCTGCTTTTGAATATGCTCTTTAGGTTGGGCATAACTTTCCTTCCAAGGAGTAAGTGTCTTTTAATTTCATGGCTGCACTCACCATCTGCAGTGATTTTGGAGCCCAGAAAAATAAAGTCTGACACTGTTTCCACTGTTTCCCCATCTATTTCCCATGAAGTGATCAAGATTGCCAGGAGAAATATCAATAACCTCAGATATGCAGATGATACCACCTTTATGGCAGAAAGTGAAGAACTAAAAAGCCTCTTGATGAATGTGAAAGAGGAGAGTGAAAAATTTGGCTTAAAGCTCAACATTCAGAAAACGAAGATCATGGAACATTTCATAGCATCCCTTTATTTCAGTGTTTGTATCCATGAAATAAGAATGATGATATTAATTGCACAATTGTTGTTAAGTTTACAGATAAGTGAATATGTGTCATGGTGCCTTCTATGTAGCATACTCAACAAACAGTAGCTACTTTCATCCTCCTTCAACTTTCTACCTGAATATTCTGCAGGTTCTTTTAACTCAAAAACTTCCAACCAACGGCATTGTTTTCCTCCAAATTTCTGCTTTTTTTTGTCTGTTATTTTCCTGCTAATTTGGGGATGGGCATGTGTCACATTTTATATAAAGCTTTCTCTAAGGAAAGAGACCTAAGAAGATTAATTTCAAGATCATCTCTTAGTTGGGACATTTTATTACAAGGAAAAAGAAAGAACAGATGACCCTGGTTAGACTAAATACAAGAAAAAGAGAATATCTGGTTAAATGTTATTACTCTTAACTGACAACTAGCTAGACTGATGGGTTATAAGTTTCCCAGAAGAGATCTTACAACCCTAGCATTTATCATAAAATTGCTTAAGCATTTTACAGAGTATGTTAGCTTCTCTCCTGGAGGAGGTTGGTCATTTCACCCATGTGAAAGGTTTTGTCTTCCACTAGGATGGACCCATGTTTCCTCACCTCCTTCTTCTGGCCTGCTTCGACATCCTGCTTTTCTGGGCCAAGATATCTCTTCCCAGACTGACTTCTTAACCAGTCATCATGTCTCTAGTAGCTGTTAATCCAATTAATCTTCCATACTATAAATGAAACTTGTCTAAAACAAATCTAATCACACCATTCTTTCTAAATTTAAAAACTCTATTGCTTGATTACCGAAATTTTGTTTTTAACTTGTTCTTTTGCAGTTTGTTCCCATCCTCCTGATCAGACTCAGTGTCACTTGCTCTTTTTAATAAAGGCTTTCTTCTAGCTGTGGAAGGCTTTTTGCTAGACTTTTACTAGATACTCTAGCTACTTGGCACACTCATGTATCCTTTTTTGTTTCCTCCTTCTTGTCCTTTTTATAAAATATGACTCATCTTTAAAGACTTTTATTAAGTATGCCTATTCTCTAAAGTATTTCTCTTAACTGTTCCAGTGTGATCAACATTTCTTTTATCTCCTAAGAAATTAATTAACCCTCCATATTGTATTCAATAAACAATTACATTACACCTAATATATGCCAGATACTGTATTAACAACTTAATAAATAATAACTCATTTATATTAATATAAATATTAACTTATAGTAACAGTTTGAAATACACTCAGCTCTTTGTATCCATGGATACAGAATTGTAAATATGAAGGGCTGACTGTACCATGTCATTTTCATATAGGACTTGAGAACTGTGGATTTTAATATCACCTGCAGATACCAAAGGAGTCCATAGGTATTAATTTTATCCTCATTGTAGGTTAAAAATCGGACATAGAAAAGTTAAGTTACTTGCCCCAAATTACACACATACTAAGTGTTATAGTTGGGATTAAAACCCAGGCAATATGGTCCTCCATAGTCCATGTTTTTAACTACTGTGCTAAAATGAGTTTTGTAGACCCTCATACATTGCATTAAAGATATATTTTTAGCACTTATTAAATTGCAACTTTTTTCTTTTTAATATACCCACTTTCCCTGCAAAACTCCAGCATCTGGCATGAAATGAGTGCTCAGTAAATGCTTGTTGATTTGAGCTGAATTAAGATTAAAGCTATTTTGTTTTTCTTTTCTTTGCTAGTAAATGGACTTCCATGGCAGTAGTTTGCCTTGAGGTTTGTTTATACACAGTGGGAGGAAAGGTAAGAAGATAAATGCAAGTTGGTTTAGCAAGAAAGAAAAACAGCACTAGCGTATGCTCAGAAAATACCATTAAATACTATTACAGCAGTTCTTTTCAGAAATGGATGTTTACTTTACCCTTGTAGTGAGGAATACAGAAGGTTACACAATAATAGAGCAACCAGCAGGGCCTGCTTCAGCAGTGCACATTAGCTGACTAAATGTCAGCGGAGTCACACACACAATTCACGCAAGTCATTGAAATAAATGTGTATACTGTGAAATGGGGTTGACCTATACTCTTTAGAAAGGGACATGCTGCTTCCCTAGAAGTACCAATAGCTCAAGAAGGAAAAATTGGGCTAGTTGAGTCATCAGAGTTAAAAAATAAATAAATAAATAAATAAACCTTCAGGGGGAAATAATAAAAGAGGGTCAAAGAAAAAGTAACCACTTAGGCTTTAATCATTATTTATTAATATTCTGATGGAATCATTTGGTATATAAACTAATAGATCTAATATGACTAGTGTAAGATTATAAAACTATTTTCATAGCGATTGATAATATATATGATACAACTTCCTGGAGAAGGAAATGGCAGCCCACTCTAGTACTCTTGCCTGGAAAATCCTGTGGACAGAGGAGCCTGGTAGGCTAGAGTCCATGAGTAGGACACGATTGAGTGACTTCACTTTCATTTTCTTTCTTTCAAGATACAACTGAAACATCAAATGAATCTATTGTGAAATGGATATTGGACTTCAGTGAGTATAAAGATAGGAGGCATTAGGAAAGAAATGATAGCACTCTTTTCTATTATGTAATATATGGTTCAGATAAATGAACAAACATCATGTTACAGATGATTTCCTTCTAATTATATACAATGAATAGAGCTTAATATTCAATAAAATTATAGACTCAACATTAGAACTAAATTAAAAGATGCTTACTCCTTGGNAAGATAGGAGGCATTAGGAAAGAAATGATAGCACTCTTTTCTATTATGTAATATATGGTTCAGATAAATGAACAAACATCATGTTACAGATGATTTCCTTCTAATTATATACAATGAATAGAGCTTAATATTCAATAAAATTATAGACTCAACATTAGAACTAAATTAAAAGATGCTTACTCCTTGGAAGGAAAGTTATGACCAACCTAGACAGCATATTGAAAAGCAGAGACATTACTTTGTCAACAAAGGTCTGTCTAGTCAAGGCTGTGGTTTTTTCAGTGGTCATGTATGGATATGAGAGTTGGACTGTGAAGAAAGCTGAGCACTGAAGAACTGATGCTTTTGAACTGTGGTGTTGGAGAAGACTCTTGAGAGTCCCTTGGACTGCAAGGAGATCCAACCAGTCTATCCTAAAGGAAATCAGTCCTGAATATTCATTGGAAGGACTGATGCTGAAGCTGAAACTCCAATATTTTGGCCACCTGATGCAAAGAGCTGACTCATCTGAAAAGACCCTGGTGCTGGGAAAGATTGAGGGCAGGAGAAGAAGGGGACAACAGAGGATGAGATGGTTGGATGGCATCATCAACTCAATGGACATGGGTTTGGATGAACTCCGGGGGTTGGTGATGTATAGGGAGACCTGGCGGGCTGCAGTCCATGGGGTCACAAATAGTCAGACACGACTGATTGACTGAACTGAACTGAGTTGAAAGCAACTTCAGAATATATTGAGTTCAAACTCCCATCCAATATAGATTTTGTTATAGTTTCTTTAGTATTCTTTAGAAATAATTACTTATTTTTACTGAACCTATCCAAGTCAGGAAACTTAATACTTCATGCAATGATCATTTCCACTGTTGCTCAATTTCAATTGTTAGAACAGCCATTAAGTAGAATATTATTAATTGCAGTCTCATATAAAGATCAGTGGTAAAAATACCTTTATAAATATTTTTAATAAAAGAAAGTACAATAAAGTAACACCTGGCTTCTCAGGTGGCACAATGGTAAGGAATCCATCCGCCTACTCAGAAGATGCAAAGATGCAAGTTTGATCCATGGTTTGGGAAGATCCCCTGGAGTAGGAAATGACAACCTCTCCAGTATTCTGAAGCAATGTTCACTTTCACTTCTTCCAGTATTCTTGCATGGACAGAGAAGCCTGTCAGGCTACAGTCCATGGGGTTGCAAAGAGTCAGACACAACTGAGTGACTGAGCATGCATACATTGCTACCCATAAGGAGATTTGCTGTAGTAATCTATCATTTAAAGAGAGGAAACTGGTACAGCATTACCAATAGTGTTAATATACATAAGTGATCAGATAATTTGACATGATTATTATACCTTTGGTTAGTCTTAATTAAAACTCTGCCTACAGCCCTTTGTTGGCAGTTGAGTTCAGAATAGCATGTCTTTAAATGCATTTACTTATTCAGCTGTGTTATCAATATTATTCTATTTTGTTTAAAAATGCCTAAGCTTGTAGTACTAAAGTTATTAGAAAGGAGATATTCTAAACAGTATCTCACAAAATACTCAGAACTATGAATTTTCTGCTTAGTTCTCTTCTTTAATAAATACCCATAGGTAAATATCCCTGTTGTTAGTTGGCAGACTTCTTCCTATTGAATGCACCACTAATAAGTGCAGAACACTTTTAAATCATTAGTAACATTGTAAAGACTTTATATTTGAACACTGAAATAATTTTTTTCCATTTTCTTTGCATCAACTTACAAACTTAACACCTATTTGGTGTCTACCATATGCCAGACAAAACCTCCGATACCTTAGAAACAGAGCATCCAGTGTTGGAAACAAGCAAAGAAAAAAAAAATAAAATAAAACCCTACATAATATTCTTTATATTAAGCATTTAAAATGAATAAAACTAATTGCTAAGTGTTTTAAATGTATTTTCTATTGTTAAATGCATCTGTTGCTGGCATTTATTAAATTCTTACATTACATTCACTATATTAAATTTTCTCAGATACTTGTTTATTCCTCATAACAATCCTTAAAGAGCAGATACTTTTATTACTAATGTTTTATCCACTTTACAGATGAAAGAAGTGAGGCATAGGGAGCCACAACATTTCAAGGTTATATAGCACCTAAGTGGCAGTGCCTGGACTCCTTGGTTGTGTATGAAACATTATAAAAACAAACTCTCAAATTATTACTTTGATTGTATACTTATAAATATTTGCAGAAGGTTCTCTCATTCTTTTTTTCTTAAGGCACACAGTTGTTAGGTGAGAAAACATCTCCTAGGAAAACTGAGGAAAGAAAAATCAGAGAGATTAGAAGGTAGCTCAGGTTTGCTGATAAAGATAATAAAGTCTTCTCTGGAGATTTTAGTGAGAACTTGAAAGAGAATATTTAAAGAAGAAAATGGTTCAGTAAAATCTCATTGAGAAGCAAAATCAGCAAGACTCCATAATTAGGAGAAAATGTAAATTGCTTTTTGACAGATAAAGAGACTTATTCAAATCCAACCCCAATATGGGGGTGGGGGGAGAAAGAAACAAAGCAGGGCCCCTAGATGGCATTTTACTCATTGCAAATTCTTCTAATGAAGATTTTCATAGTCCAGCTCACAGATTCTTAGCTTCAGTAGCAGGATTAATTATCCCCAGGGCCTCTGCCTCAGAGGAGAGACAATAATATGAGGACCAAAGATATATTGGGTCTAAGTTGGTCGAGGAAAATTCTCTCAAAAGATCTATTTGTCTAGTAACTACCTGCTCAGCTTTGTGCCCCAGTTTAAACAACAACTGATCTAATTTTTACCAAAAAAATATTTACAGATGAGTAACATGAGGCTGTGGCTCTCAGATCATGAACTCATTATTGCAAAATTCAAACTTGAATAAAGTAGGGAAAACCACTAGACCATTCAGGTATAACCTAAATAGAATCCCTTATGATTATACAGTGGAAGTGACAAATAGATTCAAGGGATTGTGCCGGGAGCCAGCGTGAGGAATCCCGCCCATGGCAAAGGTCATGAGGAAGGAAGCCTGACAAAACACAAAGGCGTGATCTGGCTTCAGGGGTTCCCCCTGGGTTTTCTTGAACATCTACCCCCAAAAACCAGAGTCTGCCTGCTTTATTGTACTGTGCTTTCCACTCTTCTGACATTCTCTGGAAAAAGTTAACTTAGGGCTCCAGTTGACAGTCTCCTGCATATAGAGGGAGTGTCTCGGTTTGAACCCCTCTGATGGCTTTCTAACTTACCTAACCAATCTGCCCGGATTTTTTACACCTTGTGAATTGTTTATGGCCCCCAACCACGAGAGGCACAAAGCTTAAAGCATCTTAAAGATACAGAGCCTTTTCTAAAGAGCTAAAAATTATATTGGTGACGGGTTTCACTGTTGACTCAATGACTGCTGCCAGGCCTCCATATTCTTTATCTTTTAGGCACCTGAAGGATATTAATCAATGTAATTGGGATATAGAAAAAGGAATATAGTAGTTTTGATGTTAGCAACACTAGACTTTTGAGTTAATTACTTTTCTGTTTGTTATAAATCACCGTACTTCTTTCATTGTTATAAACTGTTGTGTCCTTGTTATGTAAGAATGCAATTTTATTTAGTGCTTTCTGAGAGTGGTACCAGACTTTGGGAAGAACAACACTGTTTGGGCAAATAAGTCTTCTGGTTGACAAACCCTTATCAGAAAAAGGCCATAACATGTTAATTGGCCTTCTGGCCAGAAGATGAAGTAAATCACCTAAGATGTGTATACAACTAGGTATGCAGAGAGAAAGCCTGGTCTTGATAAGAGTCAGAGCTGCTGATGCTGCATAATTTTATATTATCCATTGATCTCTATGTACAAAAAAAGGTATAAAAAGCCTTTACAACAATAGAGGATGGGCCAGTCACTGGAAAGACTGGTTCCCCCGTGTGGTCTATTCTCCTTCTCTCCTTTTCTGGCTGAATTCCCATCTGGAGCGGGGAGGCTCACCATGTCTACTTACTTGCCCTGGCTTTTAAGTCTTGTGAGAAAGGGAGCCCAAGGCAGGGCACTCTCCACTATTCAAACGAGCACTGGTGGCCTAATGTAGATGGTGCAAACTTCTTGTCCTGAAGTTTTATTGGCCTTCCCCATAAACCAAATTATTCAGCCTCTCTTCTCCACTAAAAGTTCCTACTATACTATTTCGTCCTAATCTCTCTTATATTTCTAATTAAATAATTCTTTCTAAGATGCCACGCTGTCTCCCCTTTGAATTCCTTGGATCCACTAGGGCTGGAGCCCGGCAGGATTGGGTCTGATAGATAGAGTGCTGGAAGGACTATGGATAGAGGTTTGTAACATTGTACAGGAGGTGATGATCAAAACCATCCACGAGAGAAGAAATGCATAAAGGCAAAATGGTTCTCTGAGGAGGCCTTACAGATAGCTGAGAAAACAAGAGAAGTGAAAGGCAAAGGAGAAAAGGAAAGATATATGCATTTGAATGGAGAGTTCCAAAGAATAGCAAGGCAAGATAAGAAAGCCTTGCTAAGTGATCAGTGCAAAGAAATAGAGGAAAACAATAGAATGGGGAAGACTAGAGATCTCTTCAAGAAAATTAGAGATACCAAGGGAACATTTCATGCAAAGATGGGCACAATAAAGGACAGAAATGGTATGGACCTAACAGAAGAAGAAGATATTAAGAAGAGGTGACAAGAATACACAGGAAAAACTTGTGAAAAACATCTTGATGACCCAGATAACCATGATGGTGACATCACTCATCTAGAGCCAAACATCCTGGAATGTGAAGTCAAGTGGGCCTTAGGAAGCATCACTGTGAACAAAGCTAGTGGAAGTCATGGGATTCCAGTTGAGCTATTTAAAATCCTAAAAGATGATGCTGTGAAAGTGCTGCACTCAACATGCCAGCAAATTTGCAAAACTCAGCAGTGGCCACAGGACTGGGAAAGGTCAGCTTTCATTCCAATCCCAAAGAAAGGCAATGCCAAAGAATATTCAAACTACCACACAATTGACTCATCTCACACTCCAGCAAAGTAATGCTCAAAATTCTCCAAGTTAGACTTCAACTATATGTGAACTGAGAACTTCCAGATGTTCAAGCAGGATTTAGAAAAAACAGAAGAAACAGAAATCAAATTGCCAACATCACTTGAGTCATTACAAAGCAAGGGAATTCCAGAAAAACATCTACTTCTGCCTCGTTGACTATGATAAAGCCTTTGCCTGTGTGGCTCACAACAAACTGGTAAATTGTTAAAGAGATGGGAAGACCAGACCACCTGACCTGCCTTCTGAGAAATATGGATGTAGGTCAAGAAGCAACAATTAGGATCAGACATGGAAAAATGGACTGGTTCCAAATTTTGAAAGAAGTACATCAAGGCTGTATATTGTCACTCTGCTTATTTAACTTATGTGCAGAGTACAGCATGCAAAATGCCAGACTGGGTGAAGCAAAGCTGGAATAAACATTGCAGAGAGAAATATCAGTAACCTCAGATATGCAGAGGACACCACCTTTATGGCAGAAAGTGAAGAGGAACTAAAGAGCCTCTTGATGAAAATGAAAGAGGAGAGTGAAAAAGTGGCTTGAAATTCAACATTCAGAAAACTAAATCATGGCATCTGGTTCCATCACGCCATGGCAAATAGATGGGGAAACAATGGAAACAGTGAGAGATTTTATTTTCTTGGGCTCCAAAATCACTGCAGGTGGTGACTGCAGCCATGAAATTAAAAGATGCTTGCTCCTTGAAAGAGAATCTATGGCAAAGCTAGACAGCATATTAAAAGGCAGAGACATTTCCAACAAAGTCTCTCTAGTCAAAGCTATGGTTTTTCAAGTAGTCATGTATGAGTGCCAAAGAGTTGATGCTTTTGAACTGTAATGTTAGAGAAGATTCTTAACAGTCCCTTGAACAGCAAGGAGATAAAAATGAGTCTATCCTAAAGGAAGTCAGTCCTGAATGTTCATTGGAGGGACTGATGCTGAAGCTGAAACTCTAATACTTTGGCCACGTGATGTGAAGAACTGACTCATTGGAAAAGACCCTGGTGCTGGAAAAGGTTGAAGACAGGTGGAGAAGGAGACAACAGAGGATGCGATGGCTGGATGGCATCACCGACTCAATGAACATGACTTTCAACAAGTTCCAGGAGTTGGTGACGGACAGGGAAGCCTGGCACGCTGTGGTCCATGGGGCAAGGAGTCAGACATGACTGATTCAACTGAACTGTAAAGGAGGCTGTGGTTTTAAGATAACATAATAAATTATGGAATCAAATTGAAACCCAGGGGGGTTTCTTGTACATCTGCAGTGACAGGTGCATTCCTCCAAAGCTTTCCATTTCAATGATCGGTGCTCTTGCCACTCTACCTCTATTAGTAGCTTATGTCTTTAAAACACCTTTTTATCAAGTTAAAAGCACCAACAGCTAGACTCAGACTTCTCACAAAGGTTTAATCTGGGGTATAATTATGGGATAATAAGGCTTCCATGAGATATTGCATTGTTTAGCTGTTCACAGTAAGTTAATGGCGAATATGAATTAGCCAACATGCAAGTATATTCTACCTGTATGTGATTTATATTTGACAGATCATCATATGAAACAAAAGCCCATGCCACCTAAAATCATGATGATATTCTATAAGTGTGATCTAGTTTTAGCTGTCAAGTATAATTAGGTGAGGAAAGGATGTGGAACTGTCAAAAATTTGAAAGCTGACAGTGTTATTCAATGCAGATTATAAAATAAGACAATGATTCTTCCCAGAGAAGCTGTCTCTGTGGACATGAACTGGTAGCATACTACCACCAAAGTACCTGTCTACTTCATTCATAGTACAGAAAATAATTGGCTATCCTAAGAGAGCTTGAATTATTTTTCTAGACAGGATCAAGAAAGAACAAAATTCAAATTTATGATTTTATTAATAGATTAAGAAATGTTCAGACTAAAGTTATCATTATGTATCAGTTCAGTTCAGCTCAGTTCAGTCGCTCAGTCGTGTCCGACTCTTTGCGACCCCATGAATCACAGCATGCCGGGCCTCCCTGTCCATCACCAACTCCTGGAGTTCACTCAGACTCAGGTCCATCGAGTCCGTGATGCCATCCAGCCATCTCATCCTCTGTCATCCCCNTGGAACTCTGCATTCAGATTCTTATATCTTTCCTTTTCTCCTTTGCTTTTTGCTTCTCTTCTTTTCACATTATGTATCATTATGTATATATAAGTATAAAAAATTTCTAATTACATTATAAATTTAAAAATAAATAATTGAACAGGAATACATATTACACCAAGGGAAAGACTGAAGAGTAGATTCATTTGAATTGACTTAATATGAGGATACACTGAGAAGTGATAGCACACCGTTTAGATGGCTGTGAAGCTGCAAACCATCAGGTGAACTACATGGCACTGGCCCTTTGTGAGGCCTTGACCATATTTACCACAGGACTGTGGACATGTTTTTTTGGTAAACATGGGTTTTGATGCTGGCAGGGCACCAGATGGATCACTCAGGGGAGAGACAAGGTGAAGAAAATTGCAGCTGGACAGACTGTCTAAGCAGATGTTTTATAATCAGTCCTCTAACAGTTGGAAGTAACTGTTGTGAGATTTGTATACAGCATTTGAGGGCTATTTTTCTTCCACTTATAATTCACAGGACATCTCCGAGTCTCAATTTCTTCATCTCTAGACTTGGAATAAAAATACCTATATCATAGGGTTGGTAGGAAGAGTAATTATTTTGTGAGGTATAGAATGGTAATCAACAAATGTGGGTATTATGATTACTGTGAACAAGACTGGAACATTTACATGTGCTTGTCCAGCATTGTGCTAGACTCTGTGAGGTGTAGTATAACATGTCAGCCACACGTTTTAGAGAGACGAATCTCTAGGAATCTAAGGGAGGAACACAAAACAAAACAAATAGAAGACAGTAGATAAGGGCTAAAATATTGGTCTTTGCTAAGTGGAAAAATAGAGATTTACATGGTTATTAGCCAGTTTTTCTAGTTAACTTTCCTTCTTCACTTCAGTTACACACACACAAATAGACTTTGCCTACAATGAAGTGACTCTGTAGCTTACATGAAAGATGATCCCAGAATCTGAAGCCAGGTAGGAGATTGCACTTCCTTCTTTCCCTCTCTCTGTCTGCCTCTGTCTCTCTCTCTGTCTCTCTCTGTCTTTCTGTCTCTATTTCTCTGTCTGTCTCTCTCTATATGTATATATTTAAACATATGTGTATATCCTTGTAAACGCCACCCAGATCATTATACAGAGCATTCCAGTTACTAGAAAAAAACCTTCATTCCCCTTCCTGGTAAATAACCCTCTTCCAAGAGTGTTCCAAGGATACCTATACTGTCCTGATTTCTACCACCAAAGATCACTTTCATCTGTTTTAAACTCCGTATAAATGGAATAATTGTAGTATGTACTTGTTATTGTTCAGCTTCTCTCACTCAGCCTTTATCCATTAGATTTATCCACACTTGGGATGTATCATTAGTTATTTTCTACTCCTGCATAGTATTTCATTCTATGGATGAAATGTACATTATTTGCCCATCCAACTATTGATGGATATTTGAGTTATATTCAGTTGCGGATACTATAAATAAGGTTGCTATACATATTCTCATGCATGTCTTCTGGTGGTCATAAGTATTTGTTTCATTAGGTCTATACCTAGAAGTAGAATTGCTAAGTCATAAGGTATATATACTGTGAAATATTTTTCCAAAACTGCTTTAATAATTTATATGCCCACCATCAGTGTGAGAGAGTCCCAGCTGCTTGGTATTCCCAGTAGTCTAGTCCCAATAGTTCACTGCATTATTCCCAATGGACTATTCCCAATAGTCCATTGAACTATTATTTTCATATATATATACACACACACACACACACACACATATATATATATATATATATATATATATATGTATGTATAAGGATGATCCTGTTTTACCAGGTCTTCAGAGAAGAAAATTACACATTCATTCACAGAAATTAAGATAGAACATATCTGACCACAGTTGTCCTTGATGTAAATCTTTAGCTGACTTTCATCTGGCTGTGTGCTTTTACTTTGTCACTTCTAGGTTTGTGGCACATCTTCAGCATCCTAAGGCACTTTCCATTTTCATGCATTCTCCTATGGTGGTTCTGCAATTTTCTAGAGGTTTTCCATTTTGTGACATCTGCAAACATGATGTCCATTACCTGCTTATCTGCTGACCAAATGTTAATTAGTGCTGGCCCTGAGAATAGATAAGATAGGGTCAATTCTCTGGACTATACATATCACAACACTATTCCCTCATTTTAAATTTTCAGTTGACTCTTTTTTTTTCTCTACAAAATTACTTTAACTTGAGCTTTCTCCTATTATAAACATTGTGTTTTCCTAGAAAATGGCTCATGGTTTGTGTATTTACCTGAAAAGCCTTAATTGGTCTAAATCAACAGTTTCAGTCTTAAATGATATGATAGGAGTAAATAATATTGTGAGCATTTTAAAACATAGCTATGCACATAATAGTGCTCAAAATTAGTTATTTACTATTTTTAAGCAGGTTCTGTAGCAACAATATAGGTAACAAAGCATTTTTGAAATTATTTTTATAGTATTTGCCTCAAAACTTGAAAGAATCTGGTGGATACTGGAGACAATACCTTTAAAAGGCTCATAAGAAATATTTGCTTATTCATTATCAGTTTGGTGGACTAACCATTTAGTTCAGTTCAGTCACTCAGTTGTGTCCAATGCTTTGCAACCCGAAAGACTGTACATCACCAACTCCCAGAGCCTACTCAAACTCATGTGTATCAAGTCGGTAATGCCATCCAACCATCTCATCCTCTGTCGTCCACTTCTTTGCCTGCCTTCAATCTTTCCCTGCATCAAGGTCTTTTCCCATGAGTCAGTTTTCCGCNTTGGTGGACTAACCATTTAGTTCAGTTCAGTCACTCAGTTGTGTCCAATGCTTTGCAACCCGAAAGACTGTACATCACCAACTCCCAGAGCCTACTCAAACTCATGTGTATCAAGTCGGTAATGCCATCCAACCATCTCATCCTCTGTCGTCCACTTCTTTGCCTGCCTTCAATCTTTCCCTGCATCAAGGTCTTTTCCCATGAGTCAGTTTTCCGCATTAGGTGGCCAAAGTATTGGAGTTTCAGGTTCAGCATCAGTCCTTTCAATGAATATTCAGGACTGATTTCCTTTAGGATGGACTGGTTGGATCTCCTTGCAGTCCAAAGGACTCTCAAGAGTCTTCTCCAACACCACAGTTCAAAAGCATCAATTTTTCAGTGCTCAGCTTTCTTTATACTTCAATTCTCATATACATACATGACTACTGGAAAAACCATAGCTTTGACTAGACAGACTTTTGTTGGCAAACTAATGTCTCTGCTTTTCAATATGCTCTCTAGTTTCGGGTCACAAGTTTCCTTCCAAGGAGTAAACGTCTTTTAATTTCATGGCTACAGTCACCATCTGCAGTGATTTTGGAGCCCTCCAAAAGAAGAGGGAGCCCCCCCTCTGTCACTGTTCCCTATGTTTCACCATCTATTTGTTATGAAGTGATGGGACCAGATATCGTGATCTTAGTTGTCTGAATGTTGAGTTTTAAGCCAACTTTTTCACTCTTCTATTCCACTTTCATCAAGAGGCTCTTTAGTTCTTCTTCACATTCTGCCATAAGGATGGTGTCATCTGCACATCTGAGGTTCTTGATATTTCTCCCAGAAATCTTGATTCCAGCCTGTGCTTCATCCAGCCCAACATTTCTCATGATGTACTCTGCATATAAGTTAAATAAGCAGAGTAACAACATACAGCCTTGATGTACTCCTTTCCTGATTTGGAACCAGTCTGCTGTTCCATGTCCAGTTCTAACTGTTGCTTCTTGACCTACATCCATATTTCTCAGAAAGCAGGTCAGGTGGTCTGGTTTCCTGCTCTTTAAGAATTTCCCACAGTTTGTTGTGAACCATGCAGTCAAATGCTTTGATGTAGTCAAAAAAGCAGAAATAGACTTTTTTCTGGAATTCTCTTGCTTTTTCTATGATGCAACAGATGTTGGCAATTTGATCTCTGTTTCCTGTCTTTCCTAAATCCAGCTTGAACATCTGAATGTTCACAGTTTATGTACTGTGGGAGCCTGGCTTGGAGAATTTTGAGCATTACTTTGCTAGTGTGTGAGATGACTGTGATGTGTAGTAGCTTGAACATTCTTTGGCATTGCCTTTCTTTGGAATTGAAATGAAAACTGACCTTTCCCAGTCCTGTGGCCACTGCTGAGTTTTCCAAATTTGCTGGCATACTGAGCAGCACTTTCATAGCATCATCTTTTAGGATTGGAAATAGCTCAACTGGTATTTCATCACCTTCACTAGCTTTGATGCTTCCTAAGACCCACTTCACTTTGCATGCCAGGATGTCTGGCTTTAGGTGAGTGATCACACCATCGTGGGTAATTGGGTCATGAAGATTTTTTTTTTGCATAGTTCTTTTGTGTATTGTTGCTACCTCTTCTTAATATCTTCTTCTGTTAGGTTCATACAATTTCTATCCTTTATTCTGCTCATGTTTGCATTAAATTCCCTTGTTAGCTCTAATTTTCTTGGACAGGTTTCTAGTCTTTCTCATTTTATTGCTTTCCTCTGTTTCTTTGAATTGATCACTGAGAAAGGCTTTCTTATCTCTCCTTGCTATTGTTTGGAACTCTGCATTCAAATGGGTATATCTTTCCTTTGCTCCTTTGCCTGTAGCTTCTCTTCTTATCTTAGCTATTTGTAAGGCCTCCTCAGACAACCATTTTCCTTTTTGCACTTCTTTTTCTTGGGGATGGTCTTGATCCCTGCCTCCTGTCCAAGTCATGAACCTCTATCCATAGTTCTTCAGGCACTCTATCAGATCTAGTCCCTTGGATCTATTTGTCACTTCCACTGTGTAAGTGAAAGGTATTTGATTGAGGTCATACCTGAATTGGAGAAGGCAATGGCACCCCACTCCATTACTCTTGCCTGGAAAATCCCATAATTGGAGGAGCCTGGTGGGCTGCAGTACATGGCGTTGCTAAGAGTTGGACACGACTGAGTGACTTCACTTTCACTTTCATGCATTGGAGAAGGAAATGACAACCCACTCTAGTGTTGTTGCCTGGGGAATCCCAGGGATGGGGGAACCTGGTGGGCTGCCATCTATGGAGTTGCAGAGTTGGACACGACTGAAGCGACTTAGCAGCAGTAGCAGCAGCAGCACACTTGAATGGTCTAGTGGTTTTCTCTACTTTTTTCAATTTAAGTCTGAATTTGGCAATAAGGAGTTCATGATCTGAGCCACAGTCAGCTCCCAGTTTTGTTCCTGCTGACTGTGTAGAACTTCTCCATCTTTGTCTGCAAAGAATATAATCAATCTGATTTTGGTATTGACCATCTAGTGATGTCCATGTGTAGGATCTTCTCTTGTGTTGTTGGAAGAGGGTGTTTGCTATGACCAGTGCATTCTCTTGGCAAAACTTAGTGTTTTCCCTGCTTCATTTTTTACTCCAATGCCAAATTTGCCCGTTACTCCAGGTTTCTCTTGAATTCCAACTTTTGCATTCCACTCCCCTATAATGAAGAGGACATTTTTTAGGTGTTAGTTTTAGAAGGTCTTGTAGGTCTTCATAGAACCATTCAATTGCAGCTTCTTCAGCATTACTGGTCATGGCATAGACATGGGTTACTGTGATATTGAATGTTTGTCTTGGAAATGAACAGAGATCATTCTGTTGTTTTTGAGATTGCATCCAAGTACTGCATTTTGGACTCTTTTGTTGACTACGAGGACTACTCCATTTCTTTTAAGGGATTATTGCCCATAGTAATAGATATAATGGTCATCTGAATTATTCACCCATTCCAGTTCATTTTAGTTCACTGATTCCTAAAATGTTGATGTTCACTCTTGCCATCTCCTGTTTGACCACTTCCAATTTGCCTTGATTCATGGACCTAACATTCCAGGTTCCTATGCAATATGGTTCTTTACAGCATCAGACTTGACTTCCGTGACCAGTCACATCCACAACTGGGTGTTGTTTTCCCTTTGGCTCTGTCTCTTCATTCTTTCTGGAGTTATTTCTCCACTGTTCTCCAGTATCACATTGTGCACCTACTGACCTGGGGAGTTCATCTTTCAGTGTCCTGTCTTTTTGCCTTGTCATACTGTTATGGCATTCTCAAGGCAAGAATACTGAAGTGGTTTGCCATTCCCTTCTCCAGTGGACCCTGTTTTGTCAGAACTCTCCACCATGACCCATCCGTCTTGGGTGGCCATATAGGCTCATCCTTTCATTGAGTTAGAGAAAGCTGTGGTCCATGTGATCAGATTGTTTCCTTTTCTGTGATTATGGTTTTCATTCTGTCTGCCCTCTGATGGAGAATGATAAAAGGCTATGGGAGCTTCCTGATAGGAGAGACTGACTGAGGGAGAAACTGGGTCTTGTTCTGATGGGCAGGGCCATGCTCTGCAAATTTTAAATTCAATTTTCTGTTGATGTGCAGGCTGTGTTCCCTCCCTGTTGTTTGACCTGTGGCCAAACTATGGTTGAGTTAATGAAGATAATGGCAACCTCCTTCAAAAGGACTAACCATTAACAAAAGCATATAACATTTCTGGCAAAATACAATTATCTCTGACTCTCTCAACAGCTCTATAAAGTTCTCATTTTAGAGAAATAATAGTTGTGTCTTGGACTTAAAATTTTATTTGCTAAAGTGAAATTGTCATTAAAATGCAAATATATTTGATATCAAACTCTTTAATATATGATAACATGAACTTAATAAAGAGCATAATTGACATGATAAAGAATTGAGCAAGTGAAAAAAAATGAGATATATTTTTTTTAAACTATAGGCACCCATATTTTTACAGGGATAGATACAAGCTCTCAAATATTGTCCAAAAGCGAAAGAGGGACTGGGAGGGAATTGAGATCACTTACCGATTTTCTTTCTATTTGTTCTTTTCTCAAACACAGGACTTTATTTGAAACATTTCTAAAGACTTTCCGAGTATGTTATTTTCCCTTTATTCTGAAAAATATCTTTGCTTTTTATAGCTTCCTTTCTATTATTATCTTACAGCGTATTCCATGCTGTCCTTTGTTAGATATCAATGGTGTGGCAGTTTGCTCTTGATGATTACTTTGTTGGAGATCTGCCTTATTTTTTTCTACTGCTCACTTTTTGTAGTAAACATCGATATAGGTTTTTTATTTCTATTTTTATCAATGCCATTTATCTTCTTAAAAATTCTAACTTACAAAATGTCTGTCTGACTTTGAGCTAATGGAATTGAAAAATTCTGTAGTATCAGATTCTCTAGGCTAATTTGTGCATGCCTACACATCTGTTTTTCTGAGTTCCATCTCAAGTTTTGATCATGGTGAATGCAATCAGAATTTTTCAGCTGGGTTTAATCCTAGGGTTAGCCTAGATATGTTACATTTCAGAATTTATGTATTCAGCTATAGGAAAACCTATTGGTGTTAAAAAGAGTGTTATTTGATCATATGATTGATCTCAACTATCAATCAGAAAGACTAATAGAACTATCATCAGATGAATTTCTTTAAGATAACATATCTTCTATTTAATATTCATTGCCTTCCAACCCTTGTTGTTAAAATGAAGTCCCTTGTAGCTCAGTCGGTAAAGAATCTGCCTGGAGTACAGGATACTGGGGTTCCATCCCTGGATTGGGAAGATCCCCTAGAGAAAGATATGGCAACCCTTTCCAGTATCCTTGCCTGGAAAATCTCATGGACTGAGGAGCCTGGGGGGCTGCAGTCCATGGGGTCACAAAGAGTCAGACACGACTGAGCAACTAACACTTACTTAAAACAGAAAACAAAAACAACAAAAAAAAATCCCGCTGGATCTGAAAGGGCTCCCCTTGCCCAGTTAGTGTGAACTCTGTTAGGACTCAGGACATCTCTGTTTGACCACCCGGACACTTAGGTACCGTATGCAAGTCAGCTAACTACACTACAGGTGCTGAAGTTATCACCTGAGCTACATTTCAGATAAAATTACTGCTTTCTTATTTCCAAAGGAAAGTAAGCCATAAATTCCTGCCTCAAAAGTAATAGCAACAGGGTAATGACAATTTAATAGTGATCACAACCATATATTAATTATTTTACGCTGCAGGGGTAGGGACAGATGATTGTCACAGATTCTCTCTGTAGGTCCTGCTGAGATATTTCAATATGCCTACATGTCACCTCTTCCTTCTCAGTGTTGCTGAGTTACTCCCCCCACCTCTTCTCATCCATCTTATATCTTCTTTACTTCTCGTCTCACAGATTATCAAAGTCTTTTCCAAAGTTTCTTTGTCATCATTATCATATTTATTCAGATGAGAATATCTTCTTCTCTGGCCCAATTCTCAGAAATAGTTTCTGGGTATGTGTTAGGAGAAAGGGCTAAAGGGCTATGGCTGAATAATTAGCAAATCCTTTAACATCTCTGGCTGAGTAAGATCTCCAGTTTTGCCCAGGCAAAAAAATTAGCTTTGAGAACACTAATTCACAGGTTTATTTGGGGGGTGTATGTGATGGAGCTTCTGATGTCTGTAATAAATAGCAAATTAAAATATTACATTTCATATATTTTAAGAAAAATGATGAATGCCCAGCTATACTGTGTATCCATCTTCTTTTCAGAATTTTAGACTTATTGGAAATATAGCTTATGAATATGAACTGACCCTGTATTTAGAGGTTTTATTCTGATCCTGTATTCCAGAGATTTGATAATTTTAAAATTTCAAATGAAGAGCTTTGGAATTATGTATTTTGTGCATTTATGATTGTTGGCTTTCATCTCCTATAGCACTCAGGTGCCTTTCATGATAATTTCTCTCTCCTTATTAGGACAGTGAGAAGGGACAGTGCCATATTGATTGCAAGAAAGAAAAGTCAGGAGCCCTGGAATAATCTTGTAACCATAAGTTTTATCTGTAGTTTGGCATACATTAATAAAACAACTGAAGCTGAAAGGTCATCTACAGCTTGAGGTTGAGGACATTGCTTTTGTGGGAAGGCTCTCTCTTATAAATGTTTAACTAGAAGATTGTACAGTGTGTGGTAGCTCCTCAGGCATTGGGAAAGTGCCAGAAGACCACGCCTGACCCTCCCCCCCCAACAGTAAGGTATAAATATGGAGTTGATGAACATTTGAGTCTCATCAGATTGAAAGTGCTTGGGGACCATCCATCCCACCTTGATATGTAATACTGGCCAAATGTCTTAGGATCTTCCTGCTGTTTTAGGCTTCTCTAATACGGCCAAAAGTGAAGAGGAACTAAAAAGCCTCTTGATGAAAGTGAAAGAGGAGAGCGAAAAAGTTAGCTTAAGGCTCAACATTCAGAAAACTAAGATCATGGCACCTAGTCCCATCACTTCATGGGAAATAGATGGGGAAATAGTGGAAACAGTGTCAGACTTTATTTTGGGGGGCTCCAAAATGACTGCAGATGGTGACTGCAGCAATGAAATGAAAAGACACTTACTCCTTGGAAGGACAGTTATGACCAACCTAGACAGCATATTCAAAAGCAGAGACATTACTTTGCCAACAAAGTTTCATCTAGTCAAAGCTGTGGTTTTTCAAGTGGTCATGTATGGATGTGAGAGTTGGACTTTGAAGAAAGCTGAGCACTGAAGAACTGATGCTTTTGAACTGTGGTGTTGGAGAAGACTCTTGAGAGTCCCTTGGACTGAAAGGAGATCCAACCAGTCCATCCTAAAGGAGATCAGTCGTGGGTGTTCATTGGAAGGACTGATGCTAAAGCTGAAACTCCAATACTTTGGCCACCTCATGCGAAAAGTTGACTCATTGGAAAAGACCCTGATGTTGGGAGGGATTGGGGGCAGGAGGAGAAGGGGACGACAGAGGATGAGATGGCTGGATGGCATCACCGATTTGATGGACATGAGTTTGAGTAAACTCTGGGAGTTGGTGATAGACAGGGAGGCCTGGCATGCTGTGATTCATGGGGTCACAAAGAGCCAGACATGACTGAGAGACTAAACTGAACTGAACTGAACTGAGTATGCAGCTATTTTCTTTCTTAGTATTTAGCAATAACATTATGTTGTGTTGGCTGAATAATTCTTGTGACTACAGACTAGACAAAAGTTATGGGAAACAATGAAAATATTAAAATGGTTATTTGGAGAAACAGTTTTCCATACTAGTATAGTGTATACTGGAAGCTGACTTTGAGGCTCAGATCTTTGCAGAGCCATCCCTGCATATGGAACTCAATAGGGCTTATTGTGTTTCAATCATACTAACTAGGGCCTGGGGCTCTTAGCAAGACTCTGAAATAAAAAGTGCTCTTTGTAGACAGGTAAAGAAGTCCAAGAAACCTGATGGTGGAAAGGTGACTGGAGATTTTGCCTCTTAAGGGAAAATAATCTACTTCAACCACTTTTCTTATAGTAGTATATGTTTAGGAAAAGCACACTATTTCCAAAAAACATTCAGATGTGTATAAGAGACAGGGGTATGTGTTAGGAGAAAGGGCTAAAGGGCTATGGCTGAATAATTAGCAAATCCTTTAACATCTCTGGCTGAGTAAGATCTCCAGTTTTGCCCAGGCAAAAAAATTAGCTTTGAGAACACTAATTCACAGGTTTATTTGGGGGGTGTATGTGATGGAGCTTCTGATGTCTGTAATAAATAGCAAATTAAAATATTACATTTCATATATTTTAAGAAAAATGATGAATGCCCAGCTATACTGTGTATCCATCTTCTTTTCAGAATTTTAGACTTATTGGAAATATAGCTTATGAATATGAACTGACCCTGTATTTAGAGGTTTTATTCTGATCCTGTATTCCAGAGATTTGATAATTTTAAAATTTCAAATGAAGAGCTTTGGAATTATGTATTTTGTGCATTTATGATTGTTGGCTTTCATCTCCTATAGCACTCAGGTGCCTTTCATGATAATTTCTCTCTCCTTATTAGGACAGTGAGAAGGGACAGTGCCATATTGATTGCAAGAAAGAAAAGTCAGGAGCCCTGGAATAATCTTGTAACCATAAGTTTTATCTGTAGTTTGGCATACATTAATAAAACAACTGAAGCTGAAAGGTCATCTACAGCTTGAGGTTGAGGACATTGCTTTTGTGGGAAGGCTCTCTCTTATAAATGTTTAACTAGAAGATTGTACAGTGTGTGGTAGCTCCTCAGGCATTGGGAAAGTGCCAGAAGACCACGCCTGACCCTCCCCCCCCAACAGTAAGGTATAAATATGGAGTTGATGAACATTTGAGTCTCATCAGATTGAAAGTGCTTGGGGACCATCCATCCCACCTTGATATGTAATACTGGCCAAATGTCTTAGGATCTTCCTGCTGTTTTAGGCTTCTCTAATACGGCCAAAAGTGAAGAGGAACTAAAAAGCCTCTTGATGAAAGTGAAAGAGGAGAGCGAAAAAGTTAGCTTAAGGCTCAACATTCAGAAAACTAAGATCATGGCACCTAGTCCCATCACTTCATGGGAAATAGATGGGGAAATAGTGGAAACAGTGTCAGACTTTATTTTGGGGGGCTCCAAAATGACTGCAGATGGTGACTGCAGCAATGAAATGAAAAGACACTTACTCCTTGGAAGGACAGTTATGACCAACCTAGACAGCATATTCAAAAGCAGAGACATTACTTTGCCAACAAAGTTTCATCTAGTCAAAGCTGTGGTTTTTCAAGTGGTCATGTATGGATGTGAGAGTTGGACTTTGAAGAAAGCTGAGCACTGAAGAACTGATGCTTTTGAACTGTGGTGTTGGAGAAGACTCTTGAGAGTCCCTTGGACTGAAAGGAGATCCAACCAGTCCATCCTAAAGGAGATCAGTCGTGGGTGTTCATTGGAAGGACTGATGCTAAAGCTGAAACTCCAATACTTTGGCCACCTCATGCGAAAAGTTGACTCATTGGAAAAGACCCTGATGTTGGGAGGGATTGGGGGCAGGAGGAGAAGGGGACGACAGAGGATGAGATGGCTGGATGGCATCACCGATTTGATGGACATGAGTTTGAGTAAACTCTGGGAGTTGGTGATAGACAGGGAGGCCTGGCATGCTGTGATTCATGGGGTCACAAAGAGCCAGACATGACTGAGAGACTAAACTGAACTGAACTGAACTGAGTATGCAGCTATTTTCTTTCTTAGTATTTAGCAATAACATTATGTTGTGTTGGCTGAATAATTCTTGTGACTACAGACTAGACAAAAGTTATGGGAAACAATGAAAATATTAAAATGGTTATTTGGAGAAACAGTTTTCCATACTAGTATAGTGTATACTGGAAGCTGACTTTGAGGCTCAGATCTTTGCAGAGCCATCCCTGCATATGGAACTCAATAGGGCTTATTGTGTTTCAATCATACTAACTAGGGCCTGGGGCTCTTAGCAAGACTCTGAAATAAAAAGTGCTCTTTGTAGACAGGTAAAGAAGTCCAAGAAACCTGATGGTGGAAAGGTGACTGGAGATTTTGCCTCTTAAGGGAAAATAATCTACTTCAACCACTTTTCTTATAGTAGTATATGTTTAGGAAAAGCACACTATTTCCAAAAAACATTCAACAGACAGTGGTTTCACAGTGTGAGCCTATATTTGTTATCCATTACACACTAATTCTTCTTTCTGTCTCTTCTAAAATGTGTGCAGATCTTGAGTTAGCTGATGCTGAAAATTTGATGCATTTATCACTCCACCTCATCACTACTGCAATTCTTTCTTTTTCTTGTTTAGTGTCATTTTGTTTTAGGAAAAAGAGGTTAGATTTACAACCTTGGGAATGAAAGCGTCTCTTTTGAAAAACAGAGCAAATATTGTATAGATAGTGAGAATATTTGTGCAACTGCAGGCAAGGAGCTGTGTCTGCTCCTGTGGGCTACTCAGCATGCGTTTCCTGTCAGTGCTTGCTAACATTTTTGAAAACAAATATGAGTGGCCAAGAAAATAACTAAGGACGATGTGGCTAAATGGGAAAATTGCTTAATAGAAAAAGGAAAGTGTAACTAATTCATCTTTCTGGATAATGGAATCAGAGCACTGGAGCAGAGACATCCAGATTATCAGTATCTGACTTACAATGCTTTGGGTTGTCTTCAATAAAATTTTTCTGTCCGATTCACTTATATAATTTGAAACCAGAAAGATGATTCTATCTATAATATGAGATACAATGTATAAAACAGAACTCTGCCCTGAATAATAATGGTTAAATTATTGTGCAAGGAAGGCATGCAGTCATTGGTACAGAAAATAAACACTATAAGAATTCAGAGTGAGAAAAGTCAATATGGGGACAAGTGGACAGGAAAAGTTCACGGGACTAAATAGAACTTGACTTTACTCTTGAAAAATAAGAGGAATTTTTTGATAAGTGTAGAAGGGGAAAATGGTAGAAAGAAGTACTGAAGGTGTAACTAAGTAGACGTTGGGATAAAGAGCCTGTTCTCAGGTATAATAAGGTCACCAACTCTTGAGGGAAGGAATGAAATCCAGCTATGGCAACTCATTAGCTGAGGAAGTCAGCCTTTACTTCGGGGAATGAATGGAGGTTGTGTGGGAACTTTTGAAAGAATTTCTCTTTCTGGCTCCTCTAAATTATGAAAGACCAAGTGATAATTTCTTTGATTACAACTTAAGTAAGAAAAAGAGATTTAAGAAAGTAAGCTCTTAAAAAATAAATTTGGAAGGAATGAGTTGGCTTTGATGGTTTTCCTGAGGACACTTTGAAGATAGAATTCCCTGTGTCTTAGACTAGTCACATCTGGAAATATCTTCTGTGTAAGTTCAGGTGAGAGGGTCTGGAAATCATTTTGAAAATAGAGATATATAATAAAGTTCTTGTTGCTACACCAAACAATCTTCCAGATGCCTTATATATGTTAAATCGTTTCAGAAACTTTATGAGGTAGGTTTTACTATGCTCATTTTAGAGATGAAAAATTTCACCTTCTAGGAACTTATTTGGCTTGTTTGACTTCCCTCAAATACAGGGTGGCAAAGTTGGGATTGAACATGAAGAACCTCTGCCTTTTAGGTTCTTGATTTGCATTCAGGCTCTTCCCACTAACCTGTACTACTTTGTAACATGTGAGTAAAAAGGACCAAACAACAATAGCAGTGATCTGGAAACTTGCACTTTTTTTCTAAAGGATAATCATCACACATGTGAAATTAAATCAGAAACAGGTATGAGACAAGACATAATTTAGTGCTCTTCTACAAGTCGCTGTTATAGTTAGACAGAGTTTGTGCTTCTTTTCTCATTCATCCCATAAGTAGAGACTACTATAATCCCAGCTCTCCATGTTTGTATAGTTTACAGGGCACTTTAATAAATGTTTTAAAATAATCTTCACAAAAACTCATTAATACCAGGCTGGGCATTATTTCCAATTTTTGGAAAGAAAAATTGAGATTCAAAAGGTGCTATATGGTAGCACTAATAGCCGAATCCAGTTTTTGTTTCTAAAGCTAATGATTCCCTTAGTTCTAGTGACTCAAATGTTAGCACTATATCTCCCATTGTCGGCTTTCAGAAAGATGAGTACATGTGATCTGTTCTCCTTGCTTTGCATCTGCTCATTACAGCTATTACAGCTTGAAATACTTTTCTAAACTTATGCAAAATACTTCTCTACTTATAATCATTTTCTTTATCATTTTCTAATCCAGAGTAGTTCATATATCCCAGTTAGCTATTATTAGAATGCTTCTCAGGTTATAATTCTAATTTCATCTAATTTTTCAATTACTGCTTTTAAGATTTCTCAAAAACAAACAAAAAACAAACCAACAGAAAAACCCACAAAAAACCACCACCTCTTACAGCCAACAAGATAAAAGAGCATTAGTAGCCCAGAGTATTATGTATTAGGACTAGAAATCTGGTGGGAGCATCTGTATGTCTTCATTTCTTTTTGCTTGAATATGGTCAAGGTTAATTATTCATTGAATAATTCCATGTCATTGAAAGGGTAGAAAAACAATACAGGGAAAAATTCTGGTTTCTTAAATTTCTATAATCTTTCCTTATGGATAATGATCTCCTTTTAAGACTGAATGAGTTTGCATAGTAAGCTTGTCACAGACTTGGCCTCATGTTTAGCACTCAGAATCCTTCAAAGTCATTTAGAGCCTCCTACTAATTTTTTCCCACAGTTTTGTGCCCTGACAGCCCTAGAACACTTAGCTCTGCCAGGTAGAGCCCTGGGAGAAAGTCAAGGTCAAGTCATTTGACACTTCCCACTTAACAAATAAACCACCACCACCAGTACACCAAAAAATGAAAGTGAAATTTGCTCGGTTGAGTCCGACTCTTTGCGACCCCATGGACAGTCCATGGAATTCTCCAGGCCAGAATGCTGGAGTGGGTAGCCTTTCCCTTCTCCAGCAGATCTTCCCAGCCCAGTAATCAAACCTGGGTGTCCCACATTGCAGGCAGATTCTTTACCAGCTGAGCCACAAGGGAAGCCACCCCCCCATCTGCCCCCCACTACAGAAAGCAGAACCATTGTGGTAAGGGGTTATAGAGCTTGTCTAAGAGGGAGAAAGAGAAGTAGCCTGCATTTCATATTCACTCCAGTGGAACTGGAGGCTGGGCCTCCTGCAGGGCCCCCCTGCTGCTGTATTCTTCACTGTTAACCTGTTGTCAGAGGAAAAGCCTTCTGAAGCCTGATCCCCACATAAGCAGGGGAGGCCTAAGGTATCCTGAGAGATATTACAAATGAAAGACAAATAGAAAATGCAATGAAATCATCACTGGCATTAATGGTGTTTAACTGTGTTTACCAGTCTTAAACAGTTCACACACACTGATATTAAAGAGACATTTCTTTAATGAGGAAACTGCATTCTAACTTTGAGATTAAATCAAAATAATTAAAAACACATGTAGGAGAGCAAAATTTGTCATCCCAAAATGTGTCTCTTTGGCATAAGGACTTTTTTAGGCTAGTTATTTTTAAGAAAGAAAAGATTCAGGAAGTTTTTCATACTACCTTCCCTTACCTGCCTAAAAGAGTTTAGATAGAGGCCCTGTTTCTGGAAGGAAGCTATCAGATAGATAACTGTAAAATGAACTAGATGTGGTGGGGAGGGAAGAAGCTAACAAAGTCTGTTAAAATTTCTCTCTGTCCCATTGTCTCTGTGGGACCCAGCAAACATTTATTTACCAAATATTTGTTTTCTATCTCCATGTGCTTTGCTTCCTCCCCTTTCAAGTCTCAAACCAGGATCCCCAACTTTCTCTTTCGTCTTTAGCTGAAGTTGATATTTAAGGTGAGGGCTTCAGCCATTTTGGTGAGGTACTCAGTTTTCCTAGGTTTCTCCCATGTATACACACTATAATACTTTGTTTGACTTTTCTCCTGTTAATTTGTCTCATGTCAATTTAATTCTTAGACCAATCAGAAGAATCGAGAACGTAGAGGAAAATTTCTTCCTCCCCAAAGCAAGGTAGCTAATAGAAAGATTCCTGTGATTCTGTGATACCACAGAGCTCCATGCAATTGGAAAGGAAAAAATGCAAACATAGAAACCTGTAGCTGATGAAAACACATGAGTAATAAACATCAAAGAACTCAATAGGAAAAATCATCTCCCCTAAGTAAATCAAGGGAGTTATGCTGCTGCTGCTAAGTCACTTCAGTCATGTCTGACTCTGTGCGACCCCATAGACGGCAGCCCACCACGCTCCCCCGTCCCTGGGATTCTCCAGGCAAGAACACTGGAGTGGGCTGTCATTTCCTTCTCCAATGCATGAAAGTGAAAAGTGAAAGTGAAGTCGTTCAGTCGTGTCCGACTCTTCGCGACCCCCTGGACTGCAGCCTACCAGGCTCCTCCGTCCATGGGATTTTTCCAGGCAAGAGTACTGGAGCGGGGTGCCATTGCCTTCTCCTCAAGGAAGCTCTGCTGCTGCTGCTACTGCCAAGTTGCTTCAGTCGTGTCCAACTCTGTGCGACTCCATAGACGGCAGCCCATCAGGTTCCACTGCCCCTGGGATTCTCCAGGCAAGAACAATGGAGTGGGTTGCCATTTCCTTCTCCAATGCATGAAAGTGAAAAGTGAAAGTGAAGTCCCTCAGTCGTGCCCAACTTTTAGCAACCCCATGGACTGCAGCCTACCAGGCTCCTTCGTCCATGGGATTTTTCAGGCAAAAGTATTGGAGTGGGTTGCATTGGATAGTAAATGCAATATCTCCTCTCAGAGCAATATACAGAGGCAAAGACAAGCATTTTTAAGACAAGAGGAAACTACACTGGGATTTAAAATAAAAATTAATAATATAGCTGACAAAGACCTATGGAAAGTATTTATGTATTCCACGGGGAAATAAAATCAATGAAAAATGAACATATTGCATTCATGCACAACATATATTTTATGCTCATCATATATTTTATGCTGTCCTAGTCCTAACACTAACAAGAGGAGAAAGGGGAAACAGAGAGTAAGATGTTTCAGTGGCATTACTAACTCAATGGACATGAGTTTGAGCAAACTCTGGGAGATAGTGAAGGACTTGGAAGCCTGGTGTGCTGCAGTCCAAGGAGTCGCAAAACATCAGACACAACTTAGCAACTGAACAAGTCCTAGCACAGTATTTTTGTTTTTCTAAGTGATTAAGGATCCACTTAATAAACTGGAAAATTCTGAAAGAGATGGGAATAACAGACCACCTGACCTGCCTCTTGAGAAATCTTTATGCGGGTCAGGAAGCAACAGTTAGAACTGGACATGGAACAACAGACTGGTCCCAAATAGGAAAAATAGTATGTCAAGGCTGTATATTGTCACCCTGCTTATTTAACTTATATGCAGAATACATCATGAGAAACGCTGGACTGGAAGAAACACAAGCTGGAATCAAGATTGCTGGGAAAAATATCAATNTGTATTGGTGTTTTTCTTTCTGGCTCACTTCACTCTGTATAATTGGCTCCAGTTCCATCCACCTCATTGAAGTTGTCACTCCTCACCTAGAAGTGAGGAGCATCAGAATACATTGGTGAGAGCTGCCAAGGACATGAAAGGAAGGAAAGCATTCGCGTCTTGAATCCAGCTTCGTAGAGATGATTTCTGCCAGACTAGAGTAATAAGGAGTTGAAAGTGAAGCAACCCATCAAAGTCGATTGATAATGTAGGATTTGAGGATGTATCAAATTTCTAGTTCACTCCTTTTACCAACAGAAAGGTCACAGATTGGATAAGTGACAGGACAGAGTCTGCAAAAGGACATCTAGATTAAAGAAGTTTGGACATTTGGCTTTTACTATTGAAATCCTCGGTCTCTTCTAAATTACTTCTTTGTAATAAGCATACTCTTCTATCTGGAATAAGTGTGCTCCCTGTGGAGAGCAGGTGTTTTCAAAGCAAAGGCCAAAGTTTCTATACTTGTATGACCCACTTAGTTTCAGAAAAAAAAGCTCAACAAAATATAAGACAAAGGGGAAAAAAAAGCATATTTCACAATAGCAACAACAAAGGTAAAAGTCTAGGAAGTAAAATTAGAAAAGCTACTCAAAGTTTATGCTATGCTAACACAAACATATAAAACTGTATAATTTTATAAGGCCCAGGGTTGCCTTACCGACTGTTTTAACCAAGAGTCGTTTTCAGCTTTTGAAAGATGCCTCTCCCTCTCTCTCTATATATATATGTAATAGGAACTGGTTTTCAAAGTGGATATTTTCTTTGGACAAAAACTTCCATTTTAAGCCAAACCAAATGAACTCCTACATTTGATATAGTCACTTCGTAATCCAGTCACACCATGGGCCCAGCACTATACTAGACACTAGAGATGCAAAGATGATCCATGTCACATATAATTATTTAATTTATAATTGGGTTAAAAGCTACTGAGAAAACATATTCACAGTTTCATTTGAGTTTTTCATTAC
Organism: Neotragus moschatus; assembly: GCA_006410615.1. Lineage (NCBI taxonomy): Eukaryota > Metazoa > Chordata > Mammalia > Artiodactyla > Bovidae > Neotragus > Neotragus moschatus. Next base: position 661,827 of record SJYA01001630.1, read on the forward strand.
CATTATAACCAATTTAACAGCTTAATGGAGTGAATTGGATTGCTTTTTAAAACATTTTTCTTGCTCTGGCCAAAAATAAGGAACCAAGTTTAAGAAAATAAATAAGAGCAACTTCTGTCAAACTGAGCCTCCCATTCCATTAGATNAAAGCTACTGAGAAAACATATTCACAGTTTCATTTGAGTTTTTCATTACCATTATAACCAATTTAACAGCTTAATGGAGTGAATTGGATTGCTTTTTAAAACATTTTTCTTGCTCTGGCCAAAAATAAGGAACCAAGTTTAAGAAAATAAATAAGAGCAACTTCTGTCAAACTGAGCCTCCCATTCCATTAGACTTTTGGAATGATGGAAAAAATAATTGCCTAGGCAATGTATTTGGTCAGTTAGCCTATATTCTTAAGCTTCTGGACTTTTATATCTTCTCATTTAGGAATGTCTTTCACTGCCTTCAAGATTAGTTTAAATAGTACTTCCTTACTGATACTTACTGGGATCAGTAGGTGTTAGAGCAGGTCATTTAGAGGACAGGACTTCTGGCTTGACCCATGAACTAGATCCAGGCTGTGCAAGTCTCCTCACCATCTCCCCTGTCCTTGGAATGTGCATTGTTCCCACGGTGGGCATCACTTTTAGGGACAAAGACTTGAGAGAGTAAGGTATTGTTGAGACCATCTGGGACTGAGTAAATATGGACCAAATCCAGTTAAGGCCTGATAGCTCAGTTGGTAAAGAATCTGCCTGCAGTGCAGGAGACATCGGTTTGATTCCTGGGTCAGGAAGATCCACTGGAGAAGGGGATAGGCTACCCACTCCAGTATTCTTGGGCTTCCCTTGTGGCTCAGCTGGTAAATAATTCACCTGCAGTGTGGGAGACCTGGGTTTGATCTGGGAAGATCCCCTGGAGAAGGGAAAGGCTACCTACTCCAGTATTCTGGCCTGGAGGATTCCATGGACTGTATAGTCCATGGGGTTGCAAAGAGTCAGACATGAATGAACAACTTGCACACACCCACATAAACTTAAGATTCTGGTGGCAGATACAGAGATTCACTGGTTTTTGCAGACACCCGAGGCAAGCCTCTTGTGTAAATTCCCTTGCTTATTAAACTCACCACCTAGCAATCTGGGGTGGCCTGACTATCTTCAGTCTTTCCTGGCCCTCCAGGTACTAGCACCAATTCGGGAACTAACAATAGTATAAACAAATAGTTTTTAATTTTTTTTTAGCCTTGCTGTGTTATGTGTTTTTTATAGTTCTTATCACATTAATCATTTAACTTTATTTTCAATTAAGTTTGAAAATAGTGTGTGTTAGTCGCTCACTCATATCTGACTCTTTGTGACCCCATGGACTATAGCCCACCAGGATCTTCTGTCTATGAATTCTCTGGGTAAGAATACTGGAATGAGTTGCCATTTCCTTCTCCAAAGGATCATCCTGACCAAAGGATCAAATTTAGATCTCCTGCATTGCAGGCAGATTCTTTACCATCTGAGCTACCGGGAAGTCTGCGAATTAACTGAAGCGAAATCTATCCAATCCATCTGATTTTTTAAAATTACACCTCTTCTCCTTTTACTAGTTCAGTAGTAAAAGAAAAGATTTTATTAGTCTTTTTCTGTGTCCTAAGATAGTGTTTTTGGATGAAAACAGCAAAATGAGAATATTTATTTAAATATCATAAAATGTCAGTCAGTAATAGCGATTATAAATATTAATGAGCAGAATTTAATGAAAGTTTCTGTGAACTTAAAGTTTCTCAATCGCACTTTATCAAGAATTAGTCTTCAAATTTTTTCTCAAACTATGCAAAGATTGATAATGAACAAAATATAATAAAGAATTAATTTTCTTAAGACAAATTGAAGAAGCAACTAAAATCATTTCCTATTTTCATGATTCTGGAATCAAAACCATCTAAAACCATCCACTATCTACATTTTCATGACATTACTATCCAGTCAACTCTTGCTCAGGAAAAGTTGCAACTCTACTGTTCATTCTAAGAACATCCCAAAAGCCCATTTAAAATGAATATCAGACTGTTCAATTTACAACAGATAGAATGGAAAGACTGCTTCTGAAGACTTCCTTCAAACCCTCTCCTTGAAGCCTTAGCTTACTTTGTCTATCAATCCTAACATGTTATATTAAGAACTTTACCCAATCCTGATTGAATACATTGCCTTAAACCAGGCTGCAAGTCATCATGGAAATCCCAATTTTCCTGTCCTCTCTCTGAAATGCTATCCATATTCTATTGAGACAGTGATCACCCTTACTGTAATAACCAATAAACTCAATTTTCCATTATCAACTGATAATTTTGGTAGCATTTGATAAAATTCTTATTAAATGACTAAAGTCTCCTTTTTCATTAACAAATTAGAGTTTATGCACATCAAATTGTCTTCCAGGTTAGCTTTGAGTTCAATAAATTTCTGGTTTTAAAAAAAAAGTCTATTTAAAGTAGAACTTGGCCTTCTTATGGAATGTATAAAGCTGTATTTTTATAAAATGAGGAGTGTTTGAAATTTCAAATCAAATATATCCAAGCTTTTTAGAAATACTAGATTGTACCTCAAACTATTTCCTTTCATTATTTAGTAACTTTGAATTTATACATGAGTACTTGCTTTCATTCATATAAGAAATCTGAAATATGGTGCTCTAATAGAACAGAAGCAGTGAATTTCCATTCTTAAGTTATCATAAATCACTTTGACTTTAAGTATTGTTTTTATTAAAACCTGTGCTTTGTGACATACCTGCTTTTTGCTTGATCCTCCTATATAACTTCTTCACAGAATAATACATATTTAGCCATTTAGGTAACTTAAGGTAACTTAAGGAAACAGTGTTAGGTCAAGATTTGAATGGACTTTACTGAGTTTTATTCCTTTTTTCAATTTCATATTACCTTTGTCACTATTGACAATTACCTTATCTCTCTAAGCATCAACTTCTTAATCTGCAAAATGGGAATATTGATAACATTATATAATTCCTAAATTTGCCGTGAGGGTAAAATGAATTGAGAAATGTAAAGCAGTTAGTATTGCCCTGGGATGTAGGAGGTACTAAGTCAGTGATAACTATCTTAATTTTTGTTATTTACCAGTTTATCCAGGCCCTCATCCTAATGAGGATACCTTTTCATTCAAGATGATCTATTTTTTGCTATCATCTGCTTATCACTGCACTGTTTCTTTAACTGGGATACTTCTGTAGCTCATGGTACTTTCCTCCAAAGTGTTCCATAAAAGACAAGCTTTCTCAGAGCCTACATTTTAATTTTTTCATGGAATTCCTCCTTCCTGTAGACCTGTAAGCCTCAGTGTAAGTTGCTATCCAAACGCAGGTCAAATGCATTGCCTAAATTATTGTTTATTTTTTCTACTTTCTTGATAATATTGAAATTTATATATTTAAAAAAATCTTATTTTAAACCATAGCAAATCTCTGTGTGTGTTAGTCAGTCATGTCTGACTCTTTGTGACCCCATGAACTGTAGCCTGCCAGGCTCCTCTGTCCATGGGATTCTCCAGGCAAGAATACTGGAGTGGATTGCCATTCCCTTCTCCAACAGCAAATCTAAGCTATCATATAACCTCATGTACTTTTTAAATTGCCAGCTTTATTATGTATTCTGATATGTGCTTTTTGAAAACACAATTCAACCAAAGTTATGCTCTGGATTTTGTATATAATGTATATGCTTAAGACATATTCTGCCTTATAGTAACTCNACAGCAAATCTAAGCTATCATATAACCTCATGTACTTTTTAAATTGCCAGCTTTATTATGTATTCTGATATGTGCTTTTTGAAAACACAATTCAACCAAAGTTATGCTCTGGATTTTGTATATAATGTATATGCTTAAGACATATTCTGCCTTATAGTAACTCTTCCAAATTTTTATTTCAAACAGGTACACAATGAAACATTTACCTCTCTGAATCCTCAAGCAAAGGGACCCTGGTAAGTTCTAGAAGTATAAATAAGTAAGTAATGGGAACTTAAGAGTTGTAGTCAGTCAGCAATTCAGAATCCTCAAGGGGACATCTCCATTGGATAACTGCCCCACATGTCTGAATGCATGGTGCCTTCTTTGTATGGGAAGGTAATTCCACTAATCCATAATCAGTGCAGCATCTGTTGGATTTCTATCAGCAGGATTACAATTATATAAATTCTAGAAGATTTCAAGGTAGAAGGACCCCGAAGTTTACCTAGTCCAGTTACCTTATAAGCAGCTTAAAGACTTGCTCAAGGTGACACTGCCCGTTAATAAGAGATTTGTCTCTGGTATCAGATTCTGTAACTCCCAGCTCAGTGCCATTTCTGCTTTACCTTGGATTTGGTTTGATTCATGCTTTTTTTCACTGTTTCCATTGGATTAATGATACACATTTGTGAGATGGATGGTCATGGTTCTTGTCATTTTTCTAAAGAGATGTTCATTTACCCTCTTCAGCTCAACAGAATCCATGCAAACTTTTCTTTCAATGTCTCCTTTATGTCTGTCAACTCAGGAAAAATGAGAAAAAATTCCAGTACCAGGCATTGCATTGATCCTATTGGAAGCCTTTTCATCATAAACAACAACAAATAGTTGTTGAACATTCACTGTGCTTATGGGATACTTTATCATTTTCTTTTTTCTCCTTCTGCTATAGGTCTGTCAATCTCTCTGTATATCTTTTCTAGAGAACACCTTTTGTTTAAAATATTTCTCAGGTTTTGTTTTGTACTCAGAGAAATAATCTGTGGGTGGGCCTGCTTTTATACATAGGTGTTTGCTTTGTGGAAATGCAAACCTCAAATACTGATTAAACTATACATGTGGCCAGTCCACAGTGGGCTTCCTCCATGAGAGCAAACTGACTTTTTCAGTAGACATTTTTATCATTCAATACCAAACAAACATTCCTGTAATTGTATTATTTTCCTAATAAATAAATAATTTAAAAAAGAAATATCACAAGTTACTCTGGCTATTATGAATATGGGACAAAAATGATGCAAAGAAAGGTCAGCACGGTGCTTAATGGGTTAGTCTTGGAGAGAACAAGATTGGAATAACAATGACTAGAAGAGGGCAGTGGTCTTGGAATTGGTAATAAGTGTATTGGTTTGGAAAAGTAGGGCAAAGAATTTGCCAATGAGTTGGATATGGAGTGCGAGGAAAAGAGGCACTGTCAAGAATGAGTTCTGGAACTCCTGGAAAGAGACGGGAGTCACTGCTGGATAAATGTTACGTTAAAAATACCACAGACATAGACAAGGTCACACAAGAAAAGTGTGGAAAAGATAATTGGGTTAAATACTGAACAAAAAGAATTGAAATGTACCATCCAGTGAGATAGAAGAAATCAACAAAGACCAAAATCCAGAAAAAGATATTTTAGAGAGAGGAGATGGTCAGCTGTGCCAAACAGTGATGAGACATTCATAAAGTGAAGGCAGAGAAATGCCCACTGGCCTTGGCAATTTGCAGTTCATTGGTGATTTGATAAAAAGGATTTTAGTGATGTGATGAGGAGTGATGAGCAATCAGAGTGGAGGTGAAAAGAGAATGGAAGCAGAGGAAACTGATGTTAGCAGAAAGAAAATTAATTGCACAGATTTGGAGATGAAGAAAATAGGATTTGTAGATGATAAGATAATTGGGGTTAAAGGAATTCTTTTTTAAGATAAGGAAACATACAAAAAATAGAATCATACAATCATACACGAATTTTGATGTGCGGAAAATATGTAATTTTGTCTACTGTTACCTTGCCTTCTCATTAGCTGCCACCTGCTGGCTAGAGGAGAAAAAAAGTTAAAAAAAAGTTAAAAGTTAAAAAAAAAAGTGTTTTTTTTTTTTTTTTCTAGGTTACAGTTTAATTCAAACTGACGATTTAAATTATCCTTAAAAAGGAAGGGAAGAAGTAACCAAGTTACCAAGTTGCTTCCCCTTGCTTGTCTCTAATATGACTTCTCTCCCTTGGTGGTGAAGGGAAAGAGTCAGATCCTGTGTGATCCCCTCTTCTCTCCTAGCTGATGATGTCTTTTATTCCAGGTATTTATTGCTGAAGTCTGTGGCTGCTCTAACACATGGCCTGCTCACTCTCGTGGGTTCTCTAATTCAAAGCTCAAGGATGTTCTTTAGCTATCTCAGCGTCCACTGTTGTCCTGCTGCTACAGCTGCTGCTAAGTTGCTTCAGTCGTGTCCGACTCTCTGCGACCCCATAGACGGCAGCCCACTAGGCTCCCCTGTCCCTGGGATTCTCCAGGCAAGAACACTAGAGTGGGTTGCCATTTCCTCCTCCAATACATGAAAGTGAAAAGTCAAAGTGAAGTTGCCCGACTCTTAGTGACCTCATGGACTGCCACCTACCAGGCTCCTCCGTCCATGGGGTTTTCCGGGCAAGAGTACTGGAGTGGAGTGCCATTGCCTTCTCCGCTGTTGTCCTGAGTCCTTACCATATCATGTATCCCACCCTCTGGTCCAGTGCTAGGGACCAGCCAATGCTCCAAAGTCATTTTATCAGATAAGGCAAGTCTGGGGAATCAGCATTGCATCAGTACACCCACGTGCTGAGGGCACAGTCAGATATTCAAACATCAAGGGCATCCTCTGCCTGACCACATTGCACCCCACAAATTGGTAAACTTATGTTTTGGTTTGCTTCAGAGATCTGGTCAGTCAAAGAATTAGCCTCTTTCCTGAGTCATAAGTGCACCCACTGCACTTGGTGGCACTTTCCTTTATTCAGTGCAAATGCTGTCTGTATTCCACCAAAGACAGGGAGAGGAATATTCAGACACTAACATGTGATGTCCTCCCCTTCTCTGAAGTCAAAAAGAGGTCAGCTTTAGTATACATGCCATCTCTTTCTGTCTTGATGTTCTTTACTTTCTTTTTTATTTTTTAAAAAAACTTTTTATTTTGTATGGGGTATAGCTGACTAACAATGTTGTGATGCTCTTAGGTGAACAGCAAAGGGACTCAGCTGTAGATCTACATGTATCCGTTCTCCCCCAAAACTTCCCTCCCATCCAGGCTGCCACATTACATTGAGCAGAGTTCTCTGTGGTATACAGTTAAGCCCTTGCTGGTTATCCATTGTAAATATAGTGGCATGTACATGTCCATCCCAAATTACCTAACAATCCTGTTGCCCCATCCTTCCCCCAGGAACTGTAAGTTCGTTCTCTAAATCTTAAATTTTAATTCTCTGTATTCTCTCTGAGTGTACAAAAATGGGAGGAAAGGGAGTTTAACTCTTCTTTTTATCCCTCAGACTGAAAGATAAACTTAAGAGTAACTGGGAGAAAAGTAATGCACTAAGAAAGGCAAAAGCCTGATGTTTCATTAATTAGATGTAACATATTTCACCATATGTATTTTAGTGTGTTTGTGATAATGATCCATTGGAGAGAAAGAAGCCAATAATTAAAGAAAGAGCGATAATTTTAAGAGAGAAGACCTTGTTAAAGAGAAGAGATGGAAATTTAGATCACAAACGAGTATATTGACCTTTGATAGGATGAGAGATGCTTAATCCACCTTAGCAGCAGATGACAAGGTGAGACGTGTAGGTGTAAGTACAGGAGAGCAGGAGACGTGACACAGATTTCATCCGTGCTCTCTTTAAGAAGTGAGACCAGGTCATCACCTGAAATTGAGAAGAGAGAGTGCCAAAGAATTTCACTTATCTAAAGAAGTGAGAAATGTTTTATAATTGTTTTATGTTATTTTAAGGTATTTCTTCCATTTGAACTATATATTTCAACTTTGGTTAAGACCTCACTTTTAGTATTTCTGTTAACCCCTCAAGAAAGTTTTTTTTTTTTTAAATAATTCTTACTAGTAATTGAAAAGTTAATCATTTATGATTTATAGCTTTTATGTACAAGCAAAACATGTTATAATGCTCCATTATGGCAAGGTGATGGGCTTCCCAGTTGGCACAGTAGTAACGAATCCACCTGCCAGTGTCCGAGACGTGAAGATGCAGAGTTTGATCCCTGGGTTGGGAAGATCCCCTGGGATAGGAAATTGCAATCCATTCCAGTATTCTTGCCTGGGATATCCCATGGACAGAGAAGCCTGGCCTGCTACAGTCCATAGGATTGTGAAGAGTCAGACACAGCTGAGCATGTACGCAGGATGGTAAAACATACATTGTGCAAATGCAATTGAAATAAATAAAAATGATTTATCTATTAAGTCTTTATTCATTCAGTAACTACTTATTAAGTACCTGTTACTTGCCAGTCGTTGTTATAGGCACTAGGAATGTATCAGAGAATAAAACAGATGAAAATCTCTATCCTTGATGAGCTTTCCTTTTAGTGGGTTGAAAAGAACATAGATATTAATAATAGTAATAAAATGCCAACAGTAAATACCAATGATTGCCTGCTGAAGACCTATGTATCCCAAGTAGCTTGGTTAAGTATTTTTTATTCTTCACATTATTTACTGCTGAAAATAACGTCCCAGGTTGTGTAACCTCCCAACAGCCTAATGAGGTAGTATTGTTACCCTTATAGCATGAACGAAAAGAATGGGAGCTTATGAGGACCACACAGAATCACGGAGCATATGACGCAAGAAGAGATTCTGCTTCTTTCCTGTGGCTCTTTTCACCACAGGCCCAGAAAAATCACAGGGACGCTAATTTTTAAGGAATAATGTATTGAACTACATAAGACTAAAACTTTCATAGGATAGTCAAAGAGAATAGCATGAATGGAAATAAAATTGGAATACCCGTGGCTGCAGTCGGAACAGAGAGGGATCACGCAAACATGGGAAGAGAAGGTGACAGTAAATGGGTGAAGAGGCGCACAGTGGGTTAGTTCGTCACATTTTCAGGACTGTCCTCCACACGCCCAGTTCCAAGGCACCTCTCACCTCATCTGCATGAAAAGCTATTATTGATCAAAGCTAAAACTTGGGTTTATAATGTAGGGCTGCAACTGCCAAGAAATTTAATTATTCAGTAAGTGAAAATCAATTCATAANTAGTTCGTCACATTTTCAGGACTGTCCTCCACACGCCCAGTTCCAAGGCACCTCTCACCTCATCTGCATGAAAAGCTATTATTGATCAAAGCTAAAACTTGGGTTTATAATGTAGGGCTGCAACTGCCAAGAAATTTAATTATTCAGTAAGTGAAAATCAATTCATAACCTGTGGTGGTCGAGTGCTGAGTTGTGTCTGACTGTTTGCGACCCCTTGGACTGTGGTCTGCCAGGTTTCTCTGTCCATGGGATTCTCCAGGGAAGAATACTGGAGCAGGTTGCTGTTTTCTACTCCATGGGATCTTCCTGGCCCAGGGATCTAACCCGTGTCTTCTGCATCTCTTGTATAGCCAGGCGGGCTCTTTACCACTAGCATCACCTGGGAAGTCGATGGTAGTCATTATTTGAAGCAATTGATTGAGATAAATAAAAATCTCAATTTAAGAATCTGGACATGGCGTAGATTGTATCAAACGACCTTAATTTGTGGAACTTTGATGTACTTTTGTGTTTAGGTAGGGAGGAACGTGTCTGACAGGAGATATCTGTATTCCTATTTAGAGGCAGAAGATAAACGTAGAGTACATAATTACTCTTCCAGTCAGTTTCCCAATTACTTACACTTTACTACCATTGTTTACCTGGGTTCCTAACAGGTGTCCCTGCTTCTCCTCTTGCTTCTACCAATTTATCTTAATCATGTTAAAATAGGAGATGGTATCACTCTTCTGCTTAAAATCTCACAATGATGCTCCATTTCACTCAGATTCAAAGGCTTACAAGGCTATATATGTTTTGTTGTTGTTCAGTCACTAAGTCATGTCCCACTCTTTACAATTCCGTGGACCACAGCATGCCAGGCTTCTCTGTCCTCCACTATCCCTTGGAGTTTGCTCAAACCCATGTCCATTGAGTCAGTGATGCTATCTAACCATCTCATCCTCTGCTGCCCACTTCTCCTTTTGCCTTCAATCTTTCCCAGCATCAGTGTCTTTTCCAGTGATATGTTTAGATATCTATAACTTTATGATTTTATGCCCTGCCACCTTCCTCTTTGTATACTCCTTTCCAANGAAGCCTGGCGTGCTGCAATTCATGGGGTCGCAAAGAGTCAGACACGACTGAGTGACTGAACTGAACTGGCCTTCCTGCCTGTTACCCTCTCACAACCATACTTATTCCTGCCCCATTTCTCTAATATACAAGACAGGTTCCCATGTTAGGGTCTTTGAGCTAGGGAATGGTTGTCTCTGTTCAGAAGACTTGTAGATACATGCCTTACTAACTCCCTGTCTCTTGGGCACCCTTGCTCCAGTGTCTAAATGTAACTTTTTTCATGAGACAGGTCTATTTCCACCTCCCTCTTACTTTCCTCTGCTTTGAATATACTCACAATAGAGCCATCCATCTGTTCCAATAACTTCACTTTTCCTATATCCCCTGCAAGAAGGTAAGTGCTAGGAGGGATGGATATTAATCTGTTTGGTTCACTAGTTATATGTCAACTTCTAGGTAGATAATAGACCATCAGTAAATATTTTATGAATGACTGGCTTTTTAAAAATATCTGTTAACAGTATTTCATTGCTGAATACAGTGACCGGCAGACAGCTGTTATCCAATAAATAGGTGGATTTATTGATTTTCTAAATTTTGTATATGCTCTCAGATCTCCTAGTTCTAACTTTCCCAGGACTTACACTGGCGGTTGATTCCCTATTTATCCCTTCCTTATGGAGGANTTCATTGCTGAATACAGTGACCGGCAGACAGCTGTTATCCAATAAATAGGTGGATTTATTGATTTTCTAAATTTTGTATATGCTCTCAGATCTCCTAGTTCTAACTTTCCCAGGACTTACACTGGCGGTTGATTCCCTATTTATCCCTTCCTTATGGAGGAACTGCTGCTGCTGCTGCTAAGTCGCTTCAGTCGTGTCCGACTCTGTGCGACCCCACAGACGGCAGCCCACCAGGCTCCCTCATCCCTGGGATTCTCCAGGCAAGAACACTGGAGTGGGTTGCGATTTCCTTCTCCAGTGCATGAAAGTGAAAAGTCAAAGTTAAGTTGCTCAGTCGTGTCCGACTCTTAGCACCCTCATGGACTGCAGCCTACCAGGCTCCTCCATCCATGAGGTTTTCCAGGCAAGAGGACTAGAGTGGGGTGCCATCTGTCCTTTTTCCTAATATTTAAAATTTAGGCATTTTAGTTCTGCTGGGCAAAGTCAATAGCTTGCAGCTAAATAACCCTCCTGTTTACTCTTTGCTTGACCTGAACAGCTGGTTGCCTGAGAGCTTTTCCTAGCTGTGGCAAATTGGGGGCTAGATCACCACGTGTCAGTCCCTTATTATTCCAGCCACCCATCGCTCACTTTAACCTTTATAGACACATCTATTAAGGACATAAATTTGTATTACTAGTAATCATGAGAATCATCTGGACTTGATCAATGCGGTTTTGTCATAGCCACAAACATCTTCAAACTATCATTTATCTTGATATATAGGTCTTGTTAGGACATTGCTCTATCCTCAGTTGTCACAAGATTTCCTTCTTAAATTCTCTGGGTGTTTTCTAATGCACAAACTGATAATTTTATTTTATTTGGGATTAATGGAGAAGTTTTCAGTTGGCTCTACCTTGCCTTCATTTCCAATGAAAGCAATAACATAGATACATATGCATATCAATATAGTCATTAGGTATGTTCAAAAAAACCCCTGGTTAAGAGTACTTAGGAAAGCACTTTTCAGTTTATGGTAATGTCACACTGAGTATTTGAAACAATCCACTTGCTAATTATAATTTTGAAATATAGACAGATTAAAAAATCTTTCTAAACATCAATTAGTTAACAAGATACTAAGGAATAACTAGATGAAGATGTAAGACAAGAAAGAATTCAGGGAGAAGAGCCTGGGATTTGGCATATCTTTCATCCAGGAGCATTTGCTAATTCAGAGGAGCTGCTGAGAAGGCCTTTGGCAGGGTTTTAGGACTTCAGGAATAAAGTGGGAACCAAGGACTTACCAAAGGAGAGGTCCCTGGATGAACTTCACTGTCTTAAATTTGAGAAGTAAGTCTAGGAAAAAGACTGGATCAGAGGTAAAACACTCTTAGAAAAGATTGCAGTCCACTGTCAAGTCACTCAAGTGGCCCAGAAAAATTGGATGAAGGTAAACCTGGAAAATTAGGGCATCCAGGCACCTGGGAAGTAAGTGAAAATTCTCCCTGGAAAATAATATCATCTTAAGCCTCAAATTATTTAAACTCAAGTTTTCAAATGCTATATCTGGTGACAAATATCATAGGAGGCACAGTGTAAAGGGCAACATGAAACGGAGCCACTATAAACAGCAGATAACAGATTCAGACCCACAGGCACGTCAGGGTGGAAACATTACATCCAGATCGGGGGGAAAGAGTTTGTTCACTATGCTTGTGGAAATAAAGGCTAAAAATATGATCAAGGAATTGGAAACTAACATGTATTAATATTGTGATTTTACAGAAAAGAACTGACTAGAAATTCTAAAGCTGAAAAAATATAATATCCAAATTTAATTACTCAGGAGATGGATAAGGACAGATTAGATTCAAATAAAGAAAGAATTTATGAATCAGAAAATACATTGTAAAACATTCTTCCAGAAGGAAGCCAAAGAAACAAAATGTAAAAGAGAAAATAGAGAGACTCAAGAGTATACAGTGAGAAGGTTATATTTACTTGGAATTGAAGAATAGAGCAACATAGATAAAAGACAGAAGAAATATTTGCAGATAATAGGAATTTTCCAAAATTTTTAGAGGATATCAAGTAACAGAGTTATAAAGCCCCATGAATTTCAAGTAAAACTGCAAAGCCTAATTGGGAGGGAAAATTAGTATAAATCAGTGAATTTTATTCAATCCAACTGAAAATTATTTAATAGAAATACTCAGTTAATTCCATAGTTGCTATTTAGTCTCTAAGTCATGTCTGACTTTTTGTGACCCCATAGACTATAGCCCACCAGACTCCTCTGTCCATGGATTTCCCAGACAAAAATATTGGAGTGGGTTGTCATTTCTTTTTCCAGAGGATCTTCCTAACTGAGGTATCAAACCTGCATCTCCTGTATTGGCAGACAGATTTCTTATCGCTGAGCCACCAAGGAAGCCCTAATTCCAAAGTAAAATTAATATAAACCATATTAGGAAAATGTTTGCTGGTTAGGGGTTCCAGTATAATCAATATATCTTAAAGATTTGTAATTGACATATTTATGTGAAAGTATATCTAAAAAGAATTGAAAGTGATTTGTTTTATAAATTGATTATGCATTCTTCTTATATATTTTCATTGAAGTCAATTTGTTTCAACAATAAAAGAAAAATAATCCAAGCAATATGCAAATTATCACAGATTGGAAATTAATGTGTTATAAATTTATATATACTAACTTTAGTGTAGTGAGGTGAAATCATCATTATACCATCAAATTTAAAAGTTTATATGAAACTGTTCATATAGCTTTAATATGATATTAAATTAAGAAAATCAACTCTCCAATCTCTGGGCTTTTGCTGCCCTCCTCTTTTTAATTTTTTTTTTTCCTTTGCTGGACATATGGCAAGGTTGAATAATGTAAAAAAGCTTAGAGGAAAGCCTTCACGCTGCTGTATATCTACCATCTAATTTTTTAATTAAGAGTGACTGTAGTTGGCATCTCCAGACACTGCCATATGTTGAGAAAGAGTATGTAAATGACAGCGAATTCCCATATTCCAGTTTCCTGCTTCTGACTTTCAGACACTGCCTGTGTTAAATTTCCAATATAAAGCTGAGATGAAGCCTCCAATTATAGGATGCAACTGTCCTTCTGGAGCTATAGATACCGGATGGTAACCTTAACCTCAAAAATCCCCCACCAGGGGCTTAACTGGGAGTCAGGTGATGAAAGGAAATAAAAGAAACCTTGGCTGATTTTCACGAAATAACCTCCTGCCTGGCACAGGTCCATATTGGGCTTCAGTGTGACCTTCAGGGAGACCTGGGGAATGGAACTGAATGAGTTTTCACAGCAGGGCTGCAGTACCAGTGAGACCCACTGGGGAGTATTCAGGGCAGAGAGACTCAGGAGCTATGAACCTCACTAAACCTGACACTGGTGTCCCATCCAGCAGTTACACGGTGGTCAAACAACTTCCCCTCCTCCATGCGCTATGGAGAGAATTTTGAGGTGCACTGTGTATGGAATGGATGTTACAGATCATTTTGGATTTTTGATAACATCATTTAGAGAGTGGTGCTTGTCTTATCTGTCACAAGCAATGATAAAAAAAAGTGTGCTTTCTGAAAGGGGAGAATGGGGACTAGAAGGAAATTAGGACAAAGAAGGGTGAAAATAAATGAAATTAAAATGGGAAATAAAACAGATATAAAAATAACAAAATAGTTACAAAGTAAAAGTATATACTGAGTACCATATTAGGCCCTGATAACTTCATATGTTTCTTATGGAAACCATAATGGAGAAGATTAAGGTGAGGGGACAATGTAAAGAAGAACTGAAAAACTTCTCCTATTAAAGTACACTCAGAAAAATTTAAAACCCTTCCTCTTCCCCTATTTCTCTTCCCTAAAACTACCTTTTAAGTTAACCTTTGAACTCTCATATCATAGACTTTTGCAGAAAAGATGTCTTATTCTATCTTTTATAAAACTTAAGGTCTGATCTATGTATAATTCCTGATACTTCTTCCAAACAATTGATCTTAAGATTTGAGGACTAGAGAGCTATAAGAAATGCCTCAGTTGTCCTAAAGCTATTCAACATGAGTTTCCTTAGAAAGTTGCAATGGTTTTTTAAAAAAAGATCTCACCAATATATCAGAATATAAATGGCCTAAATTCTAAGTAGGCATTCTGCTATTNCTTAAATTCTGCTATTCCTAATCTTGCTGTTTTGAAATTAAATTCATGATAAGTATAGCTTTTTTATTTTGTCTGGTTTATTTAAGAGAGCTTGGAGGGTTTATTTATGATAATGATGTTGGTTGAAGTCACTGTTACTCTCAAGAATCTCCAGAGCAGGATCTGAGTAGGAACATATATATGTGTGTTCTTTTACAAATCCTGTGATTCTGCCTATAGCCATGCTGAGTCACAATGCCAGAAAAGACCCCTTTTATATTATTGAAATATATTTTTAAAGAATAATATTATTAAAACAAATTCAAAGCCAATTGCTCTAAAATGAGTGAAATCCCACCAAACTTACCTTAGATAGATTGTCACTAAGGACCATGTGGCATCTCTAATGTTCATTTTCCCACTTGGTACTAAACTCAGAGAACTTCGCCCACCACACAGCAGATTGACATGAATAAGAAAACCAACAGAAAGAGACAGGAAGATATTTACTACACTGACTTTTAAGAAGCAGTTGCTATTGACAACTCAACTTTGAACTGAAGATAGGATACAATAAATACATATAGTTGGCTGAAATGATAGATAACCACATAGCCCTGAGTTATAAATACTCATACCAGGAAGAGGAGAAGGGCTNAACTCAGAGAACTTCGCCCACCACACAGCAGATTGACATGAATAAGAAAACCAACAGAAAGAGACAGGAAGATATTTACTACACTGACTTTTAAGAAGCAGTTGCTATTGACAACTCAACTTTGAACTGAAGATAGGATACAATAAATACATATAGTTGGCTGAAATGATAGATAACCACATAGCCCTGAGTTATAAATACTCATACCAGGAAGAGGAGAAGGGCTACCTAATGGAATGATAGAAACAGCCATGAAGAAGATAACACTGGGCAAGTTAATGTCAGTGGCAGCTATTGAAACCCGGCAGGAAGAAGAAGTTAGATCTCAGAAGATCAAGATAACAGAGGAGGGGATAAGCAATAATCTATAAGTTAAGTGTAGAGTGAAGAGTCAGGACAAAAACTAATCCCCAAAAGAAAGACCAGATGTGGAAACAGTAAGACCTAAGTAGTTCAAACCTATTTGAAGTTCCTGAACTATTCTGGGAAAGCAGGTGCCCAGAAAAAATTATGATCCATTTTCATTTGCATCAACCCTGTACTCAGAGTTCTAATTATTATGTAATTACTAATTTAATAATATTAGTAATAATACACAAATATTGGTCAATTATTAAATACATATTATTCTTAAATTCTATATTTATAAACACTCTTTACTTCTTATATTTCAAATAAATACTTTAGTATCCCTATTCTACTCAGCTTTCAGCAACTCCAGTACTCCATGTGCAAGTTCATCAATCTGTGTTAGTGAACCTACTCATTCTGATCAAGTTTGTTCCACATACCTTCACTGAAGACCATTTGAAAAATACCCTATTGGCACACTTAGTTGTTGAATCTTTTATGTAAAAGTAAACTTTAATTTCTAGCATGTTATTTAAAGTTCCCCAATGTTCCTTTTGGATAAGATTATATCTTGTCAAATATCAGTGATATTTGATCAAGACAAATTGAAGCAGTATTTTTCCATGTTATTCTTCTGGTTATAAGAATCAAATGTAGCCTTGGCGCCTGCCTACCACGCTCTGCCAAAGGATGTAGTTAGCGCTTAAACAAATTCTACTTTTGACACCAGAACTGAGTGTGTTGACAGTTCTTTAATGAAGATTTCTGGAACCAATCAATGATTTTTCCCTGTAACACTTTATCTTTAGGTAAATGCTAAGATAAATGGGTTACATTTAGACAGTTAAAGTGTCAACATAATTATTTCTGTTATGGTGATATTTTGTGTGCCATATATATGAGGCATGCTATCCAGATGATAAAAATTGAGTATATCCCAAATCAAGCAAAAGCTCATTACATTCATCTCTCAATTAATGACAATAGTAAAAAGCACAAATAACTTAATAGGCTTAATTCTGTATCCTCACTTCTGCATATCCCCACTGCCAGTATTTGACTCTTCTTTTCTAGTTGTTTGACAGTTCATTAGCACTGTCACCAAAAAGGTGGGAAGAGAATAAAGAGGAGGTGTAAATCCAATCAATCAATTTAATGAATGCTTTGGTGGAGGAAGAGTTTTACCCAAATGGCTAACATGAAAATTTCAATGTATTGACTGACATTACTATTTCTTGTAATGCTCTAAACTCTAGTATTCTTAGCAACTTGGCAAGTTGCACAGCAATTTAAAGTAGATATATATCAACTGAACAGCATCACTGATGTGACCACTACCATCATGAAATATTCATATTTTTTGTTTTTTAAAAAAATCCAGCAATGTTGCTATTTGCTATTGTATTTTGCTTTGCAGTAGAGTTAGCTGATTCATTCTGTGATTTCTAACAATCCAGGGAGTTATTAGAAGGTTGTGGCCACTTGAATGCCTTATTGATTGTGATTAATGGCAGAATAAGTAGTGATATACTGAGTCAGTTCAGTTCAGTTCAGTGGCTCAGTGACTCTTTGCGACCCCACGGACTGCAGCATGCCAGGCTTCCCTGTCCATCACCAACTCCCAGAACCTACTCAAACTCATGTTCATTGTGTTGGGGATGCCACCCAACGATCTCATCCTCCATAGTCCCCTTCTCCTCCCACCTTCAGTCTTTCCCAGCATCAGTGTCAAAACCCATAAAATCAAAACCCATAAAAATAAGTACATTTAAAATAGTAATCATCAACACTTTTTAGGCAAAATATCTCCTTTCCCTTTACAGACTCATCATAAATCTCCCATGCAGACAAGGTTATATGAAATTCAATTCCAAATTTAGATAGTTTAGTTTCTAAAATAATGGTTCTTATTGATATGACAAAATGCAATTCTTCAAATTCTTCAGAATGACTGGCATAAATCTTTTCATTTGTTCATTTCTAATATAGCTACACATTGGAAGAGGAAAGTATTTTATTTTCATTTTATAATATTATACAAGTAAACATGATACTTGTATACTTAAAATATCTACTTGTTTGATAAACTTCAGATTTTATTATCAGGCTAATTCTTTTTTAAAAGTAGCTCTCAGCAAGCTCAAATTTAAATTGTTTCTGGACTTTTTTATTTATGTGCAACCATAAATGATACCTTATCTCTTATAGATATTAATGTCTTTTTTTAATGCACAAGGATACCTAGCACTATTCATATCACTTGTTGAAACCATGTTACATGAGCATAAGATAAATCTCCAAATTTCAGTTTCTCCAACTCTGTTTTGACTTGGCTATTGTTTCATCTTTCATCTGTTAAGGAAGAGTCTCTCATCAAATCACTATTAGTCATAAAATATAGAGTAAGAGTAAATAAATCCAGCATACCTTTATTGTCATAGTGGTGTCTCCAGTAAAGAAGCATATTCTCTTGACGAAATATGTTTTCAAAAATAAAATCAATCAACAAGTTTTAATGCACTTTATTCAGGTTAAATTTTTTTATATAAAAGCAGGTAAGATGCCCTTGGCTATGATCAGGTCCTTGCATAGATGTGCTGTACAAATCTGGAATACGTCTGTCATAAGCCAGGCAATGGATTTTTAAATGTATTAATGTAAAAATGTATAAATGATATTTTTGTTTTTTTCATTAAAAATTATTTTTATAGCACATTTCAAAATTAGAAGTAGGTAACCAGACACCTAAGAAATCTACTCCTTTTGAATTAAGTTGGCAGTTTACTAATTTATAAAAAGCACTGAAGTAGCAATATGCAGAGTATGTCTTTTTGTGTTTACTAGTCATTGCAATTGAAAAAAGAACTTTTTATTTGATAGTTAAGGAATTTGCCCAAAGTTCTGGATGGCACAATATATAATTTTTGAGACATCTGTCTCTTTGGAAGATATTTCATAGAGTAGGAGGTATACCATCACTGTGAACATTGTACATATGTTTTAAATATGAGTCTAGAATAAGATGTAATTCATCAGTTTATTTCCTGGTTAATTTCAGTGGCTTACATAACAAACTGTCTGTGATTCCTTTACCTATCACATAAACATCAATGACTGCAGCCTCAGTATTAACTGACTCATTAACTAAACAGTGCCTGTATGAAACTAACTTTGAAGGTTTCTGTTAACATGTTGCAAGATATTGTGGCCCATCTTTAAAGCTTTAGGGGAAAATTTTTTTTTATAGGAATCTTTTGTTCAGCTTCCTTTTATGAATCTGATTCTAATTCACAAGATTCTACTGATACTTTATGTATAGAGGAAGTCTTGTTTTCCTGTATAACGTATATTCAGCTTGATAGATGCTTATAACAGGCCTTCTCAAGAAATAACAAAATCCAAATAGACTCATGTTTCTGCCATAATAAAATCATATTCTTCATGAGTGTCAAAGCCATCATGAAAGGGCCATGTTCTTTTCAACTACCATGATGTTCTCAAATCCCAAACTCTCTAGATAAAGTTGAAACTCTAAAAGTGTGTGACATAATTTTGTGAATATTAGATTTTATCTATTTCCTTTACCCATTTTCTTTAACAAATCCATAACAAATATATTCTTACTTCTATTTGAAATTCATTGATATCCCTATATGATGTTTAAAAAGGACTGTAGTGAATAAGGGGATTTGATTTAGGTCATACCTGAATGGTCTCGCGGTTTTCCCTACTTTCTTCAATTTCAGTCTGAATTTGGTAATAAGGAGTTCATGATCTGAGCCACAGTCAGCTCCCGGTCTTGTTTTTGTTGACTGCATAGAGCTTCTCCATCTTTGGCTGCAAAGAATATAATCAATCTGATTTCAGTGTTGACCATCTGGTGATGTTCATGTGTAGAGTCTTCTCTTGTGTTTTTGGAAGAGGGTGTTTTCTATTACCAGTGCATTTTCTTGGCAAAACTCTATTAGTCTTTGCTCTGCTTCATTCTGCATTCCAAGGCCAAATTTGCCTGTTACTCCAGGTGTTTCTTGACTTCCTACTTTTGCATTCCAGTCCCCTATAATGAAAAGGACATCTTTTTTGAGTGTTAGTTCTAAAAGGTCTTGTAGGTCTTCATAGAACCGTTCAACTTCAGCTTCTTCAGTGTTACTGGTTGGAGCATAGACTTGGATTCCTGTGATACTGAATGGTTTGCCTTGGAAACAAACAGAGATCATTCTATCATTTTTGAGACTGCATCCAAGTACTGCATTTCGAACTCTTTTGTTGACCATGATGGCTACTCCATTTCTTCTGAGGGATTCCTGCCTGCAGTAGTAGATATAATGGTCATCTGAGTTAAATCACTCATTCCAGTCCATTTTAGTTCACTGATTCCTAGAGNGGTTTGCTATGACAAGTGCATTTTCTTGGCAAAACACTATTAGTCTTTGCTCTGCTTCATTCTGCATTCCAAGGCCAAATTTGCCTGTTACTCCAGGTGTTTCTTGACTTCCTACTTTTGCATTCCAGTCCCCTATAATGAAAAGGACATCTTTTTTGAGTGTTAGTTCTAAAAGGTCTTGTAGGTCTTCATAGAACCGTTCAACTTCAGCTTCTTCAGTGTTACTGGTTGGAGCATAGACTTGGATTCCTGTGATACTGAATGGTTTGCCTTGGAAACAAACAGAGATCATTCTATCATTTTTGAGACTGCATCCAAGTACTGCATTTCGAACTCTTTTGTTGACCATGATGGCTACTCCATTTCTTCTGAGGGATTCCTGCCTGCAGTAGTAGATATAATGGTCATCTGAGTTAAATCACTCATTCCAGTCCATTTTAGTTCACTGATTCCTAGAGTGTCGACGTTCACCCTTGCCATCTCTTGTTTGATCACTTCCAATTTGCCTTGATTCATGGACCTGACATTCCAGGTTCCTATGCAATATTGCTCTTTACAGCATCAGACCTTGCTTCTCTCACCAGTTACATCCACAGCTGGGTATTGTTTTTGCTTTGGCTCCATTCCTTCATTCTTTCTGGAGTTATTTCTCCACTGATCTCCAGTAGCATGTTGGGCTCCTACTGACCTGGGGAGTTCCTCTTTCAGTATCCTATCATTTTGCCTTCCTACTGTTCATGGGGTTCTCAAGGCAAGAATACTGGACTGCAAGGAGATCCAACCAATCCATTCTGAAGGAGATCAGCCCTGGGACTTCTTTGGAAGGAATGATGCTAAAGCTGAAGCTCCAGTACTTTGGCCACCTCATTCGAAGAGTTGACTCATTGGAAAAGACTCTAATGATGGGAGGGATGGGGGGCAGGAGGAGAAGGGGACGTCAGAGGATGAGATGGCTGGATGGCATCACTGACTCGATGGGTGTGAGTCTGAGTGAACTCTGGGAGTTGGTGATGGACAGGGAGGCCTGGCATGCTGCCATTCATGTGGTCGCAAAGAGTCGGTCACGACTGAGTGACTGAACTGAACTGATAGTGAATAAAGCATGATGTTCAAGATTGTAGTTGGAGAGTGATGATATGGCTAAAATAAAGGGGTTAAAGAGATTGGTTCTCTTGCTTTTATTCCATTTATCAAATTATTTTGACCATATAGAAGTAAACAATGTCCTTGAGAAATAGTCCCATTTTTTTCTCTCTCTTGGACCCAGAAATAATAGCTATGGTAGTACTAGGTTTCAGATTAAGAATTTAAAGTTTAGGAATCCTATTCATTTTTTTCTTTCTAGACACAATCTACAAGCTTATCACCAATGTTACAGTGGAAAGCATGGAAAAATATATACTATATATATTATTATTTAGTATAATATTATAGTATATAATATATGCTATATATAATATATTATTTTTCCTGGAAATATAATCATTGTTGCTAATTATTCTGGTTAAATTAATAAAACCTCAAAAATTCCCACAAAATATATTCATAGAGTCAGCATTATGAATATACATTGATATGGTTATTATTCTTATGTATATGCAACTGAACAAGAATTTCTCTATATTAGCATAGTTATTTTGGCATTTGTCTGTGACATTTGCAATTGGCTGAAAATCATACTTTAAATGAGAGTGTAGCAAACTTTGTCTATAAAGAGCTAAATAATGTATATTATGTTGGGTCAGATTTGGCCTGACGGCAATAATTTGCCAACTCCTTCATTTATTAGTTCCACATTAGACAGTAGATATTTCAGCATACAGATCCTTTACTTAGGATGGCATCACCAACTAGATGGACGTGAGTTTGAGTGAACTCCGGGAGTTGGTGATGGACAGGGAGGCCTGGCGTGCTGCGATTCATGGGGTCACAGAGTTGGACACGACTGAGCAGCTGAACTGAACTGAACTAGGAGTAAATTAGATGTCGAAAGGATTTCTAGTATTAAGTAGCATATTCAAACTCATAATTTGTATAGTAATAAGAATGATTCATAATGAAGCAGTTATATAATTACTAAGATTTGCATGGCTTGGAACTCTGTGAGGCCAAAATAAAGTCTATGGTTACTTTGAACTCCTTAAATGAGAACTGTTAAAGTGTAAGCTGTTTCTTAGTATTAGTGGTCATTATATTTTGCAAAGAAGAGCTTAGCTTCCAAAGCAAATGTCAGCCTCTTGTATAATTTGAAATTAGGGTATATCGTTAATCTACTCATTTTGAAATGGGAGGGCTTGACAACGTCTACTGGTAGCTCAAAATAATATCTTGGATAACACAGGTGAGACTAGAGTGATTTCTCATGTTTCCTTCTAATCTAGCATTTAATGGTTTTATGCAAATGAGTACATCAAGGTTTATCAAAGGTGACTAAACTTTGGAAGTGTGTGAGGAAAGGGCAACGGCTGTTCTCCATTTCTAGAAACTGAGTTGTTATTTCCTCTACATCATGATTTTTTGAGACTGTTCTAGGGTCTTAATTCTGAATAACTAAATTTTATGAGGATCTTAAGATTGCATTTTTTCTTTTATTTCGTTTAAAAATGTTTTTACTTCATTCAAACTGATCTTGAAACATCTGTCTGTAATTAACTCTTTAGAAGGCATTTAAAAGATAATCATTTAATTTCTAACTTTTCTTGTTCATCTGATTGCCAAAATTTATTCTTTTTGTGAGTTTAGTTCCTTGAATACTTTGGATTAATTCGACTTTATTATTTCACTTTATATTTGTAAAATTTCAAACACAGAGAAGTAGCAAAAATGCATCCCTAGAATCATGTTAAAAAAAAATCAATAATTTCTTTCGCAACTTCTTGTATTCTCCTATTTTAGCTTTGGAGGAATTGGAGAATTTTAAAGCATATGTGATTATTGTTTTTAGCCTGTCATGTGATAGAATACATTAATTGATTTTCAAATTTTAATTATCATTGCATACCTGGTATAAATACCACTTAGTCATGATATACAATTATTTTTATACATTATTAGATTTCATTAGCTAATGTTCTGTTGAAGATTTTTGTATCTATGTTCATGAGAAATACTGATCTGTGATTTTCTTTTCCTGTGATGTCATTGTCTTATTTTGGAAGGTAGTACTGGTCTTATTGAGTGAGTTAGAAAGTATCCTCTTTGGTTCTACCTTCTGGAAGAGATTGTAAGGAATTGGTATAATTTTATTTGAAAATGTTTGATAGAATTTACCAATTAGACCCTCTGATCCTCTGAGTAGATTTTATTTTTCAAACTGTTGGTCTATTTTGTCCAAGTTGTCAAATTTGTGCAGTAGAGTTGTTAATAAAATTTCTTTATTATCCTTAGTGTTTGTGGGATCCAGAGTGATGTAGTCTCTCCTCTTTCATATAGTAGTTCTTTGTGTTTTCTCTTTTTCCTAGTTTATCTGACTCATGGCTTACTCAGTTCTGTTCAGTTCAGTTGCTCAGTCGTGTCCGACTCTGTGATCCCATGGACTGCAGCATGCCAGGTTTCCCTGTCCATCACCAACTCCCAGAGTTTGCTCAAACTCATGTCCATAGAGTTGCTGATGCCATCCAACCATGTCATCCTCTGTTGTCCCCTTTCCCTCCTGTCTTCAATATTTCCTAGAATCAGGCTCTTTTCCAATGAGTCAGTTCTAAGCACCAGGTGACCAAAGTACTGGAGTTTTAGCTTCAGCATCAGTCCTTCCAATGAATATTCAGGACTGATTTCTTTTAGAATGGACTGATTGTATCTCCTTGCAGTCCAAGGGACTCTCAAGAGTCTTCTCCATCACCACAGTTCAAAAGCATCAATTCTTCGGCACTCAGCTTTCTTTACAGTCCAACTCTCACATCCACACAGAACTACTGGAAAAACCATAGCTTTATTAGCTTTACTAACCTTTTTTTAAAAGTATTTTTTATTGGAACATAGTTGTTTTACAATGTTGTATTAGTTTCTACTGTATAGCAAAGTGAATCAGCTATACATATACATGATATCCTTTTTTATGGATTTCCTTATCATTTAAGAGGTCACCACAAAGGGTTGAGTAGAGTTCCCTGTTCCATGCAATAGGTTCTCATTAGTTATCTGGTTTATCTCAATTTCCCAATTCATCTCACCCCTCTACCCTCCTTTGTATCCATGTTTGTTCCCTATGTTTATGTCTCTGGTTTTGCTTTGCAAATAAGTTCATCTGTATCATTTTTCTAGATTCCACATAAAAGTGATATTATACAATATTTGTTTTTCTTTCTGACTTACTTCACTCTGTATGACAGTCTCTAGGTCTATCCACATCTCTGTAAATGACACAATCCTATTCCTTTTTATTACTGAGTAATAATCCCACTGTATATATGTACCACATTTTCTTTATCTATTCTTCTGTTAATGGACAGCTAAGTTGATTTCAATTACTGAACCCTTCAAAGAACCAGATTTTGATTTTGATGATTTTTTTTTGGCTGTTTTCAATTTCACTGATTTCTGCTCTAATATCTATTATTTCTTTTCTTCTTATTTTGGATTTAATATGTTCTTCTCTCTCTCTCTCTCTCTCTCTTTTTTAGTTTCCAAAAGATGAAAACTTAGATTATTAATTTTAGTGCTTTCTTCTTTTCTAATATATGTATTCACTGCTATAAATTTTATTTAAGCACTGCTCTCATTGCATCCCACAGACTTTGGTAAGTTATATTTTTGTTTTCATTTAATGAAAAATTTTTTTAACATGCAAAATCGTTTTATATTGTTCACAGCATCTACATATAAATTTCTAGAAAAATTAAAATTGTATTGAAGCTAAGATTGATTATATTATAAGGACAAATAGTTTCCTCCTCATTTTGAGACATCCCCAAAAGGCTAGGTCCTCCTTCCTCCTATATATTCAATTACTTTGAGGCACTAGATTGCTATTTGGAAGTTTCTCATCTGTACAATAAAGGGGTTTATTATGAGCTATTCTTTAACTTGCAATAGCAAAGGGTATCTTTTTTAATCTCTGATGGGCAAAGGAAACCAATGCGGTCGATGGCTTTCCTTAAGTTCTGTGTCAACATATTCTAACTGAGCAAAAGTTGTAAAACACAGAAACAAAAACAAACTCCTACACTGGGCTGCTACATAATTTGTGGAGTAAACTGTGGGAACCTTTGTGCAAAAGAGGCTACAGACTAAAATGTTTTTATTTCAACAAAATTATTTCAAGTCTGCTGCTGCTGCTGCTAAGTCGCTTCAGTCATGTCTGACTCTGTGCCGACCCCATAGACTATGTACAAATTAATTCTTCTATATCTTTCCAAAGGATGTCTTTGGAAGTTTGATATTTTGCATCTTAGGATAAATCCCAAGCAATTTCTGTCATATTAATCAACAAAACAATGTATAGATTTTCTGAAATCCATGTGGAGATGTAATGGTTAGTCTGTCTCTCCACAAAGAAAGAGAAGAAAGAAAAGCTTTTCCCTAATCATTCATTGGTAAAAGTGAAAATACTGAGAAGAAAGAAAACCCTGCAGATATTAGGCACTGAATTTAGCACCTGAAGTAAAAATTAATACATTTGGCTAATCAACAGTAAAGAAAAAATGAATTGCATTGATTTGCTTACTTAACAAGTACTCTGAATGTAGCAAGAAGACAGAATGTAAATTCAGAATAAAAATTGTTTAACATATCTTAGAAATCACTTGTTAAACATTCATGACGCTTTCAAGTTGACTTTAACATAAAAATATACAAGTGGCAAAGATTGATAAATAAAAATAGAGTTAACTGTTCTATTATTTGTCTCTTTAATGTAAATTAAAATTACATTGAGTGGTAAGGAGACAGAGAAGTCTTTGTGGGGGGAAACAAGATGTTGGGGAAAAAAAGATGTATATGTTTTACATGATAGATATGCTACTAATAATGTTATGTACATATGGATTGGATTATGTTAAATGTTGTTGTTCAGTCCCCCAGTTGTGTCCAACTCTTTGTGACCCTGTGGACTGCAGCACACCAGGCTGCTGTCCCTCACCATATCCAATGAGATGGTATATGATGATAACATCTCAGCATATGTTAAATGACTTGGGTATTATTCACAGTCTAAAGAAAATCAATAATTTAAAAAATATTTAATTTAATTCAACCAATATATTAAACATTATTTTTTATTATAGACGGTATTTTTTAAACACTGTCCTAGAAACAGTGTAAATCATGATTATTATAGGAACTTTTTAGTCCCATTTTTAAATCACCTCCTCAGTGATTCTAGTAGACTGACTTTCTGGTGCCTGCCATACCCCTACTTTCTGCTCCTACAGCTGTCCCCAGCCCTGAGAGCTGCACCCATTTGTGTTCTCCCTGACTAACCCTAACCACATATGGTTAGAGAAATAGACACCTAATTAAGTGGGAATCTTTTCAGAGGCTTGTTTTTCCAGTGAGCTTAAAACAGGAGACAGGGAGGATGGGTTATCTGACCATAGGTATTGAACCTAAGGATAGGGCAAGAGGAGCCAAGTTTGGGGTGAATATAAATGAATCAGAAAAGTCAGGCAGTTATGCACAGAGGAACACACTGGAGACACCATGTGACTGCAGAGAAAAAAAGTGGAGAGAGTTGTTTTCTGGGTTCATGACAGTGTTTTCGTTTTTGTTTCCAATCCACCAATGTCTGACTACATTCACTGATCCTAAATCCAAAAGATATCCATTAGCTTCTTCCTTATTCTTCCCCTTAAATCACTACCTCGACCCATTTATTGTTGGATCATTTTGCTTAAGAAAGTTTACTTGCAAACATCAGTTTTCAGCCAAGGCACTAGTTTTTCTGTAAAATTTACATTTCTTGCAACATGTAGTGTTAAGATAAACAAGTCAACATCTTGAAAAAAAAGTAGATCTTTAACATAGGCTGTAAGAAAAAACACTAAACATATATTTCAGTATGATATCATACCAAATATAACAGGGTTAAATTTTTAGAAAATTTTTGAAAGAGGCATGAATTTCTAAGTTTAGAAGCACAATTAGAGTGAGAGTTAAAATTAATCAATTTGACAGTATAATTTAAAAATTCTGCATGCTAAAAAGCAAAATAAGCAATAGTAAAATGCAATCAACCTATTATATTTGTGTACTATATATGACAGTGTTACTCTTTTTTATATAAAAATCTCAGAAACATTTCTAGAAAAAATATCAACCACTTAACAAATAAATGTACCAGTTTCCAAGTTCCCAAGGATGATTAAACAAAATAATTGATATTAATGTGAAAACACCCAATCTCTAACTATTAAGTAAACAAATAAATAAAAATAAAAAGAATAGATTTTCTGCTACTAAATTAGACATTTATCTTGAAATATTCATTGTTGCCCAAGACAGGATGAATATGGTAGTCTTACTTATTTCAGATAATGTTGAAATAGTACAATTCTTTTGAAAATTAATTGGAGGTAGTATCAGGAGTCAAGAAAAAATATATATATATTCAAGATATAGATGAAAAAGAGAATTAATGAATTACCAAGCCAAAGGATAGATATAGGTATAAATATATAAATGGTTAAATATAAATATTTTCTTTCTATATATCTATATTTATATGTCTATATTAATAACTATGTTTTTATCTCTATATTTTTAAAGATACTCATCACAACATTATTTATACCATGAAACAGATGAAAAATTTTGATTCCAATTGTTACAGAATATTTAAGAAAGTTGTTACTTATCTTGTGGCTTTTAGAGTAAATTCTGAATAATAATGAGAAACTTCAAAAGTAAATAGGTTAGGAAAGCAAAATGAAAAATTAGATATGCAATATTTGTTCAAAACATTTCAATACACTCAGGAAAAAAATATGACATGAAATGAGCTTTGATGATAAAGATAATTTACTTTATGCCTATGTTTGCCTCTTTCATTATAAAATGTATACGATGAACCTGTGTATTTGAATTGTAGTCATTTTGTTCTTAATATCAATA
>SJYA01001630.1:690376-756742 GCA_006410615.1 Neotragus moschatus
ATACCCATTTGATTAAAATGACACATATGCAACTCATTCATATATAGACACTTTAATGTTATTCCCTGTGTTTAATTCTGAAGCCAAAATTTCATACAATTATTTATGTAAATAGATAATTAGAAGCAACTTAAACATTCAGAAACTAAGAGAATGCTTAAATAAATTATAGTATTTCTATTTGGAAAAATAGTATGCAAACTTTACTTATAAATACAGACAATGTAGCAGCATCCAAAAATGTGTATGAGTGATCACTGAGAAGTTCATTAACTTTATAATCTCTATAGTTATAAATATTTTAAAATATATACCTATAGAGGGACCAAAAACAATTTATTAATATATCTAAGTCCTAACAGAGAAGGCAATGGCACCCCACTCCAGTACTCTTGCCTGGAAAATCCCATGGATGGAGGAGCCTGGTAGGCTCCAGTCCATGGGGTTGCAAAGAGTCAGACACGACTGAGCGACTTCCCTTTCACTTTTCAATTTCATGCATTGGAGAAGGCAATGGCAACCCACTCTAGTGTTCTTGCCTAGAGAATACCAGGGATGGGGGAACCTGTGGGCTGCTGTCTATGGGGTTGCACAGAGTCAGACATGACTGAAGCAACTTAGCAGCAAAATTATGAATGTTTTTGTGACCAAGTTTTTCATAAATTTCTCATATTATTTTGTATTTGTGACAAGTATTAACTGTTAAAGTAATCAAACAAGGAGGCCTTAGACTGAGGTGGATCTGGTGCTTTGGTAGTCTATATAAGCAAACTCTATAGATTAGAGTCGGGGTTAAGAACAACAACCTGTCACAATCTGCCAACTAGACTTTCCAAAATAACGCAACAACTTAAGATGCAGCCAATAAAATAATTTCTTTGCTTTGCTTGTAAGTTATCTAACAACCCTCCCATAGCTCCTGTCAGTGGAGCTATCCTAACTACTTCCAGTTTGATGCTGCTGATTGGAATTGATATTTGCTCAAATAAACTGTAAAAATTTTAACGTGCCTTAGTTTATCTTTTAATGTATTAAAGATACAATTTTTAAGTGACGGTAAGCAGGTGTCATCCTGTGTATCAAGATAAAGTTTCTAAGAAAAGAATAAAAGAAAGATAAGTTTTCTAAGGCAAACCATGAGATCCTTAGTCATACTATATCTACTGTAGTAATAATGAGCTTTTGCCAGTGCTTGGAAAGCAAAAATAGGCCTTGGTAGAAAAAGTACTAGCATGAGATTTAAAACTGTAATGAAAAAAGGTCAGTTTTAACTACAATACAGTTAATCTAGCTGCTTACACTGTAAGTCTGTATTGAAACTCTGGCTGTTATATCCCTATGAAAATTTTTTAAAGTTGTTAATTACATGCCCATCAGAATAATGAAAGAGTGATTATCCTTATTGTGTTTAGTGACATTGAAATCTCTATTATTTCCTGATTGGAACTGGATAGTTACAGATAATTGCTGGTACTATATTGCCTGTTCAAATATAGCTCTGCAAAAAATTACTTCAATTAAACATGTTTAGGATTTTAACATTTGGTCTGCTATCATAACCAAACAAACTCTATTTAAATGTCACAATTGTATATATTTCTCTAACTCTTGATAATCAATTTTTCAGAAAGTCAGTTGTTTAGATAAACTGACAGTGGTTCCACTTAATACTCAATTTTATAAAATATAAAGGTTAATGATTGATACATTTTATTTTCTGGGACCTAGTTCTAAAAGCAAACCTAAAACTTGTTCTAATAATGTTGATAATATTGTATTTAGCTCTAAGGGATGATAACATTAGGTAAATAAAATACTTTTTTAAGGTTTATTGAAAATAAAATATCTTGGAAATGATCTGCAATAAATATGACACAATTAGTTCAAAACACTGGTAAGGGACATTATCGAAGAGAAATTTAAAACTAGCATCTAAGAAATGTATTCCAATTTGAATCAACCATATAACCTGAGCAGGCAGCCTACACAGAACTCAATCAAGTACCCTTCAAACTTCTCACCAAAAGGTCACAAAGGGCTGACAGATATGCAGTAAGTAACGTAATCTGTATTTGAAATGTACTTATTTTACTTTGCACGGACTGAGAAATATTTCTGAAGTGGGTGCAATGCCCCCTTATTGCCAAGTCCATTTGTCTCTGTAGAAGTCAGCACATTTTTTACTGAATGGCGCAGCACTGAAGAATCTGCCTGCCAATGTAGCAGATGAAGGAGATGAGGGTTTGATCCCTGGGTTGTAAGATCCCCTGGAGGAGAAAATAGCAACTCACTCCAGTATTCTTGCCTGGACAATTCTATGGATGGAGGAGCCTGGCAGGTGACAGTCCATAGGATCACAAAGAGTTGGACATGACTGAGGGACTGGGCACACACTACACACATAGAGCTGTCATTGACTACCATTCCTTCTCCCCACACGTTACTGCACGATTGGAATTCACTCTTGGAATCAACCAGGAGTCTTTGCTGGGTCATTTGTCATTGGCTTATGCTGCTTCGCATCTGCTGAGCAACTTGAACTTAAGTGCACAAGTTCAGTTCAGTTCAGTCGCTCAGTCGTGTCCGACTCTTTGCGACCCCATGAATTGCAGCATGCCAGGCCTCCCTATCCATCACCAACTCCTGGAGTTCACTCAGACTCACGCCCATCGAGTCAGTGATGCCATCCAGCCATCTCATCCTCGGTCGTCCCCTTCTCCTCCTGCCCCCAATCTCTCCCAGCATCAGAGTCTTTTCCAATGAGTCAACTCTTCACATGAGGTGGCCAAAGTACTGGAGCTTCAGCTTCAGCATCATTCCTTCCAAAGAAATCCCAGGGCTGATCTCCTTCAGAATGGACTGGTTGGATCTCCTTGCAAACTCAAGTAAAAAAATACAATATAGATTTTTCAGATACTCCATTTATATCCAATCTAACCCATCCCAAGATAGCACCTTGCAGATATTGCATCTGCAGTTCATAAGCAACAAAATGTTGCAGACAGAAGGATAGGTAAGGAGAAAGGTGAGGAGCTGAGTGGAATAGAAAAAGCATCAAGACTCAAGATTCAGGCTTGAATTCCAAAGCTTGTGCTGATTCAGTTAGCAATAAAATTATTTTTAATATTCAGTTTATATAATGAACTGTTTGAATCTGTAGACATTGTTTATTAACATAGATGGAAATATTGTTGAGAAACATTGATAAAAATATATATCCAAATGTGAATTCATTTTCTTCCTGATCATGAGACCTTTCAGTCTAAACTTCTCTGTTTCATGTTTGCCCTGTGCCTGTTTTTTGGTTTTGTGTTTTTCTGTGTTTGTTGTTATAAAATGTATTAAGATTTTCTGTTCAGGCATGGTTTGTCTTGGGTTCCTCCCCTGTCTCTTTGCTCCCTTCCACTCTCTTAATTCTTTGCCTTATACAAATTTTACTATTTATTCTTCTCTAAAAGTATATTTCTGTTTTCACTACTGTTAGGCAATCCTTGTCAATTGCTTTGTCTTTTAAACATGTGTCAACCAGCTCCAATTTTTTTCCTGCTCTAAGACCCAACTCAAAATCTACTTTCATTGAGGTGTATTACTTCATGACCCACATCTGTATGTTATGAATTTTAGACTCTTTTTGATCTTCTCTTATAACAGGTAATCTATTTTGTATTTGTTATTTTATTTTATCTTACTAATTTGTAAGTCCTTTGGGCTAAATCATTCTAGACCTGATATCTATTACAAGTAACATCACTTTCAATTCCACAGCATATAAGATGAGGAGAATATAAGATTTCCTTTTAATGTTTTAAGTGTGGATGATGTCTAAGCTAACAAAGAAATTTTCTTCAAAGAAAACAAAGATATGATGACAATTTTTGTATGAAACTACTTGTTATTTATATGGTGGTTAATTGTGAGTTAATAGCTCAGTTGGGCTTCCCTGGTAGCTCAATTGGCAAAGAATCCACCTGTAGTGCAGGAGACCGTGGTTCAATTCCTGGGTTGGGAAGATTCCCTGGAGAAGGGAAAGACTACCCCCTCCAGTATTCTGGCTTGGAGAATTCCATGGACTGTATGGTCCATGGGGTTGCAAAGAGTCAGACAAGACTAAGCGACTTTCACTTCACTTATAGCTCAGTGGGTAAAGAATCAGCCTGCAATGAAGGAGACCACAGTTCAATTCCTGGGCCAGGAAGATCCCCTAGAGAAGGGATAGGCTACCCATTCCAGTATTCTTGGGCTTTCTTTGTGGCTCAGCTGGTAAGGAATTTTCCTGCAATGTGGGAGCCCTGAGTTTGATCCCTGAGTTGGGAAAGTTCGATCCCCTGGAGAAGGGAAAGGCTACCTACTCCAGTATTCTGGCCTGGAGAATTTCATGGATTGTATAGTCCTTGGGGTCGCAAAGAGTTGGACACGACTGAGCAACTTTCACTGACTTTAATTGTGAGTTATGGTCATTATAGGAGATGATAACGCAAACAGACAACATTCTTTCCTAGTAACGAAGATCATGCTCAAGTAGAAGAGTCCTCGGTGGTGCTAGTGGTAAAGAATCCTCCTGCCAGTGCAAGAGATGTAAGAGACATGGGTTGGGTCCCTGGTTGGAAATGACAACCCCTTCCAATATTCTTGCCTGGAGAATTCCATTGACAGAGGAACCTGGCAGGCTACAGTCCATAGAGTTGCAAACAGTCAGACACGACTGAAGTGACTTAGCATAGAAAACTCCCTACTCTTTAAAAATATGTTAACCCTTCATAATCAGAAGTGCTTATTATAAATTTAGACAATTTAAAAGTGGAAGTTTAAATAATGTAACTAAACCTTATTTTCGGAGCAAAATCTTCTAGATTTTAGTTGCAGAAGCTAAAAAAAAAAAAAAGGATAATGGAAGAAAATCTAAAGATATAAAGCTTTTCATTAGCTTTTGATTAAGGATGCTATATAATTTACTTTGGACTTACTGAAAGTATAGACACAGTGGGAGTGAATGGATTAGTCAAATTTTCTATAGCACACAAAAACAATAGCATTATACAATCAGTTTTACAGAACCCTCTCTTGGGGGAGAAGTGAGTTAGTGTGTAACAGGAAAATGGCTCCTGTCCAAATTATGTCTCATTAAAAAGAAAGAGAGAGAAAAAAGCAGTAAAAGTATTAAAAATAAAAGTTTGACTGAAAATCAGACTTCTGGTTATAGTTTTAAAATTCTTATATGTGGCCTAACAGCTACACTAGTTTACATTATCAGTTAATTTCAGAATATTTTACATTTGATAATGCTGGAAATAGTATTTTTTCATTTTTATTATAGTACATTAAGTATATATACTCCTGGAGAAGGAAATGGCAACCCACTCCTGTATTATTGCCTACAGAATCCCCATGGACAGAAGAGGCCTGGGGGGTTGCAGTTCATGGGGTTGAACAGAGTCAGACACAACTGAAGCGACTTGCACAGCACAGCAAGTATTTATACATTTCCCCTAGGCTCTTAAACTACCATGTGCAATATGTGGATAAAATTTTTGGCCCTGACAAGAGTTTTTTCATTATTTCTTATTCTATGACTTTAACTTTCAAGGACTTTTCATATCAATCAGTTTAATACTTTGAAACACCTAAACTTCCTCCAGTGGAATCAAAAGTAAACATCATTCTTCTATGGGTTTAAACGAAGTTCTGTTAAAAGAACTGTCATACAACCCAGCAATCCCACTGCTGGGCATACACACCAAGGAAACCAGAATTGAAAGAGACACATGTACCCCAATGCTCCTCGCAGCACTGTTTACAACAGCCAGGAAATGGAAGCAACCTAGATGTTCATTGGTAGATGAACAGATAAGAAAGCTGTGGTACATTTACACAATGGAATATTACCCAGCTAGTAAAAAGAATGCATTTGAATCAGTTCTAATGAGGAAGATGAAATTGGAGCCTATTATACAGAGCAAAGCAAGTCAGAAAGAAAAACATCAATACAATATATAAACATATATATATGGAATTTAGAAAGATGGTAACAATGACCCTATATGTGAGACAGCAAAAGAGACACAGATGTAAAGAACAGACTCTGGCAGAAGGTGAGGGTGGGATGATTTGAGAGAATAGCATTGAAACATGTTTATTCAGTTCAGTTCAGTTCTGTTGCTCAGTTATCTTTGCAACCCCACAGACTGCAGCATGCCAGGCCTCCCTGTCCATCACCAACTCCTGCAGTTTACCCAAACTCATGTCCATTGAGTTGATGATTCCATCCAACCATCTCATCCTCTGTTGTCTCCTTCTCCTCCTGCCTTCAATCTTTCCCAGCATCAGGGTCTTTTCAAATGAGTCAGCTCTTTGCATCAGGTGCCCAAAATATTGGAGTTTCAGCTTCAACATCAGTCCTTTCAATGAATACCCAGGACTGATCTCCTTTAGGACGGACTGATTGGATCTCCTTGCACGTGTGAAATAGATCTCCAGTCCAGGTTCGATGCATGAAACAGGGTGCTCAGGGCTGGTGCACTGGGATGACCCTGAGGGATGGGATGGGGAGGGAGGTGGGAGGGAGGATCAGGATGGGGAACATATGTACACTCATGGCTGATTCATGTGAATGTATGGCAAAACCACCACAATATTATAAAGTAATTAGCCTCCATTTAAAGTAAATAAATAAATAATAATGAATAAATAAATAAAATAAAAAAGAGAATTCTTAAGAGAAAAGAGAAATCAAAGAATGTTTTGTGCTGAATGAAAGTGAAAACACAGCCTATCAAAATCTGTTGGATACAGCTAAAGCAGTATTGAGAGGGAACGCTTAGCTCTCAGTGCTAAACAGGAAACAACCAAATCTCTATCAACAGAAGGGATAAACGAATTGTGGCATATCCATACAGTGAAGTACCACTTGGCAATAAAAAGAACAAGCCATAGATACATGCTACAACATCAATGAATCTCAAAACATTCTGCTGAATATCCTTCATTGGAAGCTTAGCAATGAAGACAAAGACATAGAGAACAGACTTGTAGACACGGTGGGGGGAGCACAGGGTGGGACGAATTGAACAAGTAGCATGGAAACATATACGTTACTGTATGTAAAATAGATAACCAGTGGGAATTTGTTGTATGACGCAGGGAGCTCGGCTTGGTGCTCCACAACAATCTAGAGGGATGGGATGTGGTCGGAGATTCAAGAGGGAGGGGACATATGTGTACCTATGGCTGTTTCATGTTAGTGTAAAGCAGAAACCAACACAATATTGTAAAGCAATTATCCTTATTAAAAATAAATTAATTTTTTTAAAAAAGAAAAAGAAAGCACATATTCAGCTCTAGGCAGGAATAAGACTATAGATATTGCACATTTTAACAGAGAAGAATAAAATGACAAATCTAAAACAATAGTTCTCAGTATGTGATCCATAGAACCCTTGGGGTCCAAGACAACTTTAGAAAGTCTGTTTGATCAAAACCATTTTAATAATAATGTTGCATTTTTTTTTTACTATGTTAAGATTGCATTTATTCTGCAAAAACAGTGGTGGGTAAAACTGTTGTGGGTAAAACTGTTGATGTCATAAATAAAGGCAGTGGCACCACACTATACTAGTAATTATTGTATTCTTCAATGCCAGGAACTTACAGGGAAAAAAAAAAATCCAGTTTCACTTAAGAATATAAGGCAGTAAAACTAATTAATTTTGCTAAATCTCAACACTAGAATATATACTTTATTAAAAGTTTATGTAATAAAACCAATAGAATGTCTAAAATACTTCTAATATAGACAAAAGCATGATGCTATGTAGAGATAAAGTATGAGATTGTTTGGTTTCCACTTTTTTCATAGAATAACATTTCCTCCCCCAACCCTTCCCATAAGAATAAGTGAGGTGAAGTGAAGTTGCTTAGTCATGTCCGACTCTTTGCGACCCCATGGACTGTAGCCTGCCAGGCTCCTCCATCCTTGGGATTTTCTAGGCAAGAACACTGTAAGAATAACTGACAGCTAAAATTTGATCATTTAGACTTGGGTATTTGATAGATTGGAGAAGGGCATGGCAACCCACTTCAGTTTTCTTGCCTGGAGAATTCCATGGACAGAGGAGCCTGGAGGGCTACAGTCCCTGGGGTTGGATATGACTGAAACAACTTAGCTCATACACACATTTGATAGTCTTTCAAAAGTGAAAGAACTGAGCCTGTTATTTCAAGGAAAACAATAGTATTTGTTGACAATGACAAACATTTGAGCTTTCAAGGGAAAAACTAAAATTTTAGAAAACGTGTATCTATAATTAAGAGCTTAACAATTTCTTAATTCTTGTAGAATTTTGTGATGAGATTACTTGTGACAGTAACTAAAGCAATATTTTGTTATATTATTGCGCAGTGAAGAGTTAACTTGGCAAGCTTGGATTGTTCAAATTCTTCACTTTCCAAAGAAAGAAGGGACCTTTGACTAACCCACAGTAGATAACATCTGAACTTTGTAATATTTTGCCTGATAAGTGTGTTTTTTATTCCTGAGTTTATGGACCATGTTCTATCAGCACTAGGGACCTGGATATTGAGTAGCTCCAGTCTGTCATTAAAGCAATATGTCTACATGACTGACTCTTCATACAATATCTGGACATTAAGGCTCAAGGGAGCTTTTTAGTTGATAATACTTTATATGTGTTTTTGCACATCTTTGTCAATAGAATTAAGTACATTTCAGTGCTACTCCTTCAAATGGCTTGAACCCAAGGCTGGGCATATGGACCCCCAACACAATTATAATTGTGTCAACTTTGGAAAAACTTTGTAAAGGGAATGACCAATGCACAACGTAACAAAATCATGCTTGGATAAAAGATGCATAAAAATGCAAGGTAGATCAATAGATTTTAAAGTATAGAGAAGTACATCGATTCGTATCAGATTCCACAATGCAGCAAATCTCTTAAGAAACTAGTGTCATCTGTTGAGTTTTAGCATAATACTAAAGATGAATATCCACAATTATCTGAAAAGGATAGTCTCCCTTTTCCAATGAGTCGTATCTTTATGAAGCCCCATTTTCTTCTTATACTTGAGTCAAACCAATATATCGCAAAAGTTGAATGTAGAGGCAGACGTGAGAATTCAGCTGTCTTCTGTTAAGCCATACATTAATGAGATTGTAAAATAAAAAGCAATGTTTCTGTTTTCACTAAACTGTGTTCTAACGATATTTGGATTAAAATATATTATTTATGTTAACAGATAATGGCTTTAACATTGTTATTTTAATACTAATACATATTTTACATTTTTCTCAATTTTAAATCTAAATATAACAATTAGTGACAAAAAGCTCTTGTTTTCCTAAGAATTTTAAGGGCATAAAGGGGGCTTCTGAACAAAGTTTAAGAATCACTGGGGTTGTGTCTAGATGTATTATTTCTTCCACTTCTTCTAAGTTGCTAGTTTCCTTCTGTTTAGTGGGGTATGAGTAGGAAAAGGGGTTTGTTCCTTATTTAATTTGCTCTGTAAACATTTTTCTCTTGTTTTCCCCTCTTTCTTTGGTGAGCAGTGGCCATTCTTTGACAGCTTCTGTGTGGCTGGTATCTTAAATGCTCCTGGGTGCTTGGTTGGTTTTTGTTTGAAGAAAGCAAGGTATATGCAATCAGGAGCCAAGGCAACAACTCTCTCCACTTCTCTTTCTCTAGGGACACCTGGTCTCACCAGTCTGTTTGCCTGTGCATGTCTCCTTGCCTTTTCTGCTGTTTCATCTGTATCTGGTATAAACATGGGCACCCCTGTTCAGTTTTACAAGGGCAGCATATCTAATCCCTTAAACTACCATTCCCAACTTCACCTTCAACTCTTGACTGTATACCACAGTCTCTTTCCTTTGAGTCTCCTTGTCTGCCAGATAAACCCCTTGGGATGGTGAATAGTTGAATCAAGCCAGCTAAATTCCTTAAGTCTACATGGCCCTGGATACAAATATGCACTTGCCATGTGTCTTAATCAGCTCTGGCTGCATGACAAAATAATGACTGGGTGGCTTAAACAGCAGGAATTTATTTCTTACAGTTTTGCAGGCTGGGAAGTCCAAAATCAATTCACTTCCCTGATGAGGGCTCTCTTCCTAACTTGTAGACATCCATCTTCTTTCTGTCCTGCAATGACAGGTATATGGAGGAAGCACTGGTTTTTTTCCTCTCCTTTAAGGACATCATGGGAACCCTGTCCTCATGACCTCATCTAAACCCAATTATCACCCAAGACTCCACTCCCCAAACCATCACTTCAGGCGTTAGGTCTTCAGCATATGGATTTGAGAGTGATACATTCAGTCCATAACATCATAGCTGTTAATATGAGAGTAAACAGCTTCACTGCTTCCCAAGACCAGAAACACCAAGTCTCTCTTGCTCCTCACCCCCTCCACCAGCACACAGCTCACCACTGTTCCCAGCCTCTCAGGTGGTTTTCTGTGAGTCCCACTCACTTAAGGAGGTATTACTAAGGAGGAGAAAAACAAAATCCTCAAAGCTTCAGAGTCAGAATTGTTACCACTTCCTCTCTAACTCTCCCCAGTTGACTTTGTAGAGACTAGAAAAAGAGGTAGGAAAGGCATAGTGGAGATGGCTGGGTCGAGCAGGGTGGGTTCTGCTAACAATTAGGAAATCCGAGATGTCTGGCCCAGAATGTTTATGGCTCCCTTTGGAATAGAAAGTGCTTAGAGCAACCTTGTCTCTGCCTTTGGATTTCAGCAGCCAATTCTCAAGCAGTGTCACTGAGCATTCTATTACATATGGAAATATCTGATTATATATTCCAAAATCATACATGAATTTTAAATTATGTACTTGTGTCTGTGTGTGTGTATGTGTTAAGAAAGTCTCTTAACAGAAATATTTTGTAGGAAAATAAGGAGCAGAATACATCTATTATAGAAACATAGAGTGCAATTTTGGCAGACCAAACTTGATTGCTGATGGGCTTAAACTCTTCCAAAGAGAAAACACCACATTTTAGGTCCATTTGACCAGTGCTTATGGAACGTCTGCAAAAGGTATAAGCTGTAGTTTTGCCTCAAGAAGCCTGTCTTTCAGTGGAAAGACATACATGCAATCAGTCTATTCGGTTGAAGTATGTTACATGAATTAAAATAGAGAAACTGTGGAAAAGTACAGGAGAGAGGAATGGTTCCAGCTGGCAAGCTAGGGAAGGACTTTAGGTAAGAAGTTGGAGTTGGAATAGAAAAAAAGAGAGAGAGTGTGTTTTGTTCAAATGAATGTAATGATTGGATTGTAATTGAATGAGAAGTATGAAGGCACTAGTTGGGAAAACACATACTCCAGGGTCAATAGTGTAGACAGAAAAGGGGTTAGGAGTATGGGATAGGAGTGAGCTTTGGCTGAGGAGAAGAGTGGCAGGTAACATGGCTTAGATTAATGACACACTGATGGAGAAACCCTCCCTGCAATTTGAGGCAATAAAGTCATTGTGAATTAAATTATTTTGTAATAAAAAGTTATTTTTAATCAATATTAGTACTAGATATATACTGCATCAGAAAACACTCTAACACGAATATTATATTCAATTCAATGAAAATTATTGTCATGAAATCTGGCCTTTCAGACTTTTTTTCCCATTTAAAAAAGGTAGGGATGACTCAGCAAGCTATTTTATAATGAGAAACTGTAAAGTCAAGTGGCACTTATTTTCACATATACTCTTTGAACTTGTTACCTCATTTTCCAAGAATGCAAATTTTGTTTCTTGTCTTATGGAAAGCCCACTAGTGAAGTTACAAATAACAAATAATCCTAGATAGGAAAGCAGTGACAAAATCCAGACTTATCAGCAATGGCTATAAAAGCATCAAAAATACACACTGAGTTTGTGTTAAGGCATCCTTTCTGCCTGATGTATCAAGTTCTGGCAATATCAGTTCACATCACTCCAGACTTGGGAAGGATGGATAAAGGTCACCAAATCTGTTCTGTTTTAGAGCGATGAATGAGAATCATCTGAAGAATGTTGGGTGGAGGTTAACACAGGGGTAGGGAAGTGAGGGGACAAGGAGGGTCCTCAGTGGTGGTGACTACCAACTGCAATGACTTCGCAAATGAAAGGAAGCCTGACCATTGAGGAAAGAGCAGAATAGAGTTAGATGAGATGAAGTCCATCCTGAGAATGCAGAAAGTACATGTGAGGAAAGAGCTGCAATTCAAGGTAATTGTGGGGCAAGATTTCTGATATATCTCAAAATGAACAGATAACCTCAACTTTCATTAACAAATAATAAAATAAAGTAAAACAATAAATGAAAACTCAAGTCCTTGCCAGTCACTAACAATTACAGAATAAACAAAAACCCTTATTTTCCAAGCCGTCTCTCAATTTACCAAAGGAATATTAATAGAAACTACCTCACCATTTAAAGGGGGGGATTTCTCTATTATCCCTCTTGAGCTCTTTAATTAAATTTACATGATAGTTGTTTTAAAAATTTATAATGTCCCAGAAAGAATTTTGGACTCTAGGGAGGGAAATAAATGAGATAGATTCTGCTTTTTCAACTTATATTTGAAACCTCTTTATAGAGACCTGTTACTTTTAATCTCCCGTTCAGTTCAGTTCAGTCGCTCAGTCGTGTCCAACTCTTTGTGACCCCATGGACTGCAGCACGCCAGGCCTCGCTGTCCATCACCAACTCCTGGAGTTTACCCAAATTCATGTCCGTTGAATTGGTGAGGCCATCCAATCATCTCATCCTCTATCGTCCCCTTTTCCTCCTGTCTTCAATCTTTCCCAGCATCAGGGTCTTTTTCAAATGAGTCAGCTCTTCGAATCAGGTGGCCAAAGTATTGGAGTTACTTATTATTTATGAAAGGCAGGAATTCTGGCACAGTGCCTGGGTTAATGCAGATAATATTCCCTTCTAGGCTTTTATTAAATTTTCATTCTTTTCTGTTTGGATCCATCTTCAGCTAGCAAGGTTTTTAAAGTACAAAGTTTTGACGTGGAAAAAAAGAGCTATAGCCATGAGAAACTTCTTCACACAAGGTACACCTATTACTGATTCATGTTGTTGTTTGACAGAAAGCAAAAAAATTCTGTAAAGCAATTATTTTTCAATTAAAAATAAATAAGTTTTAAAAAGAAAGAAACTCTGGAGGAAGAAACTTCTTCTCTTTCTAGATATAGTAAGTGATAAACTTCACACAGGAATGAAACATATTTGCCCTTGGCAAAGTGACAGCCAACCTGGAAACAGAATAAACTCGTGTAACCTGGTTAAAGCAGATAGGTAAGCCTTTTTCTTCCCATACAAGTGAATAAGTAGTTGACTCACTGTACTAAGTACTATAATTTGTGATGAACAATCCAGTTGCTTGTCTACTGAAAGCTTCCTTGAGAAGCGGGAAACTTGCGTTTGTCTTCTCTACCAGTGTTACTCGCTCAGTGGTGTCTGACTCTTTACGACCCCATGAACTGTAGCCTGTCAGGCTTTGCTGTCCATGGAATTCTCCAGGAAAGAATACTGGAGTGAGCTGCCATTTCCTTCTTCAGGGGATCTTCCCAACTCAGGGATCAAACCTTGATCTCCTGCATTGCAGGCGGATTCTTTACTATCTGAGCCATAAAGGAGTCACTCTTATCTCATATAAATATGTACTGAAGAAAGAATTTAATGTACCTTCAAAAATATATTTTTTCACATCCTATTTGCTATTTTAGAAATGTGGTAGGAGCTTATAAATATAATAATAAAAATTATTATTAGGTAGACTTGGCTGGGTCATAAATTAAGCGTGCCCGTAAAATATAGTTTCAAAATAATAATACATTCTATCAAAAGTAGTATACTTATGTAATTCTATGACTACTGTCTCCAAATAGTTGTGTTCAACCTTTGAATACTTTCTTAGAGAATTTAGATTCTAGGAAAGTACTTCTTTTTAATAAATTAAATGCTGAATGATCTCTCAGATTAACAGTCAACATCTGTTACCCATAATTAATTGTCATCACTGATGAAAACAGGTGAGCTATTAGCACAGAGTGAGTCAGTCTAGTACATTTTACATTGGAAATGGGTGAACCAAAGCATTTTCAAGTTGCCATCTTTCTCAGTATAAAACATTTCAAAGGATGTTCTGACTACTGAGAGAGTTCTTCTTCAGCAGCATGTGAGTTCTGCCTGACCACCGTAGGTCTCTCACTCCCCTGTAGTAGCTAACTTTCAAGAGAACAGGTGTCTCCAATGGTGTTAGCAGCTTCAGTGGAACTTTCTTCCTTTGCACTAGTAAGTACACTTTCCTGAGGTTTGTCTTTTTTCACTAAAGGTCATTTGAAAGTTCAGATCTAACAGAACTACTTTAAAATAAGAATTAAATGTAGTAATGTTAATTCAGCTTTTCTTTAGAACTTTTGCCTACTACCTTAATCTGCACCCTGTTTTTAACATCAGCAAACATGAATCAAAAAGAATGGAGAGTGGAGCCACTACAGAAATAACTTCTCTTAACTTTTCTGTTTTCGCCACCTTGCTGATTTGTTTTTAAATCGTTAGCAAGACTGGATGTGCTACTTAATGATTCTGATAGAATTTTTTTCACTGAAAAGGCATAGCTAAAAGATGCCAGCAGGA
The DNA here is from genome assembly GCA_006410615.1 of Neotragus moschatus. Classification (NCBI taxonomy): domain Eukaryota; kingdom Metazoa; phylum Chordata; class Mammalia; order Artiodactyla; family Bovidae; genus Neotragus; species Neotragus moschatus. The sequence goes on from SJYA01001630.1 coordinate 705,021, forward strand.
CTTGCAGGTTAAAAATATGAAGAGGAGGAGGAGGGAGGGGACACAGGGACGAGGAGAATGGAGTGGGAAGCAGAAGAAGAAAGGGTAGGAGGAAGAACATTTGAAAAATCTCATGAATTAACAGAAATATTTTTAAAGTTTCATGGCATTTCTTTTCAAGAGAAGTGAAAATGATACTCAGCTGTGGTATGGACTTCTCACAGGAGTTCTGTTCTCAGGAAGCTGGAATGAGGCTAACCAATTCTGGCAAAATTGAGTTAGTTTGTTAGAATTGCAGAGGGACCAGGGAACATCAACCTGAATAATAAAAGAGAAGCATTTAATAAAAGGAAAGATTAAAGACATTTTGTTAGTAAAGCTAGAAGCAAAAAAGAAAAGATAACTGTGTTAGACTGGATCCTCCAACAGCTGTTGCCAAGATAGGATGCAACTAGCAAACAGTTTATTAAGCCTTTGAAGCAGTTGCTAAAGAAAATAGAAAGGTAGCCTAAGAAGGCTGGAAGAGCTTGTAGACCACAATGCAAGTCTGACCCTGAGTGAAGGAGAGGGAAGGAGGGTTGAGTGCAAGCATCCTTGACTACTGGGCAGTCTAAGGGATGTCTGGAAAGGCTTGCCAGGTTGTCCTCAAGCCAGAGTCAGATGTCAGAAGTGTCTCTTGAGTGTCCTAGCATCATATCTGCCTTAGTTTCCCTGATCTCTATCAATTTATTGTTTATACCCCTAGACATTAACAAATGATATAGAAATACTCACATTTGATGCTTACTCAAATATGTCTCTTACTCCAGACCCCAGAAAATCTCTGATCTTTCAGCCTTTTTTTTCCAAGACCTGACTAGGTAGTCAGTAAGCTCTCTCTTCCCACATTAGGCCTCTTCTCTTTCCACAGGTCCACTATTAGTCATTTCCTCATTTTCAAATTAATAAATAAATCAGAATTGGACTTTCCCTACCATTCCACATGTTCTACCCATCCCCTCATTCTGATAGTGAGCCAGGATAATGATTTAGGTCTCTGGGCTCAAGATAATCTTGTACCCTATGTTTGTAAGTCCTCAAAATATTTGGACTCCATCTTTCGTCAGTGTACAGTCACCCAATAAATAGGTCCTTTTATGTAGAATCTGGAACATCATTTTAGTCTTTATACAGATCTGAGATTGTGAACTTTTATTGGATGATCACATTCTCTCACCTTAAGCACCTTGTGACTTGCCTATAGGTTTTACTGTAAGTTCCACATTTCTTGCTGGTTAACCTCCTTAGCTATACCTCTTACCTTGGGGGTTCTTTATGGCAGTTATGACTTCATTACTTCTGAGAATCAAACCCCATGATCTGGCCTTGATTATTTCAGGGCCCAAGATCCCCATGAACCTTAATGAACTCAGCTTTGTTACCTATTCCCCTAGGTCTTGGGGCCCAGGCCTGTAGAGCATCAGTTCAGTTCAGTTCAGTCATTCAGTCGTGTCCAACTTTTTGCGACCCCATGAATCGTAGCATGCCAGGCCTCCCTGTCCATCACCAACTCCCGGAGTTCACTCAGACTCACATCCATCGAGTCGGTGATGCCATCCAGCCATCTCATCCTCTGTCATCCCCTTCTCCTCCTGCCCGCAATCTCTCCCAGCAGCAGAGTCTTTTCCAATGAGTCAACTCTTTGCATGAGGTGGCCAAAGTACTGGAGTTTCAGCTTTAGCATCATTCCCTCCAAAGAAATCCCAGGGCTAATCTTCAGAATGGACTGGTTGGATCTCCTTGCAGTCCAAGGGACTCTCAAGAGTCTTCTCCAACACCACAGTTCAAAAGCATCAATTCTTTGGCACTCAGCTTTCTTCACAGTCCAAATCTCACATTGATATGTGACCACTGGAAAAACCATAGCCTTGACTAGATGGACCTTTGTTGGCAAAGTAATGTCTCTGCTTTTCAATATGCTATCTAGATTGGTCATAAGAGCATAGCTACTATTAATACAGATCTTTTTTCGTGATTCTGGGGCCCTTTCACCTTTTCATTTCTGATAGCCTTGGGGAGTGCCTTGTCCTTTGAGTCCTCTTATATTAATAGAACATAATCTTCTGCTGTGTCATCTGGCCTTATTTAGCATATTCACTAGCATGTCCATGTCCCTCAGCCTCTTTATTCCTTTCTCTACATCTACCAGGGTAGGGGAGTCATTTCTATCTCATTGTGATTAGCGGTCTCTCTCTCTCTTGCTCTCTCTCTCTTTTTCAAGGCTTCTAAGAACCTTCAGCAGCAAGATTTCCCCATTCTNTTCCACATGTTCTACCCATCCCCTCATTCTGATAGTGAGCCAGGATAATGATTTAGGTCTCTGGGCTCAAGATAATCTTGTACCCTATGTTTGTAAGTCCTCAAAATATTTGGACTCCATCTTTCGTCAGTGTACAGTCACCCAATAAATAGGTCCTTTTATGTAGAATCTGGAACATCATTTTAGTCTTTATACAGATCTGAGATTGTGAACTTTTATTGGATGATCACATTCTCTCACCTTAAGCACCTTGTGACTTGCCTATAGGTTTTACTGTAAGTTCCACATTTCTTGCTGGTTAACCTCCTTAGCTATACCTCTTACCTTGGGGGTTCTTTATGGCAGTTATGACTTCATTACTTCTGAGAATCAAACCCCATGATCTGGCCTTGATTATTTCAGGGCCCAAGATCCCCATGAACCTTAATGAACTCAGCTTTGTTACCTATTCCCCTAGGTCTTGGGGCCCAGGCCTGTAGAGCATCAGTTCAGTTCAGTTCAGTCATTCAGTCGTGTCCAACTTTTTGCGACCCCATGAATCGTAGCATGCCAGGCCTCCCTGTCCATCACCAACTCCCGGAGTTCACTCAGACTCACATCCATCGAGTCGGTGATGCCATCCAGCCATCTCATCCTCTGTCATCCCCTTCTCCTCCTGCCCGCAATCTCTCCCAGCAGCAGAGTCTTTTCCAATGAGTCAACTCTTTGCATGAGGTGGCCAAAGTACTGGAGTTTCAGCTTTAGCATCATTCCCTCCAAAGAAATCCCAGGGCTAATCTTCAGAATGGACTGGTTGGATCTCCTTGCAGTCCAAGGGACTCTCAAGAGTCTTCTCCAACACCACAGTTCAAAAGCATCAATTCTTTGGCACTCAGCTTTCTTCACAGTCCAAATCTCACATTGATATGTGACCACTGGAAAAACCATAGCCTTGACTAGATGGACCTTTGTTGGCAAAGTAATGTCTCTGCTTTTCAATATGCTATCTAGATTGGTCATAAGAGCATAGCTACTATTAATACAGATCTTTTTTCGTGATTCTGGGGCCCTTTCACCTTTTCATTTCTGATAGCCTTGGGGAGTGCCTTGTCCTTTGAGTCCTCTTATATTAATAGAACATAATCTTCTGCTGTGTCATCTGGCCTTATTTAGCATATTCACTAGCATGTCCATGTCCCTCAGCCTCTTTATTCCTTTCTCTACATCTACCAGGGTAGGGGAGTCATTTCTATCTCATTGTGATTAGCGGTCTCTCTCTCTCTTGCTCTCTCTCTCTTTTTCAAGGCTTCTAAGAACCTTCAGCAGCAAGATTTCCCCATTCTCTTAGGTCCTATGTCCTGAAAATGACCCTAAAATTAAAGAATTTCTGCTAGCCAGTCTTATATTCTAGCCCATTAATCATTCACATTCCAAGTCCAATCCCAGGAACACTCCTCTGGTTCCTGCTGGTAACAAGTGGCTAGCTTTTTACATTTTTAAAGAGCATAGCCCAGCAGATCCCAGCAGGGTTTTGCTTGGAGTTTAATCCTTGTTGTTGGTCTGGAAGCTAGATTGGAGATGTAAGAAATTCCTCAGGAGCCACCTGCTGCCTTCTTGGAGAGAGGCTTCTTCAGCATTTGCTAAGATGATAGAAATTCTAGCATCTATTGAGAAGTTTAGGCCACCTCTGCAAGCCCAAGGAGTCCTGGGTGTATTGCAGAGCAAACATCTTCAAGGCTTTCCATCTAGATGTTTTCATCCCATGTTTTGGGACTCTAGATATTTTTCCCACCAGGTCCCCGACCTTCATATACAGACTCGCCAAGACAGAACATTCAAATGTCTTTGGAGCTGTGCTACACAAACAACTACATATTCGCTTTGCTTCCCCACTATGTCTGCCCTTCCATAGCAGGAGAAACGCTACCACAGAGGCCCTTTGGATCCCACACTTACTCATTAGGTGTTTGTTAATAGATCTCAGACTCTCATTATCTTTCTGCAGGATATCAATACAGCATTCATCAGCCAACTTGGCTCTCTTTGCAGTATTGTTCCCATAATTTTCAAATGTCTGCATCACTGCATCTTGCACAGAATTCCCCTCCACCAATATATTTTTCCTGGATCGCTATCATGAAATCTTTAACAAATATCTTACCATCTTTTGTCAGGTACTACCTGCACCTCTTTTATCAACCAGGATGGAGTCGTCTTCATTTATCAGTGAGCCGATTCTAAGTCCCCATTTTACTGCCTATTTTCCAGCACTGCCCCTGACACCACTTGTTAGCCCAGATCCTCTGAGAAGCAGAGGCCAAGGTGGAATTAAATATGCAAGAATTTTAGTAGGAGGAAGCTCAGAGGAAACAAGGAGGGAGCCCAAGAAAGCTGGAAGAGACTTGAGGCCACAATGTAAATCTGACCAAGTGTAGGAAAGCAGGAAGCAAAGGTGAGCAGAAGTGCCCTGGTCAACTGTGTGTCCTACTGTAGTTTCGGCAAGGTCACCAGCAAGCCCCGGGTCAAAGACTCAGGTCTCCCAGCATTGGACCTGCTTCAGTATACCTGCTATGATCAGTCATTGGCTAGAAGCAGTTTCTGGGATGCTGTGAGGCTTGGGCCCAAGTGTGGTAAATGGATTTCATAGCACAAGAAGTGGTCAATTTTGGTCCCTGTTGTTGTGAATCTGCAACTTCCACTTTTAGGGCCACTCTGACTAATAGAGGAAGACAAGCTATCTGTAAGACTGGACACTATTCTGATGTCCATCCTTAAATAAATTAGGGTGCTAATTTAACCTAATATGGTGTGTCAAAATAGGAGTGAAAGGGTTCATATAAAACTAATATGGTATATATAAAACTAAGATGTCTTTATATAAGCACTAGGTTTGTCTTTTTGTTAAGAAGAGATGGCAAGAATACATAGAACTGTACAAAAAAGATCTTCATGACCAAGATAATCATGATGGTGTGATCACTCATCTAGAACCAGACATCCTGGAATGTGAAGTCCAGTGGGCCTTAGAAAGTATCACTATGAACAAAACTAGTGGAGGTGATGGAATTCCAGTTGAGCTATTTCAAATCCTGAAAGATGATGCTGTGAACATGCTGCACTCAATATGCCAGCATATTTGGAAAACTCAGCAGTGGCCACAGGACTGGAAAAGGTCAGTTTTCATTCCAAATCTCAAACAAAGGCAATGCCAAAGAATGCTCAAACTACCACACAATTGTACTCATTTCATATGCTAGTAAAGTAATGCTCAAAATTCTGCAAGCCAGGCTTCAGCAGTATGTGAATCGTGAACTTCCAGATGTTCAAGCTGGTTTTAGAAAAGGCAGAGGAACCAGAGATCAAATTGCCAGCATCTGCTGGATCATGGAAAAAGCAAGAGAGTTCTAGAAAAACATCTATTTCTGCTTTATTGACTATGCCAAAGCCTTTGACTGTGTGGATCACAATAAACTGTGGAAAATTCTGAAAGAGATGGGAATTCCAGAGCACCTGACTTGTCTTTTGAAAAACCTATATGCAGGTCAAGAAGCAACAGTTAGAAGTGGACATGGAACAACAGACTGGTTCCAAGTAGGAAAAGGAGTATGTCAAGGCTGTATATTGTCACCTTGCTTATTTAACTTATATGCAGAGTACATCCTGGGAAATGTTGGTCTGGAAGAAGCACAAGCTGGAATTAAGATTGCCAGGAGAAATATCAATAACCGCAGATATGCAGATGGCACCACCCTTATGGCAGAAAGTGAAGAGGAACTAAAAAGCCTCTTGATGAAAGTNATAAATATATATATATATATAAACTGAGTCACATTTCTGTGCAGCAGAAGATGTGTATAAGAGACAGGACATATGTGGAAGGAGAGGGAGGTGAATTCTGGTTTGGTGGGAAGAGATAGGACTTCACAGAGAGGTGGAATTCGAGCTAAACCTTGAAGAAAAGACGTGGATGCATGCATGCTCAGTCGCTAAGTTGTGTACATCTCTTGCTACCCCGTGGACTGTATATATGTAAACACATACATGCAGTTGGCTACTACTCAACCATACAGGGCTTACCTCGTAGCTCAGTCGGTAAAGAATCCCCCTGCAATGCAGGAGACCTGGGTTCAATTCCTGGATTAGGAAGATCCGCTGGAAAAGGAAATGGCCACCTGCTTCAGGATTCCTCCCTGGAGAATCCCATGGACAGAGGAGCCTGAAAGGCTACGATGGGGTCACAAGAGTCGGAAAATGACTTAACAACTAAACCACCCTGTCTCTTATACACATTGTCACCCTGCTTATTTAACTTATATGCAGAGTACATCCTGGGAAATGTTGGTCTGGAAGAAGCACAAGCTGGAATTAAGATTGCCAGGAGAAATATCAATAACCGCAGATATGCAGATGGCACCACCCTTATGGCAGAAAGTGAAGAGGAACTAAAAAGCCTCTTGATGAAAGTGAAAGAGGAGAGTGAGAAAGTTGGCTTAAAGCTCAACTTTCAGAAACTGAAGATTATGACATCTGGTCCCATCACTTCATGGGAAATAGATGAGGAAACAGTGGAACAGTGTCAGACTTTATTTTTCTGGGCTCCAAAATCACTGCAGAGGGTGACCGCAGCCATGAAATTAAAAGACACTTACCCCTTGGAAGGAAAGTTATGACCAATTAGACAGCATATTGAAAAGCAGAGACATTACTTTGCCGACTAAGGTCCGTCTAGTCAAGGCTATGATTTTTCCACTGGTCATGTGTGGATGTGAGAGTTGGACTGTGAAGAAGGCTGAATGCCAAAGAATTGATACTTTTGAACTGTGGTGTTGGAGAAGACTCTTGAGAGTCCCTTGGAGTATGAGGAGATCCAACCAGTCCATTCTGAAGGAGATCAGCCCTGGGATTTCTTTGGATGGAATGATGCTAACGCTGAAACACCAGTACTTTGGCCACCTCATGTGAAGAGTTGACTCATTGGAAAAGACTCTGATGCTGGGAGGGATTGGGGGCAGGAGGAGAAGGGGATGACAGAGGATGAGATGGCTGGATGGCATCACCAACTTGATGGATGTGAGTTTGAGTGAACTCCGGGAGTTGGTGATGGACAGGGAGGCCTGGCGTGCTGAGATTCATGGGATCACAAAGAGTCGGACACGACTGAATGACTGGACTGAACTAAATGGTTTTTCTTTCATGTCAGTAATTCTGACTCTCTAATCTTCAAAAGGGGATCCAACCAGTCTATCCTAAAGAAATCAGTCCTGAATATTCATTGGAAGGACTGATTCTGAAGCTGAAACTCCAAAACTTTAGCCACTTATGCAAAGAACTAACTCACTGGAAAAGACCCTGATGCTGGGAAAGATTGAAGGTGGGAGGAAAAGGGGATTACAGAGGGTGAGATGGTTGGATGGCATAACTGACCCAATGGACATGAGTTTGAGTAAACTCTGGAAGTTGGTGATGAACAGGGAGGCCTGGTGTGCTGCAGTCCATGGGTTCACAAAGAATCAGACATGACTGAGTGACTGAACTGAATCTTCAAAAAGATTTTATGCAAATTTGGGCTCTCTTATAAGGTAATTAGTACACAGTATTGGACAGTATTACAGTGATGTAATGTTTACTTATTGCTAAAGTGTATATTGAGCTTTTTGCTTAAAATAATATATTTCAATAAGTTCAGTTTGAGAAATATTGGGATAGAAAATTATCTCCTAGAAGGGTTTAAAATTTTATATTTTTAAGGGCAAGGTGTAAGATTATCAGTTTCATGCTGCTGACTTTATGATTCTACAAGTTGATTTTAATTCTTTTGATATGTGTCCAGAATATAAACTTTATCATTGATAGTAATCAAGAACATATTAGCCTCAAAACATACACCTCTGTTAATGTCAGTTTTTTAAGATGACGTCTTGCAAGCTCTCTAATTGTTTTTGTTTTATTTCTTTTAAGATGATCAGCAGCTTAAACAGCTCAGAAGGCTTTGCAAAATTACTGGGAACATATGATATCATAGACCCTAATATTTACATCAAGTATCAAGAAAAGTTATTTCCTTTTTATCCAATTATTTAGGAAACTACAAGTAGTTACTTAATTATTGGATATCTGGACTACCAACTAGATCCTCAAAATGGCAAGTTTAAACCCTGGGAACTGAGAGATGGCTGTACAGAGATTGAGCAGGGAAGCAGTTTCTGTACACTCTGGAATTTGTCTTTTAAATGGTTCGAAATAAACAACATTATATCTCTTTAATAGAAAGGAAAAATACCCTAAAGAATCCTCCCCTGCAGAAATCTTTCATTGCTTCAAGATCCTTTAGAATTATGGTGTCTCCAAAGTGATTTATTATTAGATGTACTGAACCACATAAATCAATGTTATCTTGAAGTTCAAACAGATCAGGTAAGGGGACCACTAAATAACATCAAAGCCGTTGTAGAGAACAACTCAGGAGGATGACAAAAGGAGTCCTGAGATTTGATCCATGTGTATAAACAATACTGTGCCTGCCCCTTCTAATTATAATTATAAATACACAAAATTTGATTAACCATAATGTAAAATTTTTCTCAAGGGAAAAACTTACTCCACTTACTCAACTATTACATGTTTCTTGTCATTTTAACATGACAGAGCATGCTTATAGCTCTGAGAATAAGAAATACTTTGGCATATGGATCTGAGAATGAATTATTATTATTTTTTTGTATATACAAAGTTCTGAAAAAGCCATGTGAAGACTAAATGATGTGCTGAGTGTTTTTTAAATATTTCATCAAGAATCTTTGAATTTTTCAAGAAAAGAAAATACTGTTTACCATTATAAGGAAAGTTGACAGAAATAACACTCAAATATGAACAAATTGAGTTCCAATTTATCTGAACTGATTTCTTAGAAATAATTTCAGACCTACAAGGGCATTTCTTTTATATATCTCTGATTAAGATATTGAACAAAACATTTTTTTTCCAACATCTGGGTTCTAGTGTCAGAGAAGTGAGTGACATTTTCTGACTGCCTCTCTGACTTGCTTTTCACAAGACTCAGCGCTCTTGCTGTTGACATTGAATGAAGTGGAGAGCAAAAGAGACACTGATGTAAAAACTCTCTCTTTCTTCAAAAAGTTTAGTTATTAGTATTCCTCACAATAATTCATACAATCCTTACAATCAGTCAAGTCTTCAAATAGCATATACTGTCTGAAATTATTCATCTCCATCTTCTTCACAGTCGAGCTAACCATTTTAAAATGTAAGTTTCAGAAGTCAAATAGAAGCATACATGTCTTAGGCTTTAAAAAATATATATTAAATGCTCCTCCCAATAGAAAGTTGTCCCTGGTAAACTTGAAAAGGGCTCTTTATTTTTTTAATGTATAAACTTTTATCTGGAAATAATTTCAGACATACAAAAGAATTGCATGAATAATACTATCACAAAGAACACATTTGTCTACCTTTTCTCAAGATTTATCTATTAACATTTTACCATTTGCTCTATAATGTGTTTTTTTTCTGTCTCTCTCTCTATATATAAAATCATGTCTAATATGTATATATTATTTGATTATTTCTTTTCTTTCTGTCATAACAAGTTGTTCAGGGTTATGCTTATCTTGTACTTAGTCCATACATGCAAATACACATACATGCAAGTAAATACGTGCACACAGTACACATACGTATGTACCCATTCTGCTCATAACCTTATTCCTGCTTTACTCTTAGCTAGAAATTATGAAGCACTCATGAGTATATGAGATATATTCATGAAAACATGAAATACTTGATGTTAGTTGCTTTATCACCCTCTTCCCAGTCACCTTTGTTTGAATGAATCTCATCATTGTGTTGATTATCTTGTTTCTCTTTCTTTTCCATAAGATTTTTACTTTTCCCTCCTACTTTTTTCATTTTATTGTTTTCCTTTTACTGTCTCATCTCCAAAGTTTACACCTTCTAATATATATGATTCTGTTCCAGAAGCAGGGCATCTTTGAGGCTGCCACTTCTGGTCCTATATACTTTCAAGTTTTCCTTGCATGCTAGGTTGCTTCAGCTGCGTCCAACACTTTGCAACCCTATGGACTGTAGCCCACCGAGTTCCTCTGTCCATGAGATTTTGCAGGCAAGAGTACTGGAGTGGTTGTTGTGCCCACCTCCAGGGGATCTTCCCAACCAAGGGACCGAACCTGCATCTCTTGTCTCGAGCATCAGCAGGTAGGTTCTTTACCACTAGCACCATCTAAGAAACCCTTCAATTTCCTTTCCTGTGGTCAGTTCTATGGATTAGCAAGTTCTGATATATGCTCAGTATTTTATCATTTATTTTTGAGCATTTTCTTTCTGAGAATGATTTTTGTCTATGCCTTGAAAGGATTCAAATGAGCCTCCTCAAAATATTCCGCTTTGTCATATGCATCACTTTGAGCTGAAGTCAATCAAGGCCCAGAACACTCAGAGTGCTTATTCCCTGTTAACTGCCTGAAGGAATTTTGATAGAGGGCTTGATTCAGGAAGAGAGCTATCACTGGAGATAAGTGCAAGGAATATGAACTCTGTGTGGTAATGTTGGGGAGGCTATGTAGGGTCTGGAGATCAAGTCCTCTTTGTCCAATTGTCGCTGCATGGCATGGCATAGCAAACATTTGTTTACTGAACATTTGTTCTTATCATTTTTCTGTGGAAGCGACAAGAATACTGGAGTGGGTTACCATTCCCTACCCCAGGAGATCTTCCAATCCAGGAATTGAACCCACATCTCCAGCACTTCCTGCACTGGTGAGCAGATTCTTTACCATTTGTCCACCTAGGAAGCCCAAATCCTTATCCATTTGCCTTAGCTTCAGTTCAGTTCAGTAGTGTCTGACTCTTTGCTTTCCCATGGACTGCAGCATGCCAGGCTTCCCTGTCCATCAACAACTTCTAGAGTTTACTCAAACTCATGTCCATTGAGTCAGTGATGCCAGCCAACCTTCTCATTCTCTGTTGTCCCCTTCTCTTCCCACCTTCAATCTTGCCCAGAATCAGGGTCTTTTCAAATGAGTTGGTTTTTCGCATCCAGTGGCCAAACTATTGGAGTTTCAGCTTCAGCATCAGTCCTCCCAATGAATATTCAGGATTCATTTCCTTTAGGATGGACTGGTTGGATCTCCTGGCAGTCCAAGGGACTCTCAAGAGTCTACTCCAACACCTCAGTTCGAAAATATTGATTCTTCAGCGCGCAGTTTTGTAATCCAACTTCACATCCAAACGTGACTACTGGAAAAAGCATATCTTTTACTAGACGGACATTTGTTGGCAAAGTAATGTTTCTGCTTTTTAATATGTTGTCTAGGTTGGTCTTAACTTTTCTTCCATAAAGCAAGCATCTTTTAATTTCAGGGCTGCAATCACCATCTGCAGTGATTTTGGAGCCCAAAAAGATAAAATCTTTCACTTTTCCACTGTTTCCCCATCTATTTGCCATGAAGTGATGGGACCAGATGCTATGATCTTAGATTTCTGAATGTTGACTTTTAAGCCAACACTTTCACTCTCCTCTTTCACTTTCATTAAGAGGCTCTTTAGTTCTTCTTCGCTTTCTGCCATCAGGGTGGTGTCCTCTGCATATCTGAGGTTATTGCTATTTCTCCCAGCAATCTTGATTCCAGCTTGTGCTTCATCCAGTCCACTGTTTCTCACAATGCTTTCTCATGCACGTTTCTCAGTGTTTCTCATTCTTAGCTTAGAATGGCATAAAAGTCACAATTGCCTGACTGCTGTTGGTCTCATAGTCTTAGGGGACCCCTCATTGTTGTTCAGTTGCTCAGTCATGTTCTATTCTTTGTGACCCCATAGACTACAGCATGCCAGGCTTCCCTGTGCTTCACCATCTCCGGGAGCTTGCTCGAACTAATGCCAGTTGAGTTGGTGATGCCATCCAACCATTTTGTCCTCTGTTGTCCCCTTTTCCTCCTGCCTTAAATTTTTCCCAGCATCAGGGTCTTTTCTAATGAGTTGGCTTTTTGCATCAGGTGGTCAAAATACTGGAGCTTCACCTTCAGTAACAGTCCTTCCAATATATATTCAGGGTTGATTTCCTATACATCTGTAATTAAATTTTCCTCCTATTAATTTGTCATATGTTAATTTGATGGTATCAGTCTAAGAACCAAGAGGACAGAGGAAAATTTTTCCTCTTCTTCAGCTTTGGCTCTTCATTTTCACTGTCCTCTTGTTTTTACTCAAGGAGAATCATTCACCTTCTCTCTTCTGCTCCCTCACCCACAAGCTTGTAGCACAGACTGGGCAGTGAGAGAGACATTGGAATTATTGCTTTGTTTCTTCTATACTTACAGATAATTATAAAATTGCATTTCCCTCTCTCCCAACAATGCTTGAAGTATTGATTCTATGTGGCTTATTTCTTCTCCCTGTTGATTTTATGGAGTGCTAATCAATTAAAAATAGTTTCATGCCTTTTGAAAAACCTTTAAAATATTACAAACATAGAATAAATGTTTTCAGAGAAACTGTCATTCAGATTTATATATTTAGAGTTACAGAGAAATATGAGCTAGATTAATTCAGTTAATTTGGGGGGAGTGATTAGTAGGTCAGAAAGTGAAAAGGACCATGAGTACTATAGCCAGATGGCAGAGGGCAAAGCAGGGACGATACAAGAGAGCAAAAATATAATGGCTCTGTAAAGCTCTGGGGAACAAGGATGTTTTTGATCATCTCTCAAGCAAAAGGTTTTGAAAATCAGCAGTGTTAACACAAAGCTTCTGGGGAAATGGTATCCTCAAGCTAGAGCTATGAGGAAAGGATATTCTGTGAATACTTGGTTTCTAGAAAATGGAAAGTTGGTGAGTAGTGGCACATTCAGATTGGAAAGGCTAAGTAAGACAGGATGAAAGTACAATATGGAGAAAGACTAAGGACTGCTGGGATGCACCAATCCCAGGGTGGGATGAACGGTTCTTAAGTGTTACATAGAAATCACATACAAAGTAGCTTCAAAGAAGGCACAGATAAGTCTGCACTTTGAGTCAGAAGTTTAAACAATGGTCCAGGCAATGTGCCTTAGAAGAAACATGTTTCATCAATGGGTACTAAGGCAGACACAGGCAGAAGTTCCTGGTTGAGTCTGGAGGGATGGAAAAGTATTTTTCTTTTGTTACTGCTAAGTTGCTTCAGTCGTGTCCGACTCTGTGGGACCCCATAGACGGCAGCCCACCAGGCTCCCCCATCCCTGGGATTCTTTAGGCAAGAACACTGGAGTGGGTTGCCATTTCCTTCTCCAATGCAGGAAAGTGAAAAGTGAAAGTGAAGTTGCTCAGTCGTGTCCGACCCTCAGCGACCCTGTGGACTCTAGCCTTCCAGGCTACTCCGTCCATGGGATTTTCCAGGCAAGAGTACTGGAGTGGGGTGCCATTGCCTACTCCGATGTCTACATTTTCAACTGGGCTTTTGTAACAAAAGAGATTAGCAACAGACAAGCAAAATTTTGACACACGTGTTTCTATTTATATATACATGGGAGAAACTCAGTCATAAATAGTTTAAAGGGATGTTTCAGACTGAGACTCTTATACCATTTTAGGCTAAAAAAGAGGAGGCAGTGGACTTCTGGACAAGAGGAGGCAAATTATGGGAAGGTAACCAGGAGAAGTATAGCAATAAAGAGTAAGATTTGTTGTGCAGATTGGAGTGGTACTTTCTCCATTGTTGAGTCTCTTGTGAAGAAGAGTTATCCTTCTCTTCTGGGTACAAAGAGAGATTTGCTTACAAAATGTGAATTTCCTTTACAAAAGGGAAACACATTTTCTTTCCTAAGATCTTGTCTTGTACCAGCTATTTCTTTTTTTTTCATATTTTTATTTATTTATTTAATTTTATTAGTATTATTTTTTGCTTTACAATATTGTATTGTTTTGCCATACATCAACATGAATCCCCTGTGGGTGTACTCATGTTCCCAATCCTGAACCCCTCTCCCACCTCCCTCCCCATACCATCCCTCTGGGTCATTCCCTGTGCACCAGCCCCAAGTATCCTGTATCCTGCATCAAACCTAGACTGGTGATTCATTTCTTATATGACATTATACATGTTTCAATGCCATTCTCCCAAATCATCCCACAATATTCAACTCAACATTATCTTTATGTCAAAGAAGCATGTATTGGGGTGACATGTTTTGGTTTACAGATCAAAATCTTGGTGTGTGGACCTGAAGCTTTTGAAGATAAGGATTTGAATGGAGCTGGAGATCTACATCTCATCTACTGAGAGCTTTAGTCCTTTCCTTCAGTAGCCTATTAATACTGTATGCCAATCCACTCTTTCTTGCCTCCAATACTGCAAAAGAGATGTCTAATGTCAGTGTCATCACTTTCTCCTTTGTTTGGGGTATAGTATGATACCTAGATATGTGTCCTTCATTCACAACTCAGTGAAATCTCTCAATCTGTGGACCTAGTGCTCTCTTTAATTTAAGGATGTTGTTTCTAATGATATCATTAATGCCTTTCCTTCATCCTTTTATTCTTTAGAAGTCCCCATTAGTTACTGTTCTCTTTTTCCTTAGTTTCCCTTCTCTATATACTTTGCCTCCAGTCTGATATGGCTTTCTCATATTTTGCTTTCTAGACCATTAAAACACGTTTCAACAGTGTCATCTCCAATTTCAGTGCATTTACTGAATTGTTAACCTAGTAACAGCTATGCTAAACCATGGTCCCTACTGAACTTTAATTTCCTAAAGTTTTGTATTATTGTTTTAAATTTGCATTTTCACTTGTTTTTTATATGTGTTCTATGTGTTGTGACTGACACTTCAGAGGCTGAGAGGGATAACTAGAACTAGTTCTCTATTTTTAGTTCATTACTGGCTTAAGCATGATAACTGAAGAGTGTGATTGCAATCTGCCATTGGTAGATTTCCAGCTGGCTGCTTCTTTTTTGAGACAAGGCCTCAGATTTAGAAGCTGGCATGATGGTGGTTCATAGCTGAAATACCTGGAAGAAGGGTATCTGTTCTCTAGTTTCTTCTGACTCTCACAGTTTCAGTCATGGAAAATTTTTGTTCAGTTTTTCAACTCCTTTAGTATTGTGGGATGCAAGGATCAGTCAAGCCTACATACGGTCATTGTCAAATGGTACCCTTTTCCTACCATGAAGAGGTGCTCTCAACAAATCTCTGAGTGCCAGTATCTTTCCAGAAGATGCTACTTGCTGACTTGTACATTGCATCCCTGACAATGTCTCCAGGGCCTTGTTTAGTGCACCATGAAAAAGGGCCTGTACCAGTTATCTGTAGTGAGATTCCCTCAAAGTAGGGTTACCTGATAAAATACAGGACATCCAATTCAATCTGAATTGTTGATATACAAATAATGTTTGTTTTAGGGACATACAGGGGAAAAAAAAGTATTCATTGTTTATCTGAAGATCTGATGTAACTGAGCACACCGTATTTTTATTTGCCATACTATCACAGAGTTCAAGACTATCTTGCACATAGCTTCCTGCAGGGTCAGGCAGAAGGCTGATACAGAGGAACACCCAAATTGGTTTACAGAAGTGGAGGAAAGAGGTTCATCACCATTTCCCCAAATCTCTTTTTCCTGCAATTTTCTACTTCCCTTTGCACTTTGCCTACCACATATATTCTTGACAATAAATAAGACCTTATGAGCTGATCCAGGAAATAAAAATAACTACAATAAAATCTTTCCCCATTAGAATCATGTGCTTGTGAATACAAATATTTGAAACACTTTTTTTTTTCTTTTTTTCCAGATCACTGATTCTATTTTTATCATGTTTGATTGCAAAGCAAAATCTAGCTATAAACTATTTTTAAGATAACCATTGACATTTAAATTTACAATTAAATTAACAATTTAAAGTGAATAAAAAACAACAAAAGGAATACTTGGTAAAAGGGAAACAAAGCAATAAAAAAGGAAAAGAGGAAAGAGAAAGAATGAAAAGTCAGAGGCAGATTATTGGAAATTTAAGTTTAAAGTCACTAAATAGGATAAAGAAATGTACAGTATAATAATAAAAGCACAGTTTATTAAGAAAATATATTAGTCATACATTTATATCTTACACACAAAATAGCTAAAAAATACAAAGAAATGCAAGAATTTACTAGGAATATAACACAACAGAAGTCTTCCCTATGTCTAAAATTAGGCAAATTGAGTTAGCACAGTGAAGTAACAGATACTTAGGAGAGGACATTAGTTTTTAGAAATAAGTGGTTATAACGTCTATTGGTAAAAGGCTTGTGGAGCAAGAAGTACTCTCATAGGGTTAAAAAAAAATGGTGGAAAATAAAGTGGTATGAAAATTTTGAAAAGCAACTGGTAGCATCTATTAAATTGAAATTTCAGAAATCTTTTGGCCCAGCAACTTCATTAATGGTAATTCTTTCCATAAAAGAAAAAGCATTAGTATATGAAGTCAGGCAGACATAAATATTTACTGTGGTATTGTTTACAAAGATAAAAAAAAATGTGGAAATCAAATGACTGCCTCTCAACAGGAAAATGACCAAATGCTACCCTCATCAAGGGATATATATCAGTTGAAGTGGAGGGAGTTACAGGAGTTACAAGCTGAGAAAGCAAATCAAGATTCAGAAAAATACATATGATGTGATATTTTAATTTATTTTTATTTATCACTTAATGTATAAATTTTTATAGAGTTGAATGAACAAATGATGAAGCATCAGTCAAAATGTATATGGACACAGTTTCTATTTATGTTGATGAGTAAGAAGGAGAAGGAGAGAGAAAATGAGAAGGGAAACTCAAGAAGAAAAGGGAAAAAAATAGAAATACTATCTCACAATAAAAACACTTATGGTAACATGCATGAACTTAGGTAAAGATGTAACATATTGCCTTATGTATAAATAAATTAAATTGACTAATTCTTAAGAAAATCTTTGGATTCCTACCCAATATGTACACATTACAGAAAAAGCATTCTAGATTTTGATCTCAGAGGTTATTTTTTCTCTGCCTGTCTTTTTTTGAGTCTTGTTTATATATATATGTTTGTTGAAAGTTTGTGCCCTTAACAATCCCAGTTGTTGTTTGTTTCCTTCCTTTCTAAGCACTTCCTGCACAGCTCTGTGTCAGGTGTTGCAGAAGTTCAGAGAACTGTATCACCTAATCTCAGTTTTGAAGGAGCTTTCAATACAGTTGCAGAGACAAAGCATGTGCACTTAAAATTGTGCAGCTTTAGAATAAACCACTGCAAATGTTGGTATAAACCAGGATGTAACTAAGAAATGCATGCAGTCTACATAAATAATAGTCTGTTATCAAATCCAAGCTCATACTGTTTGCTACATGACAAGCCAGTAAATTGAGAGATGAGTTGTTGAGGCAAGGAATAGTGAGTGATTTTATTTGGAAAGCCCACAGACCAAGAAGATGGTGGACTAGTGTTCCAAAGAACAATGTTACCTGAGTTAGAATTCAGGTTTCTTTAATGCAATAAGGGGAGAAGATGTTCATTGTGCAAATTTCATGTCAGAATCTTTTGTTCTTGCATTCCATCCACTAGATCAGGTCATGACATTCTATAAAATTCCAATAAGAAAAATGTTTTTCTCTGCTCTGCAGATTTTCATCACAGTTATACCTTTAAAGGTTGGAGCCTTGAGAGTGAGTTAGCCTGTATATTTCAGGCTATAGGCAACATTCTTGACTTGTAGCAAAAGCAATAGAATACAAAGATTAAAGTAAAAGATACAAATCCAATTTGGAGTCAGGTTTGTTCTTCCCTATTACCTGTTTATAAAACGGAGAATTTGGGTTGGAATTTCCTGTGGTCATGTATGAATGTGAGAGTTGGACTGTGAAGAAGGCTAAGCACCGAAGAACTGATGCTTTTGAACTGTGGTGTCAGAGAAGACTCTTGAGAGTCCCTTGGACTGCAAGGAGATCCAACCAGTCCATTCTGAAGGAGATCAGCCCTGGGTGTTCTTTGGAAGGAATGATTCTAAAGCTGAAACCCCAGTACTTTGGCCACCTCATGCGAAGAGTTGACTCATTGGAAAAGACTCTGATGCTGGGAGGGGTTGAGGGCAGGAGGAGAAGGGGATGACCAAGGATGAGATAGCCGGATGTCATCACTGACTTGATGCCATCTGGAGTCTGAGTGAACTCCAGGAGTTGGTGATGGACATGGAGGCCTGGCGTACTGTGATTCATGGAGTTGCAAAGAGTACGACACGACTGAGCAACTGAACGAACTAACTAAGTAATCAAGAGAGAGTTCCATGAGTCTATTAGAACAAGGACTGGGTTTCTAAAACATATGTCTGGAAAGTAGAAGGGTAGAGGGTATTCTATGAAGGCACATCTTCTGAAAAAGAAACTAATAGTCTGTAGAAAAGAATGAAGAAACACCACAAATAAAAACATAGCATCATATTATTTGATAAGGAGAATGTCTATCCTGCAAGGGATGACTCTTTGCTAAATAAACCTACATCCAACTGCTTTCTGCACTGAGGCTGGAAAATAGATACACTCAACATTAGCATTCTTTGAGGAGAATAATAGCTAACACTTCTTGAATAATCACTATGTTCCAGGAATTGTCTATATTTAGAGTCAAGTAAACTGAGTCACAGATAGGCTAATGCTTGCTCAGGGTCACATTGCTGGTGAGGGGTAGACCTGGGATTGGCGCCCAGACTCCTAATCACTTAGTGCATTTTAACACCACATTATTACAAGGCTGTGGTAGAGTGGCTGTTTGACTGGATATGGAAACAGCTTCATTACATAAGAGTGTACATTTTAAAACATTTATAAAAATGAGATTCTAGGTTTGCAAACCAACTTCCTACTGCCTCAGAGAAACACCTTCAGGACCAATGGTAATTAGTAAAAGGAATCCTTAGATGTCTTCTATAAGCACTGTTGTGGGAATGTTGCAGGTTACATATGGCTAAATTATAAACTTGCTATATAATTCATACAACTGTCAGCCCATGGGGAGACCATATTTAAACCAATTTAAAATAAATCAGTAATTATCTTTCATGAGCTAATAATCAAACATTTTTCTAAATGGAAGATAAATCATGTTTGAATCTCAGCCGTCAATCTCAGCTATAAATCCTACAATTCAATTACAAATACTCTATTTGGCCTTTGCTTGGTTTAAAAACAAACTTTCTCTTTTTTCCTCTGGAGATATCTAGATTTTTATCACCCACCACCTACCTTGATATACACTTGACTTCAAAATAATGCAGCTTGATTTGTTCCATGAGTTTTTTCAGTGAAAGAAATATAAATATATTGAGTGATCTTATTGAACTAATTTAAAACATGAGAAATATTATAATTAAATCCTTTGTTTGAAACGGTGGAGATAAAAATGCCTGTAGAATCTAGAATAAGAAGTTTCAAAAGACAAAACAAGTGGCTAAACATACCAAAGCAGAAATAGCCTTTGCAAATAGCTAAAGAGGAAAAGAGAAGCAAAAGGCAAGGGAGAAAGGGATAGATATAACCAACTGAAAGTAGAGTTCCAGAGAATAGCAAGGAGAAAGAAGTTCTTTTTTAAAGAACAATGAAAAGAAATAGAGGAGAAAAATAGAATAGGGAAGACTAGAGATCTCTGCAAGAAAATTTGAGCTCTTAAGGGGACATTTCATGCAAGGATAGGCATGAAGGACAAAAATGGTGAAGACTTACCAGAAGCAGAAGAGATTAAGAAAAAGTGGCAAGAACACACAGCAGAATTATACAAACAAAGTCTTAATAACCCAGGTAGCCACAGTGGTGTTTGTCCAAACTCAGCTTGACGATCTGGAAATTCTCGTTCATGTACTGCTAAAGCCTAGCTTGAAGGAATTTGAACATAACCTTGCTAGCATGTGAAATAGGCACAATTGTGCAGTAGTTTGAACATTCTTTGGCATTGCCCTTCTTTGGGATTAAAATGAAAACTGATCTTGTCCAGTCCTATGGCTACTGCTGAGTTTTCCAAGTTTGTTGGCATATTAAGTGCAGCACTTTAACAGTATCAACTTTTATTATTTGAAATAGCTCACCTGGAATTCCATCACCTCCACAAGCTTTGCTCATAATAAAGCAAAGCTCTACTTTTAAAGTAAATCACCTAATGTATGCAGATGATACCACTCTAATGGCAGAAAGTGAGAGGAACTAAAAAGCCTCTTGAGGATGAAAGAAGAGAGTAAAAAGCTGACTTGAAACTCTACATTCAAAAAATGAAGATTGTGGCATCTGGTCCTATCACTTCATGACAAATACGTGGGGAAAAAGTGGAAACAGTGACAGATTTTATTTTCTTTGGCTCCAATATCACTGCAGAAGTCAACTGTAGCCATGAAATTAAAAGACATTTGCTCCTTGGAAGGAATGCTTTGACAAACCTAGATCACGTGTTAAAAAACAGAGACACCACTTTGCTGACAAAGTCCATATAGGGAAAATTATGGTTTTTCCAGTACTCATGTACATATGTTGGACCATAAAGAAGGTTGAGAGCTGAAGAATTAATGCTTTTGAATTGTGGTGCTGAAGAAGATGCTTAAGAGTCCTTTGGCCTGCAAGGAGATCAAATCAGTCAATCCTAAAGAAACTCAACCCTGAATATTCATTGAAAGGACTGAAGCTGAATCTCCAATACTTTGGCCGCCTAATGGGAAGAGGAGCTGACTCATTGGAAAAGAATCTGATGCTGGAAAAGAGCGAAGCCCAAAGGAGAAGGGGGCACCAAAAGATGAGATATTTAGATCGTATCACCGACTCAGTTGACATTAACGTGAGCAAACTCCAGGAGATAGTGGAGGACAGAGGAGCCAGGGATGCTGCAGTCCATGGGGCCACAAAGAGTCAGACAAGACTTAGAAACTGAAACATAATAACAGTGTAAAAAGACACACAAATTTAACCTTTGATGATCTATTTTGTATCAGACATTCTGTTCCACAGGAGACATCCCTTTGAAATATAATCTCCAAGAAACACAGAGCCCCTATTTCCTTGTCTCTGTGGGAGGGGAGGAGTCTAAGCTTTATAAATTCCAAATAGCTGACAAGAATGGCCTAATCATATTAACCAATTTCCCTCTTCTCCCAGTGGTTTCCAGTTCTTTTCCAGCAGCTCATGCTGGTGGTTAAAATCTCTTTCACCTTTTGTTTCGGTAGGAATGGAGCTTAATTTCTCACCATTATTGCAACCGTCTTAAATGAAATCTTCCTTGCCCATTAACTGATGAGGCACAATTATTTTCTTGTTAATTACAGATCCACATACATGGAATACAGTGTGGTAAACTAAGTGATAAACAAAAAATTTTTGCAATTTATACTGTGCAATCATGGCAAGTCATATGCTGCAAGGGAAGGAGAACTCTTTTACAGAGGGGAAAAGGAAGTTGGGGGAGCTATAGTAAATAAGGAAGCCATGGCTTTGCATTAACTGAGTGGGCACCAGGGAAGAGGGAATCTTCCTTCTCTCTTTTTAGCCATGATATCCTCACAGGGTATGAGAACTACCCCTTTTTGTTTCCACACATTATTTAATTGAGGTTTCTGTGTATTCATTTTTTAAAGACATGTTTACTGAAATGTCTCAAAAAAGTCCCATATATCTACATAGGTCTGTAAGAGTTTGTTATTAGGACAATGAATGATTCGATAAAACTGTGACCAGCTCTAAATACTGAATAAATAAATCTGAAAGAACAGCCAAGTGCTTTTAAATGCATAGTGAGACACTGTTTTACTGTTAAGAGAGATTGTGCTATAATTATTGTTAATGTATAATTATTGCTAAATATTAACATCATTGCCTGCATTTTTCTAAGTCCTTTAAGACTTTCATGAAAAGCCAAAATTGCTAGCATTTGAAAGGATACAGAAAATGAAATAGAGAAGGAAGGCATTAATTCCTTTGTTTATGGAGTATAGGAAATAAGAACATATACTTTATAATGGGAAAGATATACCCATCTCAATGCAGAGTTTCAAAGAATAGTAAGGATAGATAAGATAGCCTTCCTAAGTGGACAATGCAAAGAAATAGAGCAAAACAATAGAATAAGAAAAACTAGAGATCTTTTCAAGAAAATCAGAGATACCAAGGGAACATTTCATGCAAAGATGGGCTTGATAAAGGACAGAAATGGTATGGACCTAACAGAAAAAGAAGATATTAAGAAGAGGTGGCAAGAACACACAGAAGAGCTACACAAAAAAGATCTCAATGGCCCCAATAACCATGATGGTGTGATTAGTCTCCTAGAGCCAGACATCTTGGAGTGCAAAGTTGACGGGTGTTAGAAAGCCTCACTACAAACAAAGCTACTGGAGGTGATGGAAGTCCAGCTGAGCTATTTCAAATAAATAAAAGATGATGCTGTTAAAGTGCTGCACTCAGTATGTCAACAAGTTTGGAAGACTTAGCCATGGCCACAGGACTGGAAAAGGTCAATCTTCATTTCAATCCCAAAGGGCAATGCCAAGAATATTCACCTACTGCATAATTGCACTCATCTCATATGCTAGCAAAGTAAGGCTCAAAATTCTCCAAGCCAAGTTTCAACAATACATGAAACTAGAATTTCCAGATGTTCAAGCTGAATTTATAAAAGTCAGAGGAATCAGAGATCAAATTGTCAGTATCACTGGATCATAGCAAAAAGGAAGAGAGTTTCAGAAAAAAAACATCTACTTCTGCTTTGTTGACTACGCTAAAGCCTTTGACTATGTGGATCACAACAAAATGTGGAAAATTCTTAAAGAGATTCCAGACCACCTTATCTGCCTCCTGAGAAACCTGTATGCAGGTCAAGAATCAGCAGTTAGAACTGGACATGAAATTATGGACTGGGACTTCCCTGGTGGCTCAGACAGTAAAGCATCTGCTTACAGTACAGGAGACCTGGATTCGATCCCTGGGTAAGGAAGATCCTCTGGAGAAGGAAATGGCAACCCATTCTAGTACTCTTGCCTGGAAAATTCCATGGATGGAGTAGTGTGCAGTCCATGGGGTTGCAAAGAGTTGGGCAAGACTGAGCGACTTCCCTTCACTTCCAAGTTGGGAAAGAAGTATGTCAAGGCTGTATATTGTCACTTTATTTATTTAACTTATATGCAGAGTACATCATGCAAAATGCTGGGTTGGATGAAGCACAAACTGGAATCAAGAGTGCAGAGAGAAATATCAATAACTTCAGATATGCAGATGACACCACCCTTATGGAAGAAAGCAAAGAGGAACTAAAGAGCCTTTGACCAAAGTGAAAGAGGAGAGGGAAAAAGCTGACTTAAAACTCAACATTCAGAAAGCTAAGATCATGGCATCTGGTCTTATCACTTCAATGGCAAATAGATAGTGAAATAATGGAAAGTAACAGACTTTATTTTCTTGAGCTCCAAAATGACTGCAGTCATAAAATTAAAAGATGCTTGAACCCTGGAAGAAAACCTGTTACAAACCTTGACAGCAAATAAGAAACAGAGACATTATTTTTCTGACAAAAGTCCATATAGTCAAAGATGTGGTTTTTCCAAGAGTCATGTATGCATGTGAGAGATGGACCGTAAAGAAGGCTGAGTGCCTAAGAATTGATACTTTTGAACTGTGGTGTTGGAGAGACTCTTGAGAGTTCTTTGGACAGCAAGGGTATCACACCAGTCAATCCTAAAGGAAATCAGCCCTTAATATCCATTGGAAGGACTGATGCTAAAGCTGAAGCTCCAATACTTTGACCACCTGATGCGAAGAGCTGACTTATTAGAAAAGACCCTGATGCTGGGAAAGATTGAAGGCAGGAGGAAAAGGGATTGACAGAGGATGAGATGGTCAGATGGCATCACTGACTCAGAGGACATGAGTTTGAGCAAGATCTGGGAGATAGTGAAGGACAGGGAAACCTGACATGCTGCTGTCCATGGATCACAAAGAGTCGGACATGACTGAGCTACTAAACAACAACATCCATTTTTACAGGGTGTCTCAGTCAAGAACCTAGAAGTGTAGATGAGAAACTGTTCTTCCTTCCTTACATTGCCTTTTCCCCAGAGACACAAGGTTTCCCATTTCAGTAACCTCCATAATCACAGACATCCAAGCCTTGAATAAAACTCACTTAACTAAAATGTTCTCAGCCCGTTTCTCCTACTTAAGAACCTAGATTCTAGACCTAAGTGACTTCTTTTAAAAGGAATCCTCCTCTCAATGAGCCTGACAATGAAAGTATCCTTTTAAGAGGGGCTCAGGACTCAAAGAACCTCTATTCTTTGATCCAGGCCAACAGCTGCTTCAGTAGAGCTTTGTATGTATATTCAGATAGATCATACTGCTACTGCTAAGTCACTTCAGTCATGTCCAACTCTGTGCGACCCCATTGACGGCAGCCTACCAGGCTCCCCCATCCCTGGGATTCTCCCGGCAAGAACACTGGAGTGGGTTGCCATTGCCTTCTCCAATGCAAGAAAGTGAAAAGTGAAAGTGAAGTCGCTCAGTCGTGTCCAACCCTCAGCGACCCCATGGACTGCAGCCTTCCAGGCTCCTCTGTCCATGGGATTTTCCAGGCAAGAGTACTGGAGTGGGGTGCCACTGCCTCCTCCAGATAGATCATAAAATGAAAAACAAACAAACAAACAAAACAACTTTGGAAATGCACCTCCACCCTGTGGCAAATCATATTTATGAGAAAAAGTAAAATATTTATTTCTGGGACAAAAGTGATCTCATCTGTTAATAGTCTCTTTTTCACTTCTCTCCTTTAGTCAACCTAATATAAATTAATTTACAAAACAAGTTTTAAAAAAAGAAAGCTTGTGAATTTTCTCACATTGGAAAGGTGAGACAACTTGAAAGTGATTTGTTATTCTTTAATTAATATGTCATGCACTGTCCTAGATACACAGGTACAAAATAAATAGGTGGAAAAAGTTACTGTTACTACATTTCCCAACTCAGGACATTTTTCCAGATCCTGTCTCTGGTTTCCTTTCCAAGTATACTATTTCTGTTTTTTTGTTTGTTTTCTTGTTTGTTTTTTCCCTCAATTTATGTCTGTTTCCCTGAAAAGTCATTTGTAATTAATCAGGAGTCAAGAAAGCCTTCATATATAAAATGGACTTTCCACTGATATGCAGTGAATGGATATTGGTAGGCAAACAGGGATAGAAAGAAGATTTGAGGTGGAAGGAACTTCATACAATGTCAAATAGTCTGATTTATTTTGTGAATTTTAACCAGCTCAATATGACTGGAATGGAGAATTCAAGGAGTGATAAGTATGAAAGTGTGGCAAAGGAAGCAGGGGCTAAATTATTCTGATAAAAGCTGTTTAGACTTATCAAAAGTCTGGAGTCAATCTTAATCTTGAATCAGTGAGTTTAGTCCTGCTCATATAGTTTAGACATGACTGAAGCGACTTAGCAGCAGCAGCAGCATATAGTTCAGGAAGGAAAAGAAAAACTAAATTTCATTAAAATTTAATAAACCAAAACCTTAATTAATTAGAATTGAGAGATGATGTTGGGAGGGCTCAGGAATGCTTTTACTTTCTGTGGTGATAAAAGAGCCCAGCATGAGAAAGAAAAGCTCCTCTTGTTCTTGGCAAGGATTCAGCCAATGAAACACTATGGACTTTTCTTTTTCTCTTTTTTCACCATAGCCCTTCCAGCTTCTTCTTACTCCCCATAAAATCCCTCCATCCTCCTTTCCATTGCCTTGATAGTTGTCATGTTACAGATCCTGAATTGCAATTCTATGGTGATCCTGAATAAATTTGCTTTTGCTGGAGAAATATCACCTAAATACTAGATTTATCTATATTATCTTATACCATTTTTATAAAAAATGAAGTATAGTTGATGTACAGTATTGTGTCTGTTTCAGGTATATGGTTAAAAGATTCAGTTATGCATGTTTTTGACCATGAAACCCTATTTTCCATTCTACATTCCTGACCTAATATCAGACAACTTTTAATTGAACCAGTACTATCATAGGGGACTCACTACTTCAAAGAAACAAAAATGAATACAAAGCAGAACAACCCAGTTCACTGTTAGCGAGCTCTGGTTGTCTGGTTATTCTTCATTGTTTGAGATAGAATTAAAATCTGTGAAACTTACTCTTCCTCTAGTCTCGTCTCTTAAGCAAAACTGAATAAGCTTTCTTTTTCCATATGACAACTTCTCTTAAAATATTCATTTCCTTTGACTATTTTAAGAAGAAAGTTAAACTGCAGAAGAAAGTTTCTATATTGCTCCAGAGATTGGTCTGGATGACCTCTATAATTCTGTCATGCTATGAAGCAAGTATCATAATAAAACCCTGAAAGTACAATAATGAAAATAACAATTACTTTTCCCTGATTGATGGGCAGATGCCAACTACTTAGTACTAATCTTTACAATAACTCTGGAGAGTTATTTCATGTAGATTAGAAAATTAAGGTGAGTCAAATGCTCATATCTGTGTAGCTGAAAAGGGATCAGCCCAAGATTGAGGTGTAGTTCTATACTAATCCTAAAAATAGGAAGAAAAATATCCTAAAAAGAGAAAAGTACATATAAAACACAAAAATGCAAACTCATTGTGTATAGAGCTACAGCATTCACTCTCTGGTAGGTTAATTAACTTTACTTCTCATTTTTAAAAAGTTTTAGATAAGCCTTAATGATTAACATACATCAAATTGGAAAATATTGTGGAACAACATACTGGTTCCAAATAGGAAAAGGAGTACGTAAAGGCTGTATATTGACACCCTGCTTATTTAATTTCTATGCAGAATACATCATGAAAAACGCTGGACTGGAAGAAACACAAGCTGGAATCAAGATTGTTGGGAAAAATATCAATCACCTCAGATATGCAGATGACACCATCCTTATGGCAGAAAGTGAAGAGGAACTAAAAAGCCTCTTGATGAAAGTGAAAGAGGAGAGTGAAAAAGTTGGCTTAAAGCTCAACATTCAGAAAACGAAGATCATGGCATCTAGTCCCATCACTTCATGGGAAATAGATGGGGAAACAGTAGAAACAGTGTCAGACTTTATTTTTTGGGGCTCCAAAATCACTGCAGATGGTGATTGCAGCCATGAAATTAAAAGACGCTTACTCCTTGGAAGAAAAGTTACGGCCAACCTAGATAGCAGAGACATTACTTTGCTGACTAAGGTCCATCTAGTCAAGGCTATGGTTTTTCCTATGGTCATGTATGGATGTGAGAGTTGGACTGTGAAGAAGGCTGAGCGCCGAAGAATTAATGCTTTTGAACTGTGGTGTTGGAGAAGACTCTTCAGAGTCCCTTGGACTGCAAGGAGATCCAACCAGTCCATTCTAAAGATCAGCCCGGGGATCTCTTTGGAGGGAACGATGCTAAAGCTGAAACTCCATTACTCTGACCACCTCATGAGAAGTGTTGACTCATTGGAAAAGACTCTGATGCTGGGAGGGATTGGGGGCAGGAGGAGAAGGGGACGACAGAGGATGAGATGGCTGGATGGCATCACTGACTCGATGGGTGTGGGTCTGAGTGAACTCCTGGGAGTTGGTGATGGACAGGGAGGCCTGGTGTGCTGCTATTCATGGGGTTGCAAAGAGTTGGACATGACTGAGCGACTGAACTGAACTGAAGACCATTCTTATTTTAACATTTTGACCTGAGATTCAAACCCATAAATTCCAGATAATTTAATTAGACACCTTCTTTGATGGGTAGCAAGCATTATACTCCTACATTGCTTTAAACTTTTTTTCAGAAATATAAAACTTAGTTATTTTGTTTACAGTACTTTAACTTTTATTTAAAAGAGTAAAACAGCTAGACAAAACATATTACAAATTAGGAAAGAATAAAGCAAAATTGCATTTGAGGAAGCCTTGCATCTTCTGAGGTTCGCATTCTAATAAAACTGCAGGAACAATTTTTAATTTTTAATTAATTGTTTTTAATTTGCTCTCTTAGAGCCCTTGTTCAATTATTATAATTAATAATTTGATTACTTTGTCAACAAAACATTATTTGAATTTAAAATCTGATAGTGTCTAGCAATTTCTATATGACTAGACTTCTTTAGTACTCTAGAAGTATTGTTTTATTAACTGTTCTAAATACTTTTAGAACAACCCCACCCATCAACAGAAAATTGAATTAAGGATTTACTGAATGTGGCACTTCCTATCAGAACAAGATCCAGTTTCCCTCTCAGTCAGTCTCTCCCATTAGGAAGTTTCCATAAGCCTGTTATCCTTCTCCATCAGAGGGCAGACAAAATAAAAACCACAATCACAGAAAACTAAGCAAACTGATCACATGGGCCACAGCTTTGTCTAACTCAATGAAACTATGAGCTATACCAAGTAGGGCCACACAAGACAGACAGGTCATGGCAGAGAGTTCTGACAAAACGTGGTCCACTGGAGAAGGGAATGACAAACCACTTCACTATTCTTGTTTTGAGAACCCCATGAACAGCATGAAAGGCAAAAAGGTATGACACTGAAAGATGAACTCCCCAGGTCAGTAGGTGCCCAATATGCTACTGGAGAAGATCGAAGAAATAACACCAGAAAGAATGAAGAGACGGAACTAAAGCAAAAAACAAAAAAAAAAAACACCACTCCAGTGCGGATGTGACAGGTGATGGAAGTAAAGTACAATGCTATAAAGAGCAGCGTTGCGTAGGAAACTGGAATATTAGGTCCATGAATCAAAGCAAATTGGAAGTGGTCAAACAAGAGATGACAATAGTGAATGTCGTTATATCTACTACTGTGGGCAAGAATCCCTTAGAAGAAATGGAGTAGCCATCATAGCCAACAAAAGAGNATTCCTCCAGTTCCATTCTTCTTTCTCAAGATGGCTTTGGTTATTCGAGGTTTTTTGTATTTCCATACAGATTGTGAAATTATTTTTTCTAGTTCTCTGAAAAATACCGTTGGGAAAGGATTTTAGTCTCAGACAAAGAAGAAGCCCAGTAATGACTAACAAACTCATCAGATCCTATCTATATTTCAGAACCAAGAATTAAAACTTAAAATATATAAGGCAGTTTTTAACCAATAGAATTGCCACACAGAAGGAAAATGAATGTTTTCAAGTCCCAGTGACCCTCATTAAATTAAGACATAAATGGATTTGTGTCATTATTACATACAACTACAAATTCAGGGTTTTTTTCAGAAATTAATATGGTTAGATGTCAAAAAAAAAAAAGCTAGCCCTGTGAATTTACTGTCTCTTTATAGAAAATGCCAAAGAGTACATAGCAATTTTTGAGAGAAAAATTAAAAGCTCTGTATGCATGTGTGAGTGTATCATAGGAAGTCAGGAAACATTTGCAGAGAATATGAGTCAATCATTCAACTCTCTAGTCTTTTTGTGGTCTCACTTTAAATCCAAGAAACCTTGGACTGAAAGTGAACTTGGAATCCCTTGGCTTTCTCTGGTTGGTCCAAAGTGTTCAGGCCTGGGACTGCCTTTAGTTCTGCAAATAGCCATGCCAGGCAGTTCTGGAAAATTAACTTTCATATCATCCCTGTCCTGGCCTTGGATATTGTAAAATTAAGTAGTGAAAGGACACGGTTCAGTGAAAACTCAAAATTAATTCATTAGATACTTTTCTGAGCCAAGAAAAGGTTAAAAACCTCAAAGAACTACTTCTGAGGTACTTCCACAGGTTCTGAATAAGGAGGGGTCACCATAGGTCATAAAATTGGGCATTCTCTCAGGACAAATTCTCATTCACCGGCTGGTCTGAAAATAATTAGCCTGAAGTGCTTTGTGCACAAAAGCCATAAAAATATTCATTCTGCAGGGTGCTTACTGTATTCTTCATTAACTTCTGGGCATCTCAGCACTTTTAATTATATGCTCTTGAAATCAGTGTATTAAGTTGAAAAATAAGTTGAGAAAGACTTTCCTGAGTGGAGTGGGGATGTTGATTTAGTTTCAAAATGAATTCTACTGTTCTCCAAATTTTAACAATAGCATTATTAAGGACTTGAGTTGCTGTGGAATTATAAAACACCTGGCTGCTTCAAGCCAATTTCTTTAACAAAAATGCCAAGCAATGTTTATAGTTTATAACTATGTGTTTTAGCATCATCTCTTCTAATCTGCTTGCTTATAACTATGTGTTTAAACATCATTTCTTTTAATCTGCTTGTTCCATCTCTTGTATTCTGCTTGTTCAAAGTGCACATAAGGATATTGTTAAGCAGTACCATCCTTCTCTGATGGGGACATGAAGAATTGCTTACATGGTATATTTTCTTTCTTCATGTACCAGTTTTTATAATAGAAGCAGCAACACATAATAATTTTTCAAAACTCAAAGAATTCTAAATAATATACAGGAAAAATAAATAAATAAAAACCTCCCCAAGACTCCTATAACCTAGGAATAAAATCACTGAAAATACATTTAGTATATTTGTTTATATATAAATAAAAAATATATATAGCTTTTAAAAAATTAAGGTTAACTGTATTTAATCATTTTATATGTACTGGGAAGATGAACCAAATACATTTTTTCAGGCTTAATCTCAAAAGCTCAGAAATTTTAGTTGGTCTTAGAAAGTTTATGAAAAGCTTGGCATTACCCAAAATATCATTAGTTTATGTATTTACTAGCTCTGTAGTTATTATGCAAAACAAAAAATAAAATGGGAAATTATTTCCCCCTTTCCTCTTCTTAATGTGAAACTAATTTTACTACTAGTAAAATGCAGGAGATGTAAGAGATATGAATTTGATCCCTGGGTTGGAAAGATCCCCTGGAGGAAGGCATGGCAACCCACGCCAGTATTCGTGCCTGGACAGAGAAGCTTGGCAGGCTATAGTGCATAGGGTTGTAAACAGTTGGACATGAAAAGCAACTTAGCATGCATGCACAAACAGTACAGTCCTAGCACCAATCAATTTGTTTTACATTTGTTTTAGTGGATTTTTTTTCAATTACATAATAGGCGTCTTATAGCAAAGAAACAAAACAGTCATGTGACTATTTACATTTGTTGATTATGTTCCTAGTTCTAGGACTCTAGACAGCTACTGAGGTGGATGATAAAGGACTCTTCTAACATTTGAGAAAGAGATGTGGGAATTTTAGTTTCCAAATTAAGCTGTTCTCAGTTCCCCAAAACAGACCATTGAAACTATCAATTGAAGCTTCAATCTATTATCCTATCATGGACTCTCCTTATGGAAGAAAGAAGTAGTGAGTTTATAATGGTTAACGTCTATAATATATGAACACATGGATAACACTTTCCATTAATTAAACACATGACTGCTCCATCTAGATACTTAGGTTCTAGTTATCTACTCATCATTTGGACTGGTGAGGCAATTAATGTCTCTTGGTTACTCTTAAGATAACAATATTTCTTAATCTCTTGTGTCTGACCCTACTAATTGCTTAGCCAGTATTTATGCTCCTTGTTTCGAAATTAATAGAGATCTGACTTTGCTCCAAATGTTATCATGATTAGTTATGTTTCTTAACTTCTTTGCACTAGGTGAATTATTTGGCTCAGTTTTGGCCTATGAGATTAAAAAAAAAATCTTTTGGAAATTTATTTAAAAATTTTCTTTCTTTCTATGGATTCCATCCACTCACTCTCATAACTTTTTTATGCTAGAAAGGAAGATGGAAAATGTATGTGGAACAGCTATTTGTAAGGCCTCATCAGACAACCATTTTGCCTTTTTGCATTTCTTTTTCTCGGGGATAGTCTTGATCACTGACTTCTGTACAAAGTCACGAACCTCTGTTCAAAGTTCTTCAGGGACTGTCTATCACATCTAATTCCTTGAAGCTGTTAGTCACTTCCACTGTATAATCATAAGGGATTTGATTTAGGTCATACCTGAATGGTCTAGTGGTTTTGCCTACTTTCTTCAATTTAAGTCTCAATTTGGGAATAAGGAGTTCATGATCCCAGCCACAGTCAGTTCCCAGCCTTGTTTTTGCTGACTGTATAGAGCTTCTCCACCAATTCTTTGTTGGTCACATCTTTTGCAAATATTTTTTTCACATTTCATAGGCTTTATTTTGTTTGACTTGATTTATGGTTTCCTTTCTCTAAAGCAGTGTTTAGTTCTGCATCAAAATGTCCAAATTGTTTGGTACGAGAAGCTGTTGTTTACCAATTTAATCAGAATTCTTTAGTTTTTGAACTTTTTACTGAGGCCTAACATACACACACACAAAACCATACAGTTCTGAGTGTGCATCTTTCTCTTCACAAATAAGATGAAATGTAAATGGATTTTCACAAGGTAAGCATTACCAGCATATTATTTCTAGATTACATAAAATGCTTATTGTATGTGCTTTGTAAATAATTGCCAGCAACTACACATTCAAGTTTTTATTTTTGGAACTTTAGGAAAATTTCTTGAATATTTTCAGTCTGTGTTTGTCTGAATGGGTGAATGCAGAATCTGTGAATATTGAGGGCCATCTATACATGTGACTATACTTGTTCTGTTTTGAAAATTTATTCCTGAGGAAAGATGAAATCTCAATTGACATTTCTACTCTTCTCCCTCTCTAATTTGCCAACAAATAATGAACAATCATGAGAAAAGTGTTGACCAAATCACCAAGTCACATTTTAAGAGCTTAGCTTTATGTTCCACTTCCACTTCTAATTGGTAGAGATTGGATCCAAGTGTGGAGTAGGTCTCATGTTGCCCTTCATTACTTTCCTAATCTGGTTGGTTGGTTTGGCTCTTAGGTATGGGTTCCTCTGAACTCTTCTCAGTAGAGTTATTTGATTTAGCAAATAAAAATACAAGATACCTAGTTAAATTTGGATTTTGGGGGGCCTATAATTATGTCTCAAATATTGTGCACTTATGCTAAAATTATTTAACTGCACTTCAAATTTAATTCATCCTCTGTTTATCTGGTATCCCTGCGTCCCAGCACAGCCAAATTGGAAGCCATCACCTCGTTCCAGGATGGTGAGAAAGGTCATACATATCAAGGACTCTTATGCAACCTAGGGAAGATCAAATGCTGGCACATGGAAACACTTTTGCATTGGTCTTTAAGGAGGTGTGGTCTTTCAGCACCTACTGAGACATGAGAGGTTATGCAGATGCTCAGCCTGAATATAAGAGTAAGGCATTAATACTATTTATAGGTATTTTTAAAGTTTTTTTTTAACTGATGGGAATTTGCTTTACAATTTTGTGTTAGTTTCCTCTGTACAATAATGTGAATCAGTCATGATATACTCCCGTCCCTCATCCTCCCCCTACCCTACCCCTGCCCCCGTCTAGGTCATCACAGAGCTCCAGGCTGAGATCCCTGTGTTATTTAGAAACTTTCCACTAACTGTTTTACACATTATAGTGTATATATGTCAGAGCTACTGTCTGAGTCATCATTTGTAGGGTACTTCAATGTGAAATTTATGTTCACCCATTTATATCAATGCATTTTGCTTGAGGTGTGTGTATGTGATATGTCAGTATAATGAAACTGAACACTGTCATCTATTTTGCTCATATGAACCCGTTATAGTCCAAGGAAATGGAAAAGACATGCTTTCTCCCCTCAGAAGACCTCCTATTTTGGTTTTATTTTGCTATAATCTGACTACCTTGTAAAAAGGAAATTCCACCAGATTCTTCAAAGTGTATTTACCAGTCTCAGTTGATTAAAAATGGCATCAATACAGTTGATTCTTGGAAGTTGCTTCATTCTGTAATTAACTTCAGTCTTTCTTTAAGGATTCTTTAATTCACCAGGCATTTTCTAGAATGGAATCAGTGAGCCAGAAGCATTTACTGAAGATGCTTGGATTGCTGCCCATCTCACAGGTTAGCAATCTCTTATTTGTCTCCTTGGGGCCTCCTCCCCTCTCATCTGATTATTCCTTTATAAATGAGTCATTGTATCAGGTGACTCAGAAAGTCCATATCACATAAACTGATGGATATATCATCTGCTTTTCAAGACAACGGTGCTCCATCTGTACGCTTATTACTGTTTGGTCAGGATTTCNTGTGCTTAATGTGTTGGAAAATACAAAAGAGGAACACCGTGAGCCCTCCTCCAGACTCTGAGATGATGTCAACACCAGTAAAACACAGGATGGAGTGAGGTAAGTGGACGAAGAAAAGAAGGCTATGGGAAATTGGCTTGATTGGGGTGGTCAGCTCTGGTTGATCCAGCGGTGAAAAAAAAAGAAGTGAAGAAAGGCTGAATGCCAGTCCGCACACAAAAGACGGCATGATGAATGATTGTGGAGTACACTTGTATTTTTATTAGACTAAGGGATCCAGGATTGCCTGGACACTCTTACACATGAAAAATCAAAGTTTATATTAATAGTTGGACTTGGATCCAAACCCTCCACGTGGAGTTTGCTGGAGCTTTTTCTGAAGCTGGAGATCCAAATTCAGATCTTGGAATCAGACCACCAGGCAGCCAATGTGGGGGACAAGAGGCCAGAGTTGAAAGCTCTTGAGCACATGCCTGAAGGAAACGGGAAGAGGCTGGGTCTCCTCCTTGCAAGCTGGACCCTGGCTCCTCTCCTGCTTCTGGATCTAGGGGGCAAAGCAGAGAGTCACACTCCCATGCATTGCCTTTTCATGCAGTGACCACCCCCCCCCCCAGCACTGCTCATGAGTTTACCTCGCTATCCTGGGATCTGAACCACGATTAACAATTTGCCCAGACTTCTGGGAGAGGGGGAGGAGAGTAGGTAAGGAGGATGGAGAAGGTGGTAAGAAGGGAGGTCTCCCTGCTAGCAGGCCCCTGCACTTGCGGGCTGCAGGTAATGGAGAGCATCTTACTATTCTCTGGTTCTGCCCCTTTGCCCCCACTGCATCCTCTTTGTTCTGCCAACACCTACTCACCCTCCAAGATCCAGGCAGGACCTCTTCCCCCAGGATGGCCTCTCAGGTGCCGTATCTGAGTCAACTGCCCTCTCAGAATTGANGCTGCAGGTAATGGAGAGCATCTTACTATTCTCTGGTTCTGCCCCTTTGCCCCCACTGCATCCTCTTTGTTCTGCCAACACCTACTCACCCTCCAAGATCCAGGCAGGACCTCTTCCCCCAGGATGGCCTCTCAGGTGCCGTATCTGAGTCAACTGCCCTCTCAGAATTGAGTACAGGGAACCACCACGCCCAGGGAGAGCATCTTCCACATTGCCTTGTCATCTTCTTCTTTTTTTTTTGCAGGCAAAAAACACACACAGCAGCTTATGTTCTTGCCTTTCTCTCTCTGTGTCATGCACACACACACACACAGAGACATCACAATATATCCAGACAGCCCTTAATAATGAGAACACTTTCTCCTTGGTAATATCTTAACCTTTATTATACACCTGCCCAGATATGATTTCATTCGAGTAGCACAACAGTCCTGCTCTAAGCAGAGACAGATCTCATCCTTGCTTCCTACATAGGCCAGTTTAATAAGATGGAAATGATTCTTCAACAAAAGTCAGAAGACTGACTTGTATACCTGGAATCTGTTGATATTTGCTATAGACTGAATGTTTGTATATCCCCATGCCCCCAAAAAAGTCCATATGTTGAAATCTAATCTTGAATGTGATGGTATTTGGAGGTGGGGCCTTTGGAAAGTAATTATATCATAAGGTGGAACCCTCATTAATGATATTAGTGTCCTTGTTACAGAGACCCCAGAGAGCTCCCTTTCCCCTTCACCATGAGGACATGGCAAGAAGATGGCCATCTATGAACCAGGAAGTGGGTGTACACCAGGTACCTAATCAGGACAGCACCTTGATCTCGGACTTTGCAGCCTCTAGAACTGTGAGGCATAAATTTTCCTTATGTATAAAACACCAGTCTATGATATTATGTCATAGCAGGCCAGATAGACTAAGACAAGGTTTAAGGTTGATCAACTTAAAAAATAAAAAATTACTTACCCTTAAAGCCAAAGCAAGAGTTCCTGGGAAGGTCAGAACATGCCCCTTGTGGAATGTCTGTGTCTCCTGTAGGCTGTAAGCTCCCTGGGGTAGAGCCTTTACCTGCTGTGTCCAGCACTGTATCTCCAGGACCTAGCCCTGTGCCTGGTACGTGATCAGGGCTCAAATTAATACATGAGTAGGTGAAAAATAAATGTTCTTTCCTGAATTTCAATTGTCTGTGCCTAGCAACGAGGGAAGCTTAATGGAGGACCTGTGGTACGGTCACAAGTTCTTCCAAGCCTGAACTACCCACGAGTGGCTTTCGCTGCTGACATGTTCACAGCGGGTTATGAACTACAAAGAGCCTTGATCCTCATAGAACGTCATAGGTGAGTGGTTCATCCCTCACTGAATGCTAGCTTCATTGAGGACAGAACCTTAATTATTCCTGTGTCCCAGGACTCCTATTTTTGCATATGGCAAATGCTTAGGATGTTCATTCAGGACTCAACCAAGTAGTGACCTGATGCTCAGAGGGACAGCTTGTTCCAGTCACACAGCTTATTGCTGATGGAGCCAATGGGATGCCCAGGTCTCTGTACTTCCTATCCTATTATATCAAGTACTGTGTGATTCTTTTCCTAATTTTTTAATTGAAGGATCATTGTTCTACAATGCTGTGTTGGCCTCAAGTACTGTGTGATTTTATACGTGAGGCTGTGATGGAGACTCAGAAGTGGACCTCATCCCTCTGCCCCCACAGGCCACTGTGCTCATCAAAGGCCAAGAGGACAGGACTCCACCCTGCTCTCGCAGGGCTCCTCTGGGACTAATGCAGAGGCTTGCTGCAGGTATCGTTGGGAGTATCTGAGCTTGGAACATACCTGCCTCCAAGTGCAACAGGCAAAGCTATGGGGACAGTTGTAGGATAAGTCACATCCCCACAAAGATAGGTTGTCGATCTAATCTCAAGTACCTGTGAACATAACCTTATTGGGAAATACGGTCTTTGCAGGTGTAATCAAGGTGAAATGTGGTCATACTGAATTATATCCAGTGAGTGGTATCCCTATAGGAAGGTCATGTGGAGCCAAGAGAGAGCGAGAAAGCCATATGACGACAAAGGCAGAGACTGGAGCCGTGCATCTACAAGACAAACTTTGCAGAAGCCACCAGAAAGTACAAGAGGCAAGGAAGGATTCTCCCCTAGGGCTTACAGAGTGAAGACAGCCCTGATGACACCTTGATTTCAGACTTCTAGCCTCCAGAACTGTGAGACTATAAATGTCTGTTGTTTTAAGCCAGTTTTTGGTACTCTCTTACAGCAGCCTCAGGAAACTAATACAAGAACAAAAGCCTGAAGTAAGAGATGTTTTTCTCTATTACAAGCAAGAGGAAAGGACATGGGAAAAGGATGAATAGAGGAAATGAAATGAGATGGAGACATAATTCGTGTTAACATTTGAAGACCCAGGTAGATTCCTATTACCTGTAGCTGTAGAAGGTGTGTATGTACATCAGCACCATCAAATGATATTGACACAGAACTATGTGTCTATGTGTAATTTTACACAATTAGGGAACAGCATTCTATTCAGAATAAAACAATCAACTGATTTTCTTGTTCACAATTTGGAGGAAGGTATACGCAGTCAAATGGTCAACTAGCGTTCACTGAAGCTGCTTCCTGCAACTGGCACACAGAGACTCACAATAAATAAAGGCCCTACCCAAGAGGGCTCACGATTCATTTTGTGAGACATCACATTGAATCAGGCACACACGCAAACATTTGACAGATCTTCTTGGAGCACACAGAGAAGTTAAGGCAGGAACGTTTAACAGAGCAGGTATTCATGTAAGCTGAGTTGCTGAGGAGAAATGCACCATGGGATTGCTTGAAATGCAATCAGTGTGATAGAGCATTCGTGAAAGGAGGAAGATGGGTCTCATGCAAAATCCAGAGCATGTCTCATTAAAGGGCCAATGATATCCTTTGGTTTGGTGGGATCCAGTGAAAAGGAAAAAGACAGATGTGTTGATTACCTATTTAGTACATGTGCATTTCTCACTATACATATTGAAGTGTATAAGAAATGCGACATTTTTTTTTTATAAGGCACCCTATTTTCTATAGACTAAGTCCTTCTTGATGAAAGTGAAAGAGGAGAGTGAAAAAGTTGGCTTAAAGCTCAACATTCAGAAAACGAAGATCATGGCATCTAGTCCCATCACTTCATGGGAAATAGATGGGGAAACAGTGGAAACAGTGTCAGACTTTATTTTTTTGGGGGCTCCAAGATCACTGCAGATGGTGATTGCAGCCATGAAATTAAAAGACGCTTACTCCTTGGAATGGAAGTTATGAACAACCTAGATAGCCAATTCAAAAGCAGAGATATTATTTTGCCAACAAAGGTCCGTGTAGTCAAGGCTGTAGTTTTTCCAGTAGTCATGTATGGATGTAAGANGAAACAGTGGAAACTGTCAGACTTTATTTTTCTGGGCTCCAAAATCACTGCAGATGGTGATTGCAGCCATGAAATTAAAAGACACTTACTCCTTGGAAGAAAAGTTATGACCAACCTAGATAGCATATTCAAAAGCAGAGACATTACTTTGTCAACAAAGGTCCATCTAGTCAAGGCTATGGTTTTTCCAGTAGTCATGTATGGATGTGAAAGTTGGACTATATAGAAAGCTGAGCACTGAAGAATTGATGGTTTTGAACTGTGGTGTTAGAGAAGACTCTTGAGCATCCCTTGGACTGCAAGGAGATCAAACCAGTCCACTCTAAAGGAGATCAGTCCTGGGTGTTCATTGGAAGGACTGATGTTGAAGCTGAAACTCCAATACTTTGGCCATCTGATGTGAAGAGCTGACTCATTTGAAAAGACCCTGATGCTGGAAAAGATTGAGGGCAGGAGGAGAAGGGGATGACCGAGGATGAGATGGTTGAATGGCATCACCAACGTGATGGACATGGGTCTGCGTGTACTCTAGGAGTTTGTGATGGACAGGGAGGCCTGGAGTGCTGCGGTTCGTGGGGTTGCAATAAGTCGGACACGACTGAGCTACTGAACTGAACTGAAGAGACTGGATGCTATGATCTTCACTGTTTTGAATGTTGAGTTTTAAACCAGCTTATTGATATTTAAGCCACATTATTGATATTTCTCCTGGCAATCTTGATTCCATCTTGTACTTCATCCAGCTCAGCATTTCGCATGTTATAGAGAAGGGCATGGCAACCCACTCCCATATTCTTGCCTGAAGAATCCCATGGACAGAGGAGCATGGCAGGCTACGGTCCATGGGGTCGCAAAGAGTTGGACACAACAGAGTGATTTATCATGCAGGCAAGCACACAGTCTGCATAGAAGTTAAATAAACAGCATGACAATATGCAGCCTTGACGTGCTTCTTTTCCAACTTGGAACCAGTCTGTTGTTCCATGTCTGGTTCTAACTGTTGCTTCTTTACCTGATACAGATTTCTCAGGAGGCAGGTAAGGTGGTCTGGTATTCACATCTCGAAGAATTTTTCAGTTTCTTTGTGATCTACAGAGTCAAAGGCTTTGGCATAGTCAGTAAAGCAGAAGTAGATGTTTTTCTCAAATCCTCTTGCTTTTTCTATGATCCAGTGATGTTCAGNTTGGTGATGGACAGGGAGGCCTGGTGTGCTGCAATTCATGAGGTCACAAAGAGTCAGACACGACTGAGCAACTGAACTGAACCGAACTGATTGGCTTGCTATCTCCATGAGACATTAATCTGTCTTATTTCTTTTTTAATTACGATACCATGCTGAGACCAAACTGTGTAAATTAGCCTTTATGAGTCTACACATTATGATAGATTTGAATGGAGTACTTGTCTTACTTAAAGTGATTAGAGATAATGAAATTATTGAACAGATTTCATGAATCTAACCTAAACATTTTTACTGTGGCAAAAGCAAGTGTGCCTTTACCCTATATTAACATTAGTGGATACTTACCTGGTACTTCTTATGTTTAAGCACCTTTCTAAATATATTATTTGAATTTATTCACTGAACCATCACAGAAACCTTCTGATGCAGGTATAAGTTTTGCCACATTTTATAAATCATGATACTGAGGCACAGAGAGCTTAAGTAACATGCCTAAAGTTCACACAGCTGAATAAGTGGAAGAGCTGGAATCTAAGAGATTGGGTGAGAAAAGCAGCTGGACTCTAACTGTTCATAGAGATCATAAAGGAAGAGAGAGAAACTAGAGGAAAGAAAGGAGATCCTGAAAACACCAGCCCTTGCAAGCTCTTGTCTATGTACCATAAACTAAAGCCAGGGCAGCCTGGTGAATCTGGGCAAGGACAGAGGAGTCATGTTCTAAGCTGGCTGGTTTAACATATGTACAAAAGAGAAAGAATTGGTGAAGGTACAGGAGCATAGTTTGAAACAGGAAAGAGGCACACACAGGAAAAAATGGGCATTTGAGTTCTTATCAAGGAAATATGTTAGAAATGATAGGTCAGCAGGAGATGAGATTCAGGAATGGATGATGAATGGGCTGCTAAGCCAAGAAGGTAGGAACATCATAATTGGAAGGTCAAGAACATAGTCTGATTTGACACTAAATTGAATAAATACTTTACTAATGCTCTTAATATTCCCTGCTTTAAACTAGAATTTTTCAGTACATGGGGGTAGAGGTTGAATATAAAAGGAGTTGGTTTAGTGGTCACATCTGCCAGGTTTAAAAGGAGCAAGGGGAAAGGAGCCAGGTGGACCATTAGTCGGCACAATGTGTCGTTAGAACCATTCTTGGCTCTATGGCCTCTGTCACTTAAGTTAACAAATATATCATCAAAAGGGTCACCTTTCAGCCTGGAAATGACAGATTATTACCTTCCTGATCCCATCTCCTTGCTCTGTGATCTCTCACTTGTTTCTAAAAATCTAGTACTGACAGCAACGGTAGATATCAAATTCTTTTTCTTTTTTTGTTTCTGACCTAGACTATGGCTCAAGATGCTATTTAAAATAAGATTGTTCAAAATTATAATTAATTCTTTTATCTTGCCAAACAAAATTATAGGACTGCTCCATTTAGAATAAGTTAATTTGAATAGTAGCAGATTCTATTAGTATTTTACAAGCCAGATATTTGAGAAAAAAATCAATACTGACCTCAATGTCTTTTACAGTGTACACTATTAATTAGTTTTTTTGTTTGTTTTAATGAAATATGAGACATTTGAAAATGAAGACATTGTAATTAATTACAGCAAATATATATAGTTACTGGAGAAACATAAAGGGAAAAACAAATTCAAGTAAACAAAAGCTTGCAATAATTAAAGGAAGTTAATAGAAGCTCAGCAGGGAGTAAATTCCATTGATGTCTACTTCACTGAAATGACTTTACAAGTTTATTACCCTTTCTCACTGTGTACATGTGTACATGTGTGTGCTGACCTGTGTGTGTGTGTGCGCACATGTGTGTGTCCATGACACACATAAACAACAGAGGAAAGAGTCGTAGATGTCAGCAAAATTGTAAAATTTTAGAGCTGTAGTGTTTGTTACATATTATCTAGCCCTCTGAGAGTCTCATTTTAAGGATGATATATCCCAGAAAGATTAAATGACATGCCTAAAATAAGATAATTTGGAAGTGACAAAAGGAACCAATTTTGGCAAAAACTACAGAAGTTCCAAGGAAGAAACAAATGGAAACCAAAGAGATTAGGTTGTGGATTATTAGGTTTTTGAGGGAGAGAAGTGCTATTGTTACTAATTATTTTTCTTTGACTTTAGCTATTATGAGCCAGATTTTTTAAAAAAATAAAAAAAAACAAACTAATTATGTGTCATATAGTAAAAATAATGAAGTGAAACTTGTGGCATGTTTAGGGGGCTAACACTTCAGTTTTGTGTAGCTATCAAATACTTAATATCAGGCACAAATTTTTGTCCAGAAAGTGTGAAAATGTTTTAGGATATTTATAGCAAAACCTTAAAGATATTGCTAAAATAGTAGTGGTTTAAAGAAAAGTCAATAAACTTGTTTATCAGTTCCAAGTGGTGCTTAACACCTAGTGTTCACAAACATATTTGGACACAGAGGATGATGGAGTTTCTTGAGCTTCCTGGAAGAATAGTCTTTCGACAACTCATAACTAATGGAAAAGTTTTGGTTATACAGAACTGAAAAATTGGCAAGTGAAAAAAAAAATCTACAGTATAAACTGTATAGAGAGACACAAGTAAAAGGCTTAAAGGGAAGCTGAGAAATATTTAGCTACAGGAGTAGCTGAGCATCTGGTGAGGATGAAAAGACAGCACACCTACTTTTACACAAGACGGTACCATCTCATCCTTCCTTCTTAGGGCAACCTAATATGCAAAGAGTGAATAATTCAGAGCAGCTTTCCCTTCCAGAGATGGAGTTTGGAAAGCATCAATTTGGCCTGTTAATTTGGTACACTTTCAGCCTTAGAGGGTCAAGACACAAAATTTTGGGTGAAAAAAAATATATATATATATCACATTAAAAAAAATAATAAAATTTTTGAGCTTTCAAGCTGCAGATTATCATTTCTAATTAAATCTATTCTACAACCCATTTTTCTACAAAGAAATAACTAAGAGCACATATATTGGACCAATTTTCGTACCATATATGTGTGAAAGTCTTGTTGATACTTTTAGTAAAGTCTTAACTGAGCATCTACTACTTGCATGCAATTTCCTGGATAATGGTGGCATAAAGATGGAAACCATCTGATTCCTGTCCTCAAGGAGCTCATTTCCTGAGATCAGAGAAGACATGTGCATAACTAATTGAAAAACAAAGTCAAAAGTGATGGATATTGCATGAGAGTGGCAGACACACATTTTGTAAATTCATTCAGCCATTCAACAGGTATTTTATTGCACATTTCTTATGTGGCAGGCACCTAGAAAGTGCTAGAGGTATAGTAGAGAAAAATCTGTCTTAGTACTGTACATATTCCTGGAATGGATATGGAAGTTGTCAAACTCAGATTCATGATACGTTGAGGCTGAGAGCCTACCAAATTAACA
Source organism: Neotragus moschatus (assembly GCA_006410615.1). NCBI lineage: Eukaryota > Metazoa > Chordata > Mammalia > Artiodactyla > Bovidae > Neotragus > Neotragus moschatus. The sequence continues at coordinate 748,308 of SJYA01001630.1, forward strand.
GACCAGACTAATGCCTTCCAAACTCTGTCTCTGGAAAGGAAAGCTGCTCTGAGCTATTCACTCCTTGCATGTTATGTTGTCCTAAGAAGGAAGGATGATGGTACCCTGTTGTGTAAAAGTAAGTGTGCCATATAGTACTAAGGAAACACAATCAACAAATAAATAAATACAACACATTAGGTTGTGGTAAATACTTCAGAAAAAAAAAACAAAACAGTGCTGCCAAGAATGGGAGCCCAGAAGTGCAGGTGAATCCTGTGTTAAACCTGGCCCCTGCCAAAATGCCTTCAAACACCAACACACACACACACATACATACATGTATGTTGTTGTTCAGTCACTAAGTTGTGTCTGACTCTTTGTGATCCCATGGACTGCAGCAGGCCAGGCTTCCTTGTCCTTCACTCTCTCCTGGAGTTTTCTCAAACTCATGTCCATTGAGTCATTGATGCCATCCAACCGTTTTACCCTCTGTGGCCCCCTTCTCCTGCCCTCAGTCTTTCCCAGAATCAGAGTCTTTTCCAATGAGTCAGCTCTTCACATCAGGTGGCCAAAGTATCATACAAAATAGAAAAGCAAAGTATAAATATAGAATATTTAGAATAGAAAATATTTAATACATTGATGAAATAGAACATGAATATTTCCTCCCCCTACCTAGACCCCATCATGGGGACAGAACTGTCACTATTTTGTATCACCAGAAAGCCTTGGTGAGAGCATTTTAACCTAAAAATTACTTTATGTCTTGCCTCCTCTGCTCTGTTACTTTGGGGAAAGTGTGGAACTAGTGTTTCACTAACATATGAAAGTGTCTAGTAATATGTCAGACTGCCTGAAGGGGCACTTTTACTCTAGAGAAAGTTCTTTCAATAACATGAAACATGATACTAATCTTTAGAGCAAGTAGAAGCAANTCACCAGAAAGCCTTGGTGAGAGCATTTTAACCTAAAAATTACTTTATGTCTTGCCTCCTCTGCTCTGTTACTTTGGGGAAAGTGTGGAACTAGTGTTTCACTAACATATGAAAGTGTCTAGTAATATGTCAGACTGCCTGAAGGGGCACTTTTACTCTAGAGAAAGTTCTTTCAATAACATGAAACATGATACTAATCTTTAGAGCAAGTAGAAGCAAGTCTTGGATAAGAAACAATACTGTACCTTTAGCCCTTTGGCTCCCAACAATAGCTAAAGGAGAAAGTACATTCTTCTTCCATTATTTTGCTTTGTTGTTGTTGTTGTTGTTATGGACCTGTATCTGCATCCTTTCTTCTTTTTCTCTCTGATATTAAAGATTTCATGCTGTAGTCTACACATTCAGGGTTGGAACTGTGTGATGATTGCCAGCTACAATAGCAGGGCAGTTCGGAGAACTGAGAATGTTTTACTGAGGAATAGTCACGTAGAAGGTGGCCTGAGTAGAAAGAAGCAAGAGCCCTACCTTCGGGGGCATCTGTCCAGAGTGGGGATCAACAAACTCTTTCTGTAAAGGTCCAGAGAGTAAACATTTTAAGCATGCAAGCCATGTGGTCTTATTCCTAACTAGGAAACTCTCTCTCTTGCAGCATTATAGCATTAAAAGAAAACAAATAAACATTCCAAATAAATGTTGGCTATATTCTAATAAAGCTTTATTTTGCAAAACAGATGGTGGGGATTGGGCCCATGGGCTGTGGTTTCCTGACCCCTGATCTAGAGAACTCTTGGCTTCTATCCTAGTCTTGGCCATCAATGTGTTTTATAACAGTTCCCTATCTAGGCCTTCTGTCTCCAGTTGACTGCTCACCATTCTGTCCTCCACACAGCAGCCAGAGGGATTTTTCTAAAGCTCACTTGACATCATTGAGTCATTTATGTGATTCAGTTCTTTGATTCTTCCATCATTCATATCTGTCACTCGGCCATGTCTGCTGTCTCACAGTCTATTTGCTGTCCTTCTCAGATTAGGCTCCAAACCATACCTACTGTTGAAAACTGACTCTACTAGAGCATCAACAGGGCCCCACGTTCCCAAACTACATCTAAATATGGCCAAAACTAAATACTATCCCTTCCTATCAATACTGAGGCCTCTTGAGCATAGAAGAATGAAACCTTCTTCATATCAATCTAGAACTTCCTTTATGTGGGTAGATCTAGCAAGGGAAGATCTCATCTGGTCTAGATTTTCAAAGATAATATTTATTCTAACATACAGTTTCACTGAGATTTTTATGCTGCCTCTTTCAAATTCTAGACCTTGAACAGTTTTATTTCACTGCCCTTCCCTACCACTTGCTCTTTTATCTTCACGGTTGTGACATTTGCTAAACCCACTATTATATCTCACACACACTCTTGCATAAAGCATGTGTTTAAAAAACATACATTAAAAAAAAACCCTGCATAGTCCTTTAGTTAGTCTTCCCATCAATCTTGCATTTAAATTTTCAGACAATGTTAAGCTCTTAAATAATGAGTTTGTTGCACTCCTAATCACTCACATAGAGTAGTACATTTACTTCATAGGAATTCTTTAAAAGTAAGTGTGGTGACCCAAGGATTAAAGAGCAGATGAAACCAAGGAGGGTCTTGGTATGCAGGAATGGAAAAAACAGATCTTTATGTCCTTTCCTTCCCCATGTTGTAACTATTAATGGATTTCAGGTCCTCCTGAGAACTATAACCTCTTTCCCCTCCTACCCCATAGGGAGGAGATATGTTCCCTACTCTTCCCCCCTACACCCAGTATATGTGCCTCATCCAATCAGCAAATTACATGCAAGACTCCTATCCCACTCCTAGTACCCTGGGTATAAAAGTGGATTAAAGACTCTTGTTCAGTGTCAGTTCTCCCTTGAGCTGGCCCACTGTTCTAACAGCATCTCCCACTCTCATAAACTTTCTTTCCCTCTCATTCTGTCTCATGTCTGGAAATTCTTTTCCAACTTGTGTCTGGACCACAACAGTAAGCACCATTATAATGTCTGTTTTTTAGATAAGGAGCTAAGGTGAAAGGAGCTGTGGTACCTTGTTTATAGTGTTCATTGAGAAATTAGAGTCCTTTTTATTGACCATTTCATATCATATACTTGGCTCTATCTCATATTCCAGTCAGGTACTCCAACTTGCTTTCTCCCCAGAGATGAAGCACTCTTAAAACTTCTCTATAGGATATGTATCTCCAAATACTGATATCCAATAGATATATACTATGCATCCATTCCATAACTGATAGCTGAATCTTAAATACACTTTAAAATGGTAACAAGAGATTTGAAAGAATTTTACAAACTCTAACAGATATATGCAAATGTTAGTGAAAACTGTCTTTCAAATATAGATATGTTTTATGGAATAACATAAACTGTATATATTATAGTACACGTAAGAAAAGAAAAATTATTGAACTATGAACAAGAAAAAGACATGGTGTGCATAGTCATTTGCTCAACACAATTTCCTCATTGCTCTAGAGTTTTAGCAGGAAACTTGGCTTTTACATGCATAGCCTTATTGATTTTCTGTCCACATCTCCACAGGTAAACCGCAAGTTAATCATTGTGTTTTCTAATGTTGGTCCTTGTCTTTCTCAGAAGATATCACTCTATTCTGCAAAGACTTGACTATCAACCTCTCACCACCCTCCAAAAGGAGGATATACTCAAAAAGGATTTCTTGATGGCATGTTGTTGTGTTGTTTAGTTGCTAAGTTGTGCTCGACACTTTGTGACCCCATAGACAGTAACCTGCCAGGCTTCTCTGTCCATGGGTTTCCCAGACAATACTGGAATGGGTTACCATTTCCTTCTCCAGGGGATCTTCCAGACCCAGGGATCAAACTCCTACTTGGCTGGTAGATTCTTTACCACTGCGCCACCTGGGAAGCCCCTTGATGACATAATTTTGCCTAAATAATGATAGTGACTTACATTTATNTGCTGCGATTCACGGGGTCACAAAGAGTTGGACACAACTGAGTGACTGAACTGAACTGAAGGCATCCAAAGAAATGACCTATTATATTATGAATGGAATACCAAAAATTGCCTACACTTTGCCTAGACTATGAATATCTACTTGGGCTAGAACTGTAATTGTAACTACTTCAAAGTTTTCTTAATTGGAACAAAAAGTCAAATCAACAAATAAGAAGCATAGCAATTGTTTCTGTAGATAATATATGTTTTCAGGGGAACTGAAAAGGTTTCAAAAGGCCAAGAATAGCCTAGCTTCTCTGTCTCAGATTGACTGAGAATAGTTCAGCATGAAGAAAAGCCAAAAATAAAACACTACCTAAGGCTTCTAAAGGCAACTGTGGAGCTCATACTGACATTAGTGAGTAGAAGCAGAGATGCCAAACAAGGGGTACATTGAAATGTCTGTTGTGTAGAAAGATATNCAAAAGGCCAAGAATAGCCTAGCTTCTCTGTCTCAGATTGACTGAGAATAGTTCAGCATGAAGAAAAGCCAAAAATAAAACACTACCTAAGGCTTCTAAAGGCAACTGTGGAGCTCATACTGACATTAGTGAGTAGAAGCAGAGATGCCAAACAAGGGGTACATTGAAATGTCTGTTGTGTAGAAAGATATTTTTAGTAATGACCTCTCGAGAAAATACCCTCACATGCAATATTTAGACACTTTAATAGTTTTGTTGTAAATATTCCTTACTTTATATTTTCTTATACTAATGACTAATTATCAAACCACACGTCTTATAAATAAACATCATTGGGTTAACATACCAACAGTTGGGTTTGCATTCATGGCCAAAACAAGCACTGAAAACAAACAGGCAAACAAACAAGAAATATGAACCACAGATACTGAAATATACAACTCCCCATGATGCTAAAATTCTGTTATAGAAGTCAGAGGGCTTGATTGTGTACGGCATGACAGAAAGACGGTCATGGGAATATACCAAACAATTGTAGCCTATATCCTAGAAGTTTGTAGAAAGAGAGAATTTCTTACAATTTTAACTCCCTTGAAAAATAAGATAGCTAAAATTCAGATTGGCCAGGCTATGCCAAAAACTACTTAGATTATTTCTGATATTCAGGAAAAGATATGGGTTGTTAACCAGGGAAAGCACCAATGAATTTATAAAGGCAGAATAATGGTGATGATACATGTATTTAAAAAAAAAAAAACACAGACTCTATTTCACAGCACTCAGAGGGGGTGGTGTTTATCCTGCTTATCCAGTCTGGCCACAGAGGTCTTTACTGTGCATTTTAAGGGTTTCCACCCCTATAATGTCCCTTGTCTTCATTTCACTTCCCTGGAGCCAAAGAAACAGAAACACATATGCTATCTTTTTGATCAGGCTTATATTTCTGAACAGCTTCCACTGCTACCATGATTGGCTGTGCACTCTAATACCAATTTTTTTTCACTTCTGGTCCATTGTGGGTTTTTTTTCTCATTTCATATTTCAGTCTGGGGGTCTTTGATCCAGGGCTTAACATTCTCTTCTCAGCTAAAACCTTGGTTTCCTGCACAGACCAGTTTAAGTGGTTCCTCCTATGGCTGTGCTGTTTCAGATGAACAAGCAGCATGCTCTTCCCACCTCCACATACATAAATACCCAACTTGGGCCTTTTCTTTGACCCTAAGAATGAGAATCAGACAACTAGGGTCTGTAATGTCCAAATGTCTTTCATAATTTATACATGGGAATATTAATTTAACCATACTTTTCAAAAGGTAAACAATACCCAGAATATTAATTAGTATGTGCAATGTACGTTATATAAAAGCCTTACCTTAATTAATATAATGATATTTATAAGAGAGCAGTATTACCATGTTCATATTTATAGCTGAGGAAACCAACTCTTAGGTGAAAAGGGTTAAATAGCTCAACTGAGATTGCCTATTAGTGAGTAGTAGAGTCAACAAATTGTCTCTCTCATCCAACACCATGATATTTAACTTCAAAGTGATTATCTGAAAATTGACTGAATTTATACAAGTAAATGGACTAAGAGCATTTTATCAATGGTAAATACATACACACATCCACAGAGACAGGAAAATATATTTATTGCTCTAAGAAGTATGCAGTAGTTAAGTCTGGCCCTATTAGTTAGGAGGAAATATAACGCTGAGAATCTGGATTTGATTCAAATATTCTCCTGTTCTGTGTCTCTGTTCTCTGAAGTGTCACAATTTGCTACGTGATTTCATGGTGACTCAGTTGCTTCATTAAAATAGACTCTCAGTTAATTAAGTTCAGTCACTCAGTCATGTCTGACTCTTTGAGACTCCATGGATTGCAGCATGCCAGGCCTCCCTGTCCATTACCAACTCCCAGATTTTACCCAAACTCATGTCCATTGAGTCGGTGATGCCATCCAACCATCTCAAACTCTGTCATCCCTTTCTCCTCCTGCCCTCAGTCTTTCCCAGCATCAGGGTCTTTTCCAATGAGTCAGTTAGCAGTATAGCTCTAGGGTGTTAGGGAACCTGAAATTCATGAACTGCTTGACTTTGGACAATTGATTTGGTATCTTTGTTTCATCATCATTATTTATAAGATGGTAAAGAAACAGCTATTTCACGGACTCACTGTGAGGACTAAGGGAAGTATTATTTATGGCTCTTACTTTCTGGCTTACAGGCAGCACTCAATATATGTATATTAGTATACTATGTGTTGTTGCTGTTATTGATTTGTAGCAGGACAGAAGGTGTCATTCTCTTTGTTAGCTGCTTAAAGATGAATTTTCCTGGCAAATGTTTATTCCATTTAAACTTCCTTGCTTTATCTATTTCTCTTTCTGCTTTGTTTCACAAGTAAGTGGACTGATGGCACAAGTGTGCCAAAGGCATGGCTCTGCTTCAGTGTGCATTTGCTCTAAAAACATCTAGAAAGTATTTGAAACAAATGATTATGATTACCTAAGAAAACTTTTGCAACTATATAAAGCTCATAAATTATTTTGGCTTAGGTAAAATGAAGAATGGCTTTTAGACTCTATGCTATTCAGATAGTTTGTAATAGCACACTCTTACTTGAAAGTTTCTCTGATAGCATTTACTTGCTGTGTATTATGCTCCATAAATCTAGTCTCTGTACCCAGGAATTGAAATTTTATAATTGGCCACTCTGTCCATACTCACAGATGTGTTCATATTCACAATGAATCAACTAAAAGAGATGACTTCAGCTAAACCTCTCAATGGAGAAGGCAATGGCACCCCACTCCAGTACTCTTGCCTGGAAAATCCCATGGATGGAGGAGCCTGGTAGGCTGCAGTCCATGGGGTCGCTAAGAGTCAGACGTGACTGAATGACTTCACTTTCACTCTTCACTTTCATGCTTTGGAGAAGGAAATGGCAACGCACTCCAGTGTTCTTGCCTGGAGAATCCCAGGGACGGGGGAGCCTGCTGGGCTGCTGTCTATGGGGTCACACAGAGTCAGACACGACTGAAGCGACTTAGCAGCAGCAGCAAACCTCTCAATAATTTAAAACAAGAGGAAACAGGGAATTCTGCTTCTCTCAATGGTGTAATAGGTTTTGGAGCAAATCTTCCATTGATAATGACTAGAATTCCTGATTTAATATAAACAAGTTGTTTGAGGGAATCATAGAGCTACCATGGTAGTAAGAATATATATGGATAATACATGGAAGAGAAGAGATGCCCAGAGAAGTAAACCAAATATGTTGAACCACTCTTTTCCTTGAGCTAACTGTGGGTGGTTAAACCTGAAGAATGGAACAGAACTTTCTATATATTTATAAGAATATGAACATAAAATTAAAGTTCAGGACTACTAAAGAAATGGGGTGCTTCTGAGGGTAATCCAGATAGATCATCCTTCATAAAGACTGAAACTTAATTTTGGATCTTATCAGTCTCTGAATCGAGATGACTTTCTCTAGTCTATCTGCATATCAGAGTTAAAAGTAAATTTTTCTTATAGAAGATAATATTTTTTGAGAACTTCAACTTATCTTTATAACAGNGGTGCTTCTGAGGGTAATCCAGATAGATCATCCTTCATAAAGACTGAAACTTAATTTTGGATCTTATCAGTCTCTGAATCGAGATGACTTTCTCTAGTCTATCTGCATATCAGAGTTAAAAGTAAATTTTTCTTATAGAAGATAATATTTTTTGAGAACTTCAACTTATCTTTATAACAGTAACTTTTACTAAGTAAGAACATAAAAAAATAATCAAGCATGCAACTGAAAACCAGACTGGACCTAAATAGAAAAGAATTTTGCAGGATAATAGAAACTGATGCATAGGAAGTCAGAACTGGAATTACTATTATCATCTTTAAGATGTTACATGGTTAATATACTCAAGTACTTTCTTTTTTTTATTTTTATTTTTTAGTTTGTTTTGCTTTACAATACTGTACTCATTTTGCCATACATTGACATAAATCAGCCATAAGTGTACCTGAGTTCCCAATCCGGACCCCC
>SJYA01001630.1:769775-830307 GCA_006410615.1 Neotragus moschatus
CCCCCCCCCCCCCCCCCCACAAAAAAAAAAGCCACATGCTTCAAATCCATATGAGATTGAGGGCAAAATAAAACATGATCTTTTATTGTATTATTTATAATCCAGAATGCTATTAGGAGAAAAGAAAAAAAAAAAAAAAAAGCTCCTGTATTTCATCACCTCTGAAGTTTGAGAGGCTAGAAGTCAATGATGCAGGTAATAAAGATGTAGACAGTGCTTTACCTTTGATTTTTGTTCCCTTGTTTTTGGAGAGCAGTCAGTTGCTTGGCCTGAGGAAAGCAGCACAGATGTGATCCTCGAGGCTTCTCAGTTTAATCTGCATAGCCATCTGGGAGGAGGAAATCATCAGCTCGCTTTGGACTTAAAGTAGAGGGGGTCTTCTCTGTAGACCCATTGTTCTCCTCCATCTCAGCTGAGAGTTGCTATAGACAGAGTGTTCCAGTGCCCTCTTTTTCAGTGTGAGAACTGGAATATCTGACTAGCATTGGCCCAGAGAACAGGCAGAGTTTCAGCAACCATGAGGACAGCTCTCCAAGTCTATTATTTATGTTTTAGATAAGAAGCCATGCTGTAAGTGAGAATCATCCCCTCAGGGAAGATCTTCTGGTCTTCAGATGGCTCTCTAATGTAAACTTTCCGGGCATCTCCAATACTTGCCTGATAATTAAGACTCTTCTGTTGACTTGTACTTGTCTCAGCATATTTCAGACTTGACTTCAGTGATCTGACTGTGATTGACCCACACTCAGTCTGTGGCCTCATTCTACTACTGTGTCCTTATACTTGGAGGGTGAAGATGATACCTAGGCATCCTTTGGTATCTTTCTAAGAGGATAGTGGCCGATAGGAGCAAAAAAAATAAAGCATGGTTCACATTTATGTTGAGTAGGCCAGATCTTTACATGGATCCTCTTCTCTGTTAGTTCAATTGCCACCAGTTCTGTTTTTAGTCTGCATGTCACTTAAAAGGCCAATATTTTGGGGGAATGAAAATGAATTAAAATCATTATCAGCCAATAAAGTATTAATGTTGAAGCAGGCATTATTTGATGCCCTAGAATAATATTCAGATATGAGCCATTGAAAGTGGCATCATTAAGGGATTTATTTGAGGAATTTTGGGGGCTGGGAGGGGGAGTAGGTCTTCAATTATACTCCAGTGCTTTGTGTGTTTGCTTTAGTAACTAGACTGTCCCTCCCTTCTCCCTTTCAACAACTGGCTATTACTCATCCTATGCCCACTATTTGTAAACATTACTACATTAAGAGCTTTAAGCTGTGGTACATATACACAATGGAGTATTACTCAGCCATTAAAAAGAATACATTTGAATCAGTTCTAATAAGGTGGATGAAACTGGAGCTGATTATACAGAGTGAAGTAAGCCAGAAAGAAAAACACCAATACAGTATACTAATGCATATATATGGAACTTAGAAAGATGATAACGATAACCCTGTATGTGAGACAGCAAAAGAGACACAGATGTAGTCTTTTGGACTCTGTGGGAGAGGGAGAGGGCAGGATGATTTGGGAGAATGGCATTGAAACATGTATAATATCATATAAGAAATGAATCGCCAGTCTAGGTTCAATGCAGGATACAGGATGCTTGGGGCCAGTGCACTGGGATGACCCAGAGGGATGGTATGGGGAGGGAGGTGGAGGGGGGTGTTCAGGATTGGGAACATGTGTACACCCGTGGTGGATTCATGTTGATGTATGGCAAAACCAATATAGTATTGTAAAGTAAAATAAAGTAAAATTAAAAAAAAAAAGAGCTTAGTGAAATAATTAATACTATAGAGTATTGCTCTGATATAAAATTTACTTGGACATGCTTCTGATATCTTAATAAAATGTGTCCATGACCACTAGTGAAAATAGACATTTCCATGCAACAATTTATTTTACTATTCTTTGCTTTGCATTGTTTGGTATTACCTTCCTGTTTTCATATTTAGTCTATTTTCTGTCCCTCATTTCCTGTCTTTTGTTGAATTTTTATAAACTCTATCCTGTGGGTGTTATCCGTTCCTGTAGCTATATTTTCCAGGTTTTCTAATAAATAGTCTCTAGTTTGGGATATGGCTAGAAAGACTATTAGGCTTGAAATAAAGTACACAGTGGTAATTGTGCTATCTCTTTCCTTGAAAAGATTTCAGCATTCAGGTCAGATGTAAGCTGGTTCACACAGTGTCATAGGCACAGGAATAGATTAGCATTCTTGTGAGAGTTGTGCCTTCCACTGTTTTCATAATAATTTTCTACTTGGGGGTTCAGTGTATATTTTATTGATAATTTTATATGTAGCCATTTCCATCATTATACTTCTCAGGGAGTAATTAAGTTCAACAAATATTTTTTCATGTCTTACATCATATTAGGCACTATGTAATTACTGTAGTTTCATAGAAACAACATAGGTGTGCTCTCTGCCTTCTTGCTGTTGTGGAAAGGAGTCATAATAACAATGCTTATATGGCATTTCATAGTTAAACACCTTCAGTTTTATCATCTCATTTGATCTCTGTGGCACTCTGGGTGGGTATTACCATTATAATAAGGGTGGATATTACCATTCCCATTTCACAAAGGAGAGAAATGATTTAAAAAGATGAAGTGAGTTTCTCAAGGTCACAGCTTATAAGGGGCTGGTTTAGGGCAGTAAGTAGAAGAAACTTTTATTTGAAATTGTTCTATAAAGATAGAAGTCCTTAAATTCCAATAACATGTGACTAAAGACATTTGCTTTATCACAGCCCCAAATTAGTTTCTTTCTGATTATAATGGTCTCCATCATTCATCTTTGGAAAATAAAAAAAGAAAGATACAGAGAAAAGAATTGCTGTAAAGGCAAGCTATTTGACACTCTCCATAAAATATTATTGTTGTTTCTCAGTCTTATCCCAGAGGGATAGTTAAATCTAAGAAACGCTAATTTATATGTCAGACCAATAGCATAGTCCAACAGAACATCAATTTAAATGGACATTTATTTCTTGATTTTCATTTTTAAAGAGATACTAGTAGAATAAAAACCATTTCATGAAAGAAGCAGTAATCTTTTTCTTTGCTCCTCTGGTTCCTGCTACAGTTCTGTCTGACTTTCTCATGCTTAAAGCAAAGGCAAAGGAAAGAGTATTTATCATTAGTAGCCAGTATCTCCTTTCTTCTTTTTTAAAACTCGGCACACAATTTGACTAAGAAATTTATTCACATACATTTCATAGCCTTTTTTTTATTCTCTGGTCTTAGAGTATATCAGCAAATATATGAAATATTTTCACAGCACTTTATGGGAGAAAGTGGCACTAGAGCTTTCCAAGTATCTTCCTAACCTCGAAGCAGTATTTCACACCTTTGACCACTTCCTGTATCTTGAAGGTCTCTCTTTCCTTGAATTCTATCACCCTGCATTGTCTAATTCTCTTCCTGTCTCCAAATCTCTAACTGCTTTATTTTTTTCACATGCTTTTCTCATGCTTTCCTCATGCTTTCAACTGAAGTAATACCTTGAAGTTTTATCTCTATTACCCCTTTTCTGATAGACCTTATTGTTTAACAGTGTATCTATTTTCATGCTTTTATCAGTAATCAAATATGAATGACTTTCATATATTTAGTTTTGAAGTCTCTCTTAAAGCCAATTCACCAAAATATCCTCTGGATAATATCATCTTAAATACTGTAACTCATATTTCAATATTTTAAAAAGCAAATATCTCGTTTCAACATCAAATTTATTTCACTCAGCACAATGACCTCTCTTTATTTCTGCTGGCAGTATCCTTAATCTTCTAATCTTCTTGAAACTCATTTCAACCTGTGTTCATTGCCTTCCCCTTTTATTAACCTATTTAATCAGTTTGTAAGACTTATTCCTTGGAAGGAAAGTTATGAACAACCTAGATAGTATATTGAAAAGCAGAGATATTACTTTGCCAACAAAGATCCATCTAGTCAAGTCTATGGTTTTTCCAGTGCTCATGTATGGATGTGAGAGTTGGACTGTGAAGAAAGCTGAGCACTGAAAAATTGATGCCTTTGAACTGTGATGTTGGAGAATCCTCTTGAGAGTCCCTTGGACTGCAAGGAGATCCAACCAGTCCATTCTGAAGGAGATCAGTCCTGGGTGTTCTTTGGAAGGACTGATGCTAAAGCTGAAACTCCAGTATTTTGGCCACCTCATGCAGAGTTTACTCATTGGAAAAGACCCTGATGCTGGGAGGGATTGGGGGCAGGAGGAGAAGGGGACGACAGAGGATGAGATGGCTGGATGGCATCATTGACTCGATGGACATGAGTTTGAGTGAACTCCGGGTGTTGGTGATGGACAGGGAGGCCTGGCGCGCTGTGTTTCATGGGGTCGCAAAGAGTCCAACATGACTGAGCGACTGAACTGAACTGAAGACTTATCAATTTCCTTTCTAAAATTACAGTTACTCATGTTTGTATTTATTTATGTTGCTACCTTCAGGTTCTCTATTTTCAATGCTATCAAGTTTATTTTTTAAACATAGGTATCATCAGTCCTTAACCGTGATTGAAAACTGTCAATATCTCCCAATGTCAAAAGCCTGAGAGGCAAGTCTGCCTGCAGTAACCCTTTAAGAAACTTACTCACTTTAATGTATCTCTCAGATCAAGTATCATATTATGTCCCAGGTAGATATTTTGTCTGAACTTGGTTTCATGGCTTTATCCATGCTGTCTCCCCAATGCATGATTTCTCGACTCCTTCTTATCACATAGTAAGAACTTCATTGATCTTTTGCAGTTTATTTCACATATCCTGTGTAAGTCATTACTGATCATCCAGAATGAAAATATATCTTGGCTCTGTTATGCTATAGTAGATCATTTGGCCTTCAGCATAAAATGCCTTAAAAATTCACTTGTCCTTTATACACATGTATTTCCTATCTTCCCAACTAATTTATAAAGTGCTTGTTCCAAGAATTATGTCTTATCTCTTCCTGCAGTTACCATAATAACTACTCCAAGCCACTTTAGGCATTCAATAAACAGCTGATTGGTTGCACATAAACAAAATAAATTCTTAATGGAAATTATTTATATTGATAAGCTATATATGCATGCTTTTAAAGATCATTAACGAGAGTGTGCATGGCGAAAATTCTTCATCAGTGTTTTATAACTGTTTTAAGCACTCAGTAAACTAAAAATCTATTAATTAGTTTAATTAATAGTTAAATTAATTAGTTTAATCTATTAATAAAAATCTATTAATTAGTTTCAGTTACTTTGGCAGTTGACCAAAGCCCAAAACATATGACAGAAAAACATAAACAAAAATTTTCCAGTGTCTGGTCCTTTAATCTCAGGCATAGCCTTCTGTAGGTAGTATCCATCCCTCTCTTCTAGGTGTGATAGTTATCAAGGCTTTTCCTCCTTGTTTGTACCTAGAGAAGGTAAACTTACTTCCTGAGGCACAAAAAAGGACAAACTGAAAAGTCCATCTCATATGTGAGTTGAACAGCAGTGGCTTAGTGGTGGTGATGGCAGGGGTGGGGGGCGGTTATGTATTTGCTGGACCCAGTATCTTTCAATCAGATTATTTTAACAGGCAAAGCAAGGTTCTACGTTGCATTGCATTGTCTTTCGCCACTGGTGTGCAAACTCTAAAGACCAAGAGATGCGCATTATTCATTTCTGAATCCTCAGTGCCTATCAGTTTTGTGTACATACTTTGGTTGCAAAATTTGTTATTTCATTCCTTTTCTCAGTGGCAAGAGGATAGTGCCATGCCCTCGTTTTATCTAACAATAAGTGGATTTCACTTGTATGCTAGGTCATCAGCTGCCACTGGATAACATTCAGGACTTAAAGAAACAGATAAATATCTACAAAAAAATGGGAGAGACTCCCCTCACTCCAACACAGGCACATATTTTCCTTCCTTTTTCTCTCTACACACACATTATTTTATTAGAAAATAGCAGAAGACTAAAGGAAGTAGTCTTCCGTGGTGTTGGGATGATGACTCTGCGGATTATCTAAGTCATGCAATTCCACACTTCATCATGTATGAAGGAAAAAAGCAGATTTCAGGCCCATCTCTTTAGATAAGTGGTTCTCCACCAGGGGTGATTTTTTTTCACAAAAGGAACATCTGGCAATGTCTCAAGACATGTTTGATTGCCCCAAAGTGCACACTTGTGTGTGTAGGTACACTCTTGGCATCCAGTGGGTGGAGACTATGGATGCTGCTAAACATTCTATAAAACACAGGACAATCCCCACAACAAGGAATTTTCCAACCCCAGTTGTGAATAGGGACAGCATGATAAACCCTGCTTTAGATTCTAAATCAGTAGATAAACTGGGACCTTGAATTTTGCATTTTTAACGTATACTCTATGTGATCTAATATAGACAGTTCACAGACTCTCAAGATGCAAATTTGTCCTTTGAATAATTATTTTACTTCTCTATGACTCAATCGCATGAGAAAATTATTAGGTAGCAGAACATTCAATTAAAACTTTCAGTATTTTACACCAGTGTGTATGATCCTTGTTGATATGGAATACTTAAAATGAGCCTCACAGAGAACCAGCATGACTTCTTATTACTAGTGGGAAGCAAGCCGGGGCTAACACCCTCACCATCTAGTCAAGTCTGACAGGCTTGTCAGCTCCATTGTCAAGTCATGCGCCGACACAATTACAGTGTGCAGCCTGTCTGGTGTCCCACAAAGGAAAAGTATTGTAGCAGATAACTGCTTCTAGGATCCCTGCTGTCAGAGAAAATAAGCAAGTTATGACTTCTCCATCATCCTGCCACAGAGCATTTTCAGTGGTGCCTATTGCTGCTTCACTAGGGTGCTACATGCTATTTTTCTCCGGTAAATGGTCCGGCTAACTTTTGACCTTATCTCAGGTCATGTCACATTGCTGCCTGCATGAAGTTACTATTTGGGAGGTAAGCCTTTTTCTCCCCATTATAAAACTTCATACTACTTGTGATATGCTAACAGCTTCAAAGTCACTGGAAGGAAATACTACTTCTTTCTGTGAAGTGCAGAATGTCAGCCACCAAAGAAGATAACCTTCAGCAGGGCATTCATCAGGCTCTTCCTAGTCTTCTTTGTCTTCTGATACTGCATTCTCAGTCATATCCCCTCCACCTGTTGTTCTGCCGATCATTTATAACCACAGCTGCCTTCATGGACCCAAGCAGAAGTCACTACTTCATCTTTAGTTCTGATATCCAGTTACCTGATAAAGTTGCTTTCACCTTCATTACATTGTCCATTTTCCTTATCTATAAATTCACCATCTCTCATTCAGTTTAACCCTTGAAAATCTTTGCTTCCAAAATTACAACTGCCTTCCATTTAGTTTCCATCCTGTTCTTGTCTCTTGATTCCCTTCTAATCTACCTTCTATGACATTTCTGGTTTTCTTCATGAAATAATTCTCATATGTAATCCTGTACATAGAGTTTACAAAAATGATTGCCCATTACCTATGGCCACACCATGCTATGCTTAGTTGTTCAGTTGTGTCTGACTCTTTGTGACCCCGTGGACAGTAGCCTGCCAGGCTCTTCTGCCCATAGGATTCTCCAGACAAGAATACTGGAGTAGTTTGCCATTTCCTCTTCCAGGGGATCTTTCTGACCCAGGAATCCAACCTATGTCTCCTGAGTCTCTTGCATTGCAGGTGGATTCTTTACCCACTGAACCATCAGGGAAGCCCATTACCTATGGAGAAAAATCCACATTCCTCAGATAAGCAACCAAGAACCCTTATAATTTGGACCCTACCTTCCCCAGATATGCTGTAAATTGCCTCTTTTGTATTCTAACAAAGTTGCTTGACTAAGCTGTTATTGTTCAATTGCTAAGTCATGTCTGACTCTTTGCAACTCCATTAACTATAGCATGCCAGACTGAATAAGGCGTATTTTTCTTATCTCTGCTTTTTCTTGCATTGTTCCTTTTATATGGAATGCATTCTTTTTTCATCCTTTTCAGGAGAAAAACTCTTATTAATACTGAGAGAAAAGTCTCAAATTATAATATGACTAACAAGTCTTCTTTGACCTCTCTGGACTAAATATAACAGGTCAGTTTTCCCAGGAAGCTGTATGACAGAGATTTACCTGCAGAAAGTTTTTGGGCATTATATGTTCTTAGAATTAATATCTCTGAGTAGGAGACTGGGAAGAAACTAGGTATATCCAGAGAGAGAAGCTGAACAGTCATGCAGTCACAACAAAGGCCTTAGACAATTTTACGGGAAGTCACAGCTAGCATGACTCTTCAGAGTTGCCCTGAATTCAGACCAGGGCACTTAGCCTTTATACCTCAATGTTGGCAAGTCACTGTATGCAGAAAGCCCCAAGAAGAGATGTGACATGAGGTGAAGCCCAGGGTCAGTTCTAGAGAGGGGCTCTGCCAAGAGCTGTGACAACTCAGACTTCATCAGCTGTGGGAGTAAGTACTGACATCTTCAAAGAGAGACTAAGGAGATATGGATGCAAGACCACATGGCATTCACTCTACCAGAGTATCCAAGCTTCTGCTCATACCTTTATTCTAGACATTGGCATTTTGCTCACTGTTTATTAAATCAGGCTAATGTTTTTTGAAGGGAGTATATTTGGGAATCAGGCTCATGGACCGGAGAAGGTGGGGTAAGCACCCCAATGTAGCAAAAGTCATTTGTACTAGCCCTTCCCTTACTCAAGATAAAAATAAATAGCACTGATCTGAATACTCAGTTCTTAATTTTAAATGAGACTGGCTGCTATTTTCAATAATGGAAACTCCACAGACTTTCAATAGGCAATATTTATTCTTCTCATTAATAAAGGACTTAGCTTTTCTATAACATCAATAGCGTGTTGTACTATTGACACTGTGCAGTTACGAGAAAGAGGAATCTTACCATAAAAAAATCTGGACAAAATAAATGAACATTGTCCAAAAAAGAGCTTACCAATGCTCAGTTACAAAGAGAACAGGCACAGTATTCCTTCAGTGCTTGGCAACACACTTAGATTCTCTCTTACTTGTAGAAGAAAACATTGTTGCAAGATCAAAGGTACATATTGAAATGAGAAAGCTGTGGCCTTTGAATGCAGCTCATTCCGTTCTGATCATTAGATGCTAAAATACAATTAGTTCATCATTATGAATGAAACTATTCAGAAAATGTAATAGAGTTTTCATAACAATATATTTAGCACAGCATGCAATTATTCATTTACTGTTTATACTATTCATCATGATTCAGTTGATGTCAACATTAAAATTTCATCTTGAATATTGAATACTGCCTGGCTTCTTTTTTGTTTAACTTGCATCTTGAAAGTTAAATTCTAGATGTTTTATTCCTAATTATTACTTGTTTTATTCTTTTGAATGCAAGGATATAAAGGGAAAATAATTTTTTTTTCACTTGTTAGAGACACTTAGAATCTTCATAGCTAACAGACACCATTGCTTATATAAATTCCTCAGCTTAGGCAAAATGATGAAGCTATGAGTTACTATGTCTGGACCTGAAGCTCAAAAATAACTTTACCCAGACAATTAGCATCTGAGGGCACTGGAAGCTGGAAGGGTCAAGGAATTATTCCCATATAGGGCCTTCAGAGTTAGCTTGGCCCTGATTATACCTTGATGGCTTGATTTTTAACTTCTGGATTCAGAACTGTGAGAAAATAAATTCCTGTGTTTTAAACCTTAGGAAGCAAAAACACATTTTAGTGCCCATTTGAATTGTTATTTTTAAAAAAATCTCAGTTTTTATTTATAAAAGCTGTCTGTTTATGATACTGTTGGTATTTAAGGCTTAGAGATTAACCAGTCCAGTGTTGACAACACTTGGGGCTGCTAGATTTCAGACAGCCAATGCACACTCGTTGCGTGCCCTCAAGCATCCAGAAGAGCTGGAACTGGTTGGCACATGTTGGTGCATGGATAAAACAGAGTTCAGGTTGTATTCAGTCTTTCCACCCCACCCACACACAAACTGTGACTCCACATCTTTCTCACTTACCACACTTCAGTTAAAGGTGCTTAGCTCAACATGTTATTTTAGAAATGAAGACATGAATTTCTAAGCTAAGACTTATCCACAGGGACATGGTGAGCTAATTTTTCTCACATTGTTACTATCTTTTACTTCCTGTTGAATAGGAGGACAGCTGGACCTGAGACTGAAACATAAATATTGGTAAATCAGTCAAATGTAATCATTTGTTTTAGGAATACAATAGTTCTAAAAGTATATTCACATTTGTCTTAAAACCCTTCTTTCTCCCAACCCATATGGTGCCAAATGTATAGGACATTGTTCAAATTAACCGAACATTTGTAGATCACCTTTTATGCATGCTACATTTTCACTTCTATTATCATGCTTATTATCATCATAACTTCAAAAGTGTCATTTGTCCAAGGTGACACTTGTTTTCTAGTTCTTAGTCTATTTTTCACAGAACAGTGGCAAAAGGTAGTACAAATAGGGTAAACCATATAATTTGAAGAGAGAAATGAGTCACTATTTATAAACACACTAGACATCAGGCATTAGGCAGGACTGTCCTGGCGCAACAGGATACAAAGTATAAATAAGAAGGCTCTGGGATATTACCACCATATTTCTTTTAAGTCGAATTTTGAACATGGTCAATATAGGTGCTAAGTCTCCAGGATATAGTGTGTGTATGTGTGTGTGTGTGTGTGTGTGTGTGTGTGTGTGTGTGTGCTCTGTCGCTCAGTCGTGTCCAACTCTGTGACCCTATGAACTGTGCCAGGCTCATTTGTGTATGGGGTTCTCTAGGTAAAAATACTGGAGTGGGTTGTCATTTTTTCCTCCAGGGGATCTTCCCAGTTCAGGGATCGAACCCACATCTCCTGAGACTCCTGCTTTGGCAGGCAGATTCTTTACCACTGATATTGTTAGACCTTGCGGTCTTTTCCTAGGACCCATCGCTCCAAAGATCACCGAGACTCGGATTCGATGCAAACAGCAAGAGGATTTATTGGACCAGCGCGCCGGGGTTCAGTCACCTCCAGGGAGGGACGAACCCCGAACAGTCGTTACAGAGCATTTTTAAGCACAGAANTGGTTGTCAGGGGGGCCGTACTCCCGGAGGGGGAGAATGGTAGATTCTGGGGTGGTTGCTCGGCGGCTTTGCGTCCCCACCGCTGGACCCAATTCCCCTCCCTCCTGAGGCCGGCTCGGGCGGTGTGGTTGGTTGAGCTGCCGGGGCCGTGGGGAGCAGTCCTGGCGAGGGGGCCAATGCCGGTGGGTAGGGCGAAGGAGGGTCTAGGAGTAGGAGATCAGTTTGGGTGTCCGGGTATATTTTTTTAGCAGGAGCTTTTGTTTCTTTTTTCGCCACAGGTTTCAAGGCGAAAATCTCCGCAGCAGGTCCTGGCATCGTTCCTGTGGGAAGAACAAAAGGTCGGACCCACGCCAGGGGGAAGAGAACCAGATCTTCCCAGACTGTAATGTAGGGCACTTGGTCAGGATGCCCGTTGGGCCCAGGGGTGAAAACTACAGCTTTAACTTGGTTCACCTGTTCCAAAGAGAAAGAGCCTTTGGGTGGCCACCCTGTCTGGAAATTGGGCCACTCTGCTGAGCACAGGGTTTGCCATTTTCCTTTTTTTTTTTTTTTTTATTCCTACTGAAAGGTTATGGGCCCTGGTCTTAACTTCAGCCCCATGATCTATAGTCAACGACAAAGGGGTGGTCACAGTCTGTCCCATTGTCAGGTTGTCACGGAAAAGACAGGTTAAGAGAGAGACAAACAGAACCCAAAGAAGTGACAGAAAGATAAGACAAAAATGGCCACTGCGAGTCTGTCCAAAAACAAAAAAGGCTTCAGATGGGAGTCGCGTCAGGGGCTCTGCCTGATTCGGATGAAGGGGGGTTGAATCGAGCCCTCCTTCCAGATTGACGTCCTTGGCGTCCCCAAGGATAGTCACAGATCTGCCTCCCAGGCAGTTTTCCAGAAAATTCAGAAAACCAGAGATGGACAGACACGTGAGTGGAACTTTATTTCCGCTGCGGAGAGAGGATAGAAGAAAAAGTCACTGAGGATAGCCACCAAAAATCCTACCGTGAGTGGTGGCGGCCAGAAAGTTGGGCTTATGGTATGCTTTTGGAACTGTTTATGTGCCTGCGTTGTCGCACGGAAGTTTTCTTGCTGGGGGCGGGCACCCTAGAGGTTTCTCGCCCATTCTGTGACCCCCTTTTCCTGTCATGGGAGTCTTCAAGTGGCTGGCGCCCTAATGGCCTTTAAGTGCCTGACCCGTGCCCACAGGGAAAATTTTAGGCCATATCCTCAGTTGAGAGAGATTTAAGGAGAATTTCACCCAGTCGGGCTCTAGTTACTGAGGCTCACTTGTTGCAGGGCCTTCAAAGTCCGCCAGAGAGTGGCCCTAGCCAGGACTTATCAATTGCCTCCACAACCGTTCGCCTGTTCACTGAAACTCCGAAAAAAAGAATCAAGGACAGATCAGAAAAGAAAAGGAGAAGGAGTGAAAGCAGAGCAGACATGACAAGGACATACAACAAAGCTCGAGCATACCTACGAATCCAGGAGTCAGGGGAATCTGAGATGAGTGAGGGATCCCGGACGAGCCCCCA
Source organism: Neotragus moschatus (assembly GCA_006410615.1). NCBI lineage: Eukaryota > Metazoa > Chordata > Mammalia > Artiodactyla > Bovidae > Neotragus > Neotragus moschatus. The sequence goes on from SJYA01001630.1 coordinate 782,412, forward strand.
AAATGTTAGACCTTGTGGTCTTTTCCTCAAACAGCAAGAGGATTTATTGGACCAGCGCACTGGGGTTCAGTCACCTCCAGCGAGGGGCGAACCCTGAACAGTCATTATAGAGCATTTTTAAGCACAAAAGCCACAAACAGGTGCAGCTACGGTGGGAACAGTCTGATTGGTGCACAGGTCCTGACCTTTACAGGGATAGGCTTGTTTGCTACCGGGTCTAAATGGCTGGTCGGGGCCACATTCCGATGGCCTGGAAAAACAACTTCTTGGAAAGTCCCTGAAGGGAAAACAACCCCTGAGAGAGCCTAAAGGCCATATTGCATGAGATAAGGACCTGCCATATTGCATGAGATAAGAACCTGCTCTCAAGGGTTTAGCAAAAATTTTAACTTTTCCTCTCAATATGTTTCAAGTGAAAGAAATCTCTCTAAGAAGTGCATTGTAGCAGTCAAACTCAAAACTGGGATAAAATGTACTGCAAGATACAGCCCAGTGGAAAGGTTTGTAAGAACACAGAGTGCTCTCTGAGAAATCATTCAGTGGGAGTCATCCATGATTTTTATTTAGGTGCACTCAAACTGTGGTCTTCTCTCGGCATTTCTGAATTTTGCAAAATTCTTTCCCTCATGTGCAATTGAGCTCATTGTCTTTGTGCTTCTTATATCTTTCCTTCACACCTCTTTCAGAGCATTTATTATGTTGTAACTTTTCCTGCATGTGTCCCACTCCCCCAGTAGAATGAGTGTCTCATCACCTTGTGCCATCCTTGTTACAGAGAGACAATTGGGCAAACAGGGTTGGAGGATATTACTGCAAACAGCAGATGGGCACACAAGAAAGCGGGCTACTCTTTCTTAATCCTAAAATGAATATCCAACAGAGCCAGAGCAGAGAAGAAAAGTGGGCCACATTAGTAGTTTGAAAGTCTTTATACATAATTTAACATACTCAATTTTAATAATAATGGTATCAATAAACATGAAAACAACAAAATGCATATGTAGTGTTTAACATGTGCAAGGGCTCTAAGACACTTTCAGGTCACTTGACAGTAAAGACAAAAATGATCTTAAGATTTTATTATTCTGCAGTCTTCATTAGCATAACTGTCTATTCCAGAAGACCTTTGCCTAGGATGAAAGAAGTTGGAAATAACTACATGGAATACCCAAGATCCATTAGCTCTTCAACAGAAAGCACCAACAGTGAATTGCATAAGATTCCTTAACTCTCTCTCTCTTCTCAAAATGCTGTCCTTGCTGTTTTCATCAGTTCCTAACTGTTATGATTCCTAGCCAATTCTCATCAAGACCAACATTTTGTGAAAAAAAATCTACTTTCAACTAGACTTCAAAATGTGAATCAATCCAGCCCTTTTTTTTTCATCACAACTGCTATCAGATACTGCAGAGGTTTTACTCTATTGGATAAGCCATAAACTCAGTTTTCTCTTATCAAAAACTTATAAATTGTTATTGTTTTGGGAAGCTCTCAGAAAGCACATTACATATAACTGACTTAATTCTCACAGAAACTATGGCTTTTAGTGTATTATTATTCACATTTTGCAGAGGAAAACTAAGCCTAAAGTTATTCTGTGAGTAGATGATAGAATCAGAGTCTAGGCTATCTGACCCTGTAACCAGTGTATCTGGATTATATTAATATTTCTAGGAATCATTTAAAAGCCACTTTAATCAGCCTCATTTGGAAGAAATCTCAAAGCATTAGAACAAATGAAAACACTTAAATTTTAAAAACAGGCATAATTAGAAATGCAACATTTAAAATATTATATTTACATAAATTCATCAAGTATTCTTCCATTCACTTATTTTGCATTTTTTCTCCATTTAAAAGCACATTCTGACATTTTCAATAATCATGATGCAGGAAAAGTATCTTAATATTTGAAACTTTCTGGCTTTTTAAAAATAACCTTTGTATTTATCAAAAACCTTTGTGTTTTACATGAATTTCAACATGAATCTACTGTTTTAGGGAAAGAGAATTATCCGCTAATAATGTATTAACTATTAAAATTAAAGCTGAAGCTCCGATACTTTGGCCACCTGATGAAAAGAGCCGACTCACTGGAAAAGACCTGGATGCTGGGAAAGCGTCAAGGCAGAAGGAGAAGAGGGTGGCAGGGAGTAAGATCGTTAGATGTCATCATTAACTCAATGGATGAGAACTAAGCAAACTCCAGGAGACAGTGGAAGATGAGGAAGCCTGGCATGCTTCAGTCCATTGGGTCACAAACAGCAGTGACTGCATAACACAACGTATTGATGTTGCCTCTTTGAAAATAAAAGACAATGGATAACCAAATGAGGGTGAAAAAAGGACTCCCCTGAGTGTGGGTTTTTTTTTTTTTTTAAGCTTTATCAAAGGAAGAAGTGGGAATGTGAATTTTGGAGAAAGAATACTTAAGTCTAGAATTCCATCTCAATGATTTTGATAAAAAGGTTTATTGCTATGCAATGTAACCAAATTCAATATTATCTATGATGGAATCAAGATTCCATATGTCATTATGCTAGAAGAATATGACAAAACTAGCACAAATGTATACAGATAAATAAAAATTTTGCTGTTTACATCTGAAAAATAGTGTTAAATGCTTGTTAACAACTATAGCTCACAATGAAACCTCCAATAAAATAGGTATTTAGAACACTGATGACTTTCTTTCTGGAATATTCTGTATGACAGTTAAATATAATGATGTTGAAGGTTCTTTTCACTTACTAGTTCCACACTACTGATAACTGTGGTTTGACAGATATAAAGCCTGCATTCAAGTTTTAGTAATGTGGCATTTAGTCGGCCAGCCCTCAATTGACATATTTACCAGTAAATATCTTTGGATGTTGTTGAGAGGGTTTGGGCAAAGTTTTTTACCTACTTATATACATGTTCACATAACTTCGGCCATGATCAGATGTCCAGATTTAAATAAGAAAAAATGATTGTTTACAAGACTTCTTGGTCCTGAATTCTCTATCTCTGGTGATAAGGGTATCGTTCTATCTCCAATTGCACCTTTCACATGGTAGATTTATTTCCTGCTTTCAGGGAGACACAGAAGGGTTGGTTTCCTTCTTACATGGGCTGCTTCTCAAGTAACTTTAATTCAAAATAATCAATCTGCCACTGTGCCTTAGAGTGGCCTGTCCTGAGCACCAACATTACAATCTGAACTCTGAGGGCTTCCATCTTTCTAAAAATTATTAAAGCTCCCACTTTGTGCTCAAATATTCCCCCATCTCTAAGATATGATTTTCACTGACCTTTTCTCCATCTGTTTTGCCTTTCTAGAAAGTTGAATAAATGGAATCACAGTTTGCAATCTTTTGAGATTGGCTTTCACTCAAGCTTAATGCTTTTGAGATGCATTCTGTGTCAAAATTCCTTTTCCTTTCATTGTTTCCTTCCATGCAGCACAGTCTTGTCATGGCAGAGAGGCTTGTGCAACTCTATGAAGCTATGGGCCATGATGTGCAGGGCTAACAAAGATGGACAGAACATAGTGAAGGGTTCAAACAAAATGTGGTCCACCGGAGAATGAAATGGCTACCCACTCCAGACTTCTTGCCTGGAGAACCCCATGGACTATATGAAAATGCAACAAGATTACTGGAGCTTTATAGTGAATATTAAAACCAGGTAATATGAGTCTCCCAATTTTATTTTTTTCAATATTATTTGTGTTTTCCTTCCATTGCTTTTTTATATGAACTTTAGAATCATATTGACTAAATGTATAAAAATACTCCAGAGATTTTTAAAAGAATTATATTAAATCTAGAGGTCAAATTGGGGAGAATTAATATGTTAAATATATTGTCTTCCAATTCAGGGATCATAATAAGTCTTTCCTGTTATTTAGGTCTCCAATTTCTTGTATTTTATATTTTTTACCAAATAGATCCTGAACATATTTCATCAGAATTATACCTGTTGCATTATATTTTGGTGCATATATGTACAAATATATGGTAAATTCAGTCATTAGTTCTAGGATTGTTTTTCAAAATTCCTTGGAATTTTTTACATAGACACTCATGATATCTGTGAATAAGAGCAGTTTTCATTTTGTGCTTTCCAGTCTGTATGCCTTTCACTTTTTTTCCTTCTCTTATTTTGCTGGCTGATACTTGAACACAATATTGAACCAGAATGGTGAGAATGGATATTCTTTTACCCAATTTTAAAATAAATATAATCAGTATTTTACTCTTAAGTATGTGGTTTAAAAGTATGTTTTCTTTTGAAACATTTTGTCCGGTAAAGGAAGTTTCCCACTAATCTTAGCTTGCTGAGGATTTCTGTAATGAAATGGTATTCTTGACTTCCTCTTGCACTAAGAATAGTTATAGCCAGAACTATATACCCAGGAAAGAGGACATAGTGAGAGTGGAGGGAAATAGCTGAGTTTATTACAAAATTGCATAGTACAAGGTCAGAACTGTGGTCTTTAAAATGTCAATATTGAGTGACATTGCTTTGAACTCTAAAGTAGTAGAAACATATATAACGATGTCTTTATGAAATTTATTGAATAATGTGTGCCACTTAAACAGCCACTGAGAAGAAAAAAATTCATAAAAAAGCCTTCAATCAGTACTTGCTTAATCAGGATTATGTCCTTATCTTATATAAAGAACAGTTTACCAGGTAAATGGGGGAATGGAAATTTTCTATAGCTAGTTCATTTGTAATATATGCCCTACATTCTTCCAGAAATATTTTAATTTGTTGCAGAAACAAATATGTGAGCATATTATGGCCTAAAATGTTGGTTAATTAAATAATTAAATTATTTCTCAATGCCTTAACTGACTGCTCATTTTTAAAAGTTACATTTCTTTAAGTGAGGCTGGATGAGCTCTGTTGTCTCATTGCACTTACTTTACATTTCAGTGGAACAGTTGTTTATGTTGTTTTGTGTTCTTCAGCTTGCATGAATACGTGCATCTCAGAATATGTAGCAAGACAGATTGCATTGGCGACTACGTTCTTCCTGAATGTAATTTAAGGTGTTAACATTACTTCAGAAACCTGTGTTTGCAGTTCTCACTACATTATAAATTATTGTTCCCAACTGCAGTTTCAAAGTAAGGGAGATAAGCCAATATATTCCTTCTGATAAATGCTTGAAATCTACATTTGGGGAGTCAGGGCTTAGACATTTATTGGTATATTATCTAAGGAAGATCTTGTCTGACTTTGCCTGGAAAACTAATATTTGGTTTCTTAGTAGATGATATGAGGCCTACAGTTTTCAGATTTTTGGGTGGTATCTTAAAATTTTATAGCTGACTTTGTAAAACATGCAATATAAATTGCAATGCCATGAGGAATTTCTTTTTAATGCCTTTATTAGCTATTTCTCCCTGAAGCAATTCTTAGAAGAGCACATTTTAAAAATTAAACAAATCTGAAGAGGGTTTAAGGAAATATATGGCTTGACATAATTACAAATTTAGAGCAAAGACTATTCGCACACTCATTTTCTTACAAGTGAAATTTATTCAGTGGGTTTTGCAGTGATATTTTGTAGTCTTGGACAGCACATTTTCAGCCAAATCTTTGTACTCAGTTTTCTTTTCTTCCTTACATCTGTAATGGTCTATTGCTGTGCAGAGACTTTATTTGTACAAATTTAGAATAAAGTCATTCAACATATGTGATAAAATGTTTAAATCTAACTCTTCCTTCTTTTGGAGTGTTATAATAAAATATCAATATTGCTTCAACCTTTTTGTACTTCTATCTCTTCATATATCAAAAATAGACAATTAACTAGTTTCCTTATCTATTATGCTTCTTCTTTGGGGGAGTCACAGAAACATACATGCACACACAGGTATACATGTGTTTAACTTCTACAATTGTCTGTATTAGTCACAGAAAATTTGTGTAACTAACAGAAAATTTATACTGTTAAGTGAAGTATTTAACTTTTTTGATCTTTGGCTTCCTTAGTATAAAATAGAAAAGATAACATCTACCTTTTAGAAGTATTATATTAAATTAGATGAAGTCATTAAATTAGACTCAGCCTGCTAAGATTCAGCTTTTAAGACCCATGTTATCAATCTGCAGCATTTAACTGCAAGCTGAGGACATGGATGAAGTTATATGAGCCCATCTGGATTGAGTCATTGGCTACTGTGGTTGCTGACCTTCATTACACCCAGAAAAGAATTCAGGGTGAAGATCAGGAAGGAGATACTCTGTACTCTGGGAGAACAGGCATAACAGGCCTTTTAGATAGTTTGAGTGTTATAGATCAGGAAAAATTTTACTAAACCTAGATTCTTGTATCTTCCCATACATAAAGAAGCCCCAAAATTAGTAACTGAAATACCTGTCTTTATGATTAGCAATAACCTTATACTGAGGTGTATGCTTGACCTCCTGTATCCCCTAACCAAAATAATACATACACTAGCCTTTTCCCACTTTCTCTTTGGAACGGTTCCTCAGAGCTATCTGAGAAGCTGTATCCCAGGATACAGGGGCTTCCCTAGTGGCTCAGTGGTAAAGAATCTGCCTGCCAAAGCTGGAGACACAAGTTCAATCCCTGGGTCAGAAGTTCCATTTGAAAGGAAAATGGCAACCCATTCCAGTATTCTTACCTGGGAAATCCCATGGACAGAGGAGCCTGGTGAGCTACAGTCCATGGGGTCGCAAAGAGTCAAGCACAGCTTAGTGAGTAAACAACATCCCAGCTTAGGCTTGCATGCTCAGTCGCTTCAGTTGTGTCCAACTCTTTGTGCCCCAGTGGGCTGTAGGCCCACCAGGTTCCTCTGTCCATATGCATGTTCTTTACCACTAAGCCACCAGGGAAGCCCCATCCCAGGCGATAGTCCTTCTTAAAAATCTATTCCTAAGTCCTCTATTCTTTTTGATGCTATTGTGGATGAAATTATTTTCATTGTCAGTGTATAGAAATATAAGTGATTTCTGTGCATTGATCTTGTCTCTTGCAACCATGCTGATTTTTTTTTTGTTGTTAGTACTAATGGTTTTTTGGAAGTTTTCTTGGGATTTTCTATATACAAGATAATGTCATTTACAAGTTGAGATAGTTTTATCTTTTGCTTTCCAATCTAGAAACCTTGTAATTCATTTGTTACCTAATTGCCTTACCTGGAAACTCAAGTGGAAAACTGAATAGAAGTGGCAAGAGTAGACCTCATGTTCTTATGTCTGATGTGGGGAGAAAGTATTCAGTCTTTCACCAGTAAATATGATGTGGACTATAGGTTTTTGTAGATGCCTTTTATCAGACTGAGGAGGTTCCCTTCATAGCGTTTTTTTTTTTCAAATGTTTTTCTGCATGTATTCAAATGATAATGTAATTTTGTCCTTTGTTGCTATAGTGCATTATATAGATTTTTGCATGTAAATATAATTATTATTGTTTTCCTTTTCTTACTGGAATATTTTTTACTTCAGTCTTGCTACTTCATTCACTCCATCAATTGAAATATTATCCACCTTTCCAGGCACATCTCTAACTAAACCTCTTTCCAGAATGTCTATCCCATAACAATTCATATTTGCCATATAATTATTTCATGATTTGTATTTCATCTTATTCATTCCTATGTATATCACTTTTTTTATCATTTCATGTATGTGTGCACGTTTATGTGTGCATACTCAGTCCCACAGTTGTGTCCAAGTTTTTGCAACATCATAACTGTAGCATGCCAGACTCCTCTGTCCATGGGATTCTCCAGCCAAGAATACTGGAGGGGGTTGCCATTTCCTCCTCCAGGATTATATGTGTATGTGCTATATAAAATCACTTCTCAGAGGCAGGAAACATCCCATGCTTACATTGCACCATAGTTTCAGCAGAGTAATACACACAATATAGACATAAGTTATTCAATAAATGTTTGCTAAATTGCAAGGAGTTTCCAGTTTTGTTGAGTCCAATATTCTATTAACTATAGCATTGAAAGAGTTGATGTAATCACAGTATACTCAAAACATGCCAAACTTTAATAAGCAGATTTCCACTTTTATTCTCTTGTCATTTACTTGGGCTTTTCATCTTCCTGATATAAAGTTATGGCATATATTTCAATATGTGGATGAATATTTCTAGAACATTTGAACAGAAAATCCATTTAAGAAAATGTATCCAAGTGGAAAAAGGCATTTCCAGTTTAACTCAAAAAGTTGTAAGTATTAAGCAATGCTAATATGACATATATCTAATCTTCAGCTTTCAAGGATTGAAGATAGTTACATAACACTAAATTTAGCAGCTAAAAAACAACAAAAAACAAAACTTATCTGTCAAGCTCATGGACTCATTGTATATACTGAAAATCTGATTCCTTTCTAACTTATTTAAAAGATCCCCCTGAAATCCAGAAATTGCTTAGGACCAGAAAACATTTTTTCACATCGGTTATTTTGAATTAAACTTACTTAAGAAATGGCCGATGCAAAGGGGCCAGTTTGACCCTCCTCTCTGTCTCCCTGGAAATAGAACATAAATGTCCCATGTAAGAGATGCCCAACTCTTTGCATGAGGTGGCCAAAGTACTGGAGCTTCAGCTTTAGCATCATTCCTTCCAAAAAAATCCCAGGGCCTATCTCCTTCAGAATGGACTCTGATTCTGGGAGGGATTGGGGGCAGGAGGAGAAGGGGTTGACCGAGGATGAGATGGCTGGATGGCATCACTGACTCATTGGGCATGAGTCTGAGTGAACTCCAGGAGTTGGTGATGGACAAGGAGGCCTGGCGTGCTGCGATTCATGGGGTCGCAAAGAGTCGGACACGACTGAGCGACTGAACTGCACTGAACTGAACTGAAGAGATGCCATCCTTATAAAAAGGAGATAAAAAGACATCCTTATCAACAGAGGCAAGGAATTCAGGGCTGAGACATCTGTGTAAGCCTTGCTAATTCTTTACTAATATACTACTCAAGTCCAAACTTTGCTTAAATTCCTTATTAATTAAGCACCCAAACATAGTTTCTTTTCCCTGTCAGTTCCTCTCAAATTTATTGCTTGTCTAAATGAACTCTGGGAGTTGGTGGTGGACAGGGAGGCCTGGTGTGCTGCAATTCATGGGGTTGCAAAGAATCGGACATGACTGAGCGACTGAACTGAACTGAAAAAGTATAAAATCTACCTACCTTGGCCACTTCTTAGTTCCATTTTATGAGACCCCTGTGTGCATAAATTAAACTTGTCTTTTTTCCTCTTAATCTCTCTTGTATTCAACTCTCCCAGTCACAAGAACTCAAGAGGGGTAGAGGTGAATTTTTTCCATGCCTTGAGAATGCACTGGCCAGATAAAATGCTACCCTGGCCTGCTTGTGGCTCCAAGGGTCAGCTCTCATCACAGTGGCTTCTGCTTTTTGCAGCACAGCAGATGAAGAAAAAAGGGATTGGGTTTGAGCCTTCTGTTATGGGATGAATCACTTTCTAAAATAAGTAACCACTTCATTCTGTGGTAGCCTCTCTGAATTTAGATGCTCACAGTCATTTAATTTAACAATTTAACCAGAGATCAAATTGCCAACATCTACTGGATTATAGAAGAAGCAAGGGAATTTCAGAGAAAACATCTACTTCTGCTTCATTGACTGTGCTAAAGACTTTGCTTGTGTACAGTGTTAATCACTGAGTTGTGTTCAGCTCTCTGCAACCCCATGGACTGTAGCCAACCAAGGCTGTCCATGGAATTCTCCAGGTCAGAATCTTGGAGTGAGTAGCCAGCTCCTTCTTCAGGAGATTTTCCTAATATAGGGATAGAACCTGGGTCTCCTGCAGTGTAGGTGGATTCTTTACCATCTGAGCCACTGGTGGATTACAACAAACTGTGGAAAATCCTTAAAGAGATAGGAATACCAGACCACCTTACCTGTCCCCTAAGAAACCTATATGCATGTCAAGAAGCAACAGTTAGAGTGAGACATGGAACAATGGACTGGTTCAAAATTGGGAAAGCAGCATGTCAAGGCTGTATATTGTCACCCTGCTTATTTAACTTCTATGCAGAGTACATCATGTAAAATGCTGGACTGGATGACTCACAAACTGGAATCAAGAATGCCAGGAGAAATATCAATAGTCTCAGATATCCAGATGATACAACTTTAATGCCATAAAATGAAGAGGATCTAAAGAGTCTCTTGATGAAAGTGAAAAGGAGAGTGAAATCCTGGCTGAAAACTCAAAAATACTAAGAACATGACATCTGGTCCCATCATTTCATGGCAACTAGATGGGGAAAAAATGGAAACAGTGGCAGATTTTTTTCTTGGGCTCCAAAATTACTGTGGATGGTGACTGCAGCAATGAAATTAAAAGACACTTGCTCCTTGGAAGAAAAGCTATGACAAATCTGGACAGTGTATTAAAAAGCAGAGACACAAAGGGAAACAAAAAATAGACCACCAAAAAAAAGAGAGAGAGAGAGAGAGAGAGACATTACTTTGCTGACAAATGTTCATGTAGTCAAAGCTATGATTTTTCCAGCCATGTATAGATGTGAGAGTTGAACCATAAAGACAGTTGAGCACTGAAGAACTGATGCTTTTGAACTGTGGTGCTGGAGAAGCCTCATGAGAATTCCTTGGACTGCAAGGAGGAGGAGAAGAAGATGAAATGGCTGCACGGCATCACCGTCTCAATGGACAAGAGTTTGAGTAATCTCCTGGAGTTGGTGATGGGCAAGGAGGCTTGGCGTGCTGCAGTCCATGGGGTCACAAAGAGTCAGACACGACTGAGCGACTGAACTAAAGGTTATTGTTGACTACTTTAAAAATAAATTCAAATGTTGTATTTTTTCCTTCTTTTTTCCACTAATAAATTGTTTTAATTTTCTCTTGCTGAATGCATGGACTAGACTGGGCTGGGAGAAGAGATTTCTACCACTTAACTATAAGACCTGGATTAATCTTTTTACCATGTATACTCTATACTCTTGTAGCTTCCCAGGTGGTGCAGTTGATAAAGATTCTGCCTGCTCCTGCAGGTGACTCAAGAAATGCGGGTTCGATCCCTGGGTTGGGAAGGTGCCCTGGAGTAGGAAATGGAACTCCAGTATTCTTGCCTGAAAATTCCATGGACAGAGGAGCCTGGCAGGCTACAGTCCATGGATTGAACAGGACAGAGCCCGCACATAAATGCACACAATCATCTGTAAAATGAGAGTCTGACTAGAAGATCTCCAAAGCGATTTTTATCTCTCAGATTCTATAATGCTTTGTTGTTCATCCCCTTGTCCTGCCGATGTCAGTTTGATATAGTGACTACAACCATATCATCGATACTTGGTCAAATACCGATCCAACGTGTGCCTGTTGCAGTGTTACTGAATACACCAGGCCATCTGGAACCTGATAGAACAGACAGAAGGGCTAAGGAGAAGTTCAACTACATTCTTTTTGGAAAGAAAGCACATTTAAAGCAATTATCTGGACATAAAAAATCCAGTTATGTGCTTGACAATTAGCAAATGAAGGATCATTTTCCACAAATCTAGACAGTCAATATAGATTTACTAAAGTGATAGGCTTCAACTGCTCATGAGTGAAGTGGTGCATTTTTCAAATACTGTTCCTTAGGATATTTAGTAAATATTTTCTTTAAGGGTAAGGGAGAACTGTGGGACCAAATATGTTAGAAACTTTTTATACTGCCCCCCACCTTTGAATATTTACAACAATGTGTATTAACTAACTAGAGGTTCTGAGAAGGACTACAATAGAGAAAGCACACATTCTCAAACCTGCAGTTCAGTTCAGTCACTCAATCCTGTCCGACTCTTTGTGACCCAATGAATTGCAGCACACCCAGGCCTCCCTGTCCATCACCAACTACCGGAGTTCACTCAAACTCATAACCATAGAGTTAGCGATGCCATCCAGCCATCTCATCCTCTGTCATCCCCTTCTCCTGCCCTCAATCCCTCCCAGCATCAGGGTCTTTTCCAATGAGTCAACTCTTCACATGAGGTAGTCAAAGTACTGGAGTTTCAGCTTTAGCATCATTCCTTCCAAAGAACACCTAGGATTGATCTCCTTTAAAATGGAGAGTCCAAGGGACTCTCAAGAGTCTTCTCCAACACCACAGTTCAAAAGCATCAATTCTTCAGTACTCAGCTTTCTTCACAGTTCAACTCTCACATCGATACATGACCACAGGAAAAACCATAGCCTTGATTAGACAGACCTTTGTTGGCAAAGTAACAGAGGTCTCTGCTTTTTAATATGCTATCTAATTGGTCATAACTTTCCTTCCAAGGAGTAAGCCTCTTTTAATTTCATGGCTGCAATCACCATCTGCCATGACTTTGGAGCCCCCAAAACAAAATCTGACACTGTTTCCCCTGTTTCCTCATCTATTTCCCATGAAGTGATGGGACCAGATGCCATGATCTTAGTTTTCTGAATGTTGAGCTTTAAGCCAACTTCTTCACTCTCCACTTTCACTTTCATCCAGAGGCTTTTTAGTTCCTCTTCACTTTCTGCCATAAGGGTGGTATCATCTGCATATCTGAGGTTATTGATATTTCTCCCGGCAATCTTGATTCCAGCTTGTCCTTCTTCCAGCCCAGCGTTTCTCATGATGTACTCTGCATAGACGTTAAATAAGCAGGGTGACAATATATAGCCTTGACATACTCCTTTTCCTATTTGGAACCAGTCTGTTTTTCCATGTCCAGTTCTAACTGTTGCTTCCTGACCTGCATATAGATTTCTCAAGAGGCAGGTCAGGTGATCTGGTATTCCCATCTCTTTCAGAATCTTCCAGAGTTTATTGTGATCCACATAGTCAAAGGCTTTGGCAAAGTCAATAAAGCAGAAATAGATGTTTTTCTGGAACTCTCTTGCTTTTTCAGTGATCCAGCAGATGTTGTCAACTTGATCTGTGGTTCCTNGGTCAGGTGATCTGGTATTCCCATCTCTTTCAGAATCTTCCAGAGTTTATTGTGATCCACATAGTCAAAGGCTTTGGCAAAGTCAATAAAGCAGAAATAGATGTTTTTCTGGAACTCTCTTGCTTTTTCGATGATCTAATGGATGTTGGTTATTTGATCTCTGGTTCCTCTGCCTTTTCTAAAACCAGCTTCAACATCTGGAATTTCACAGTTCATGTATTGCTGAAGCCTGGCTTGGAGAACTTTGAGCATTACCCCACTTCCCAGATAAGAGTAACCCAAGTAAGACGGTAGGTGTTGTGAGAGGGCATCAGAGGGCAGACATACTGAAACTATAATTACAGAAAACTAGTCAATCTAATTACACAGACCACAGCCTTGTCTAACTCAGTTAAATTAAGCCATGCCGTGTGGGGCCACCTAAGACAGGCAGGTCATGGTGGAGAGGTCTGACAGAATGTGGTCCACTGGAGAAGAGCATGGCAAACCACTTCAGTATTTTTGCCTTGAGAACCCCATGAACAAGATGAAAAGGCAAAATGGTAGGACACTGCAAGAGGAACTCCCCAGGTCGGTAGGTGCCCAATATGCTAGTGGAGATCAGTGGAGAAATAAATCCAGAAAGAATGAAGAGATGGAGCCAAAGCAAAAACAAAACCCAGGTGTGGATGTGACTGGTAATAGAAGCCAGGTCCGATGCTGTAAAGAGCAATATTTCATAGGAATCTAGAATGCTAAGTCTATGAATTAAGGCAAGTTGAAAGTGGTCAAACAGGAGATGGCAGGAGTGAACGTCGACATTCTAGGAATCAGCCAACTAAAATGGACTGGAATGGGTAAATTTAACTCAGATGACCATTATATCTACTACTGTGGACAAGAACCCCTCAGAAGAAATGGAGTAGCCATCATGGTCAACAAAAGAGTCCGAAATGTAGTACTTGGATGATCTCTATTTGTTTCCAAGGCAAACCACTCAATATCACAGTAATCCAAGTCTATGCCCTGACCAGTAACGCTGAAGAAGCCGAAGTTGAACTGTTCTGTGAAGACCTACAAGATCTTTTAGAACTAACACACAAAGATGTCCTTTTCATTATAGGGGACTGGAATGCAAAAGTAGGAAGTCAAGAAACACCTAGAGTAACAGGCAAATTTGGCTTTGGAATATGAAATGAAGCAAAGCAAAGGCTAATAGAGTTTTGCCAAGAGAACACACTGGTCATAGCAAACACCTCTCAAACCTACAGGACCGGTGTATCTTTTTTCCCATGGAGCACTTCCAGGTTTTTGGAATGTAAATTAACAAATGTTAATTTCAAAAAAAAAAAAAAAATTTTTTTTCTTACATATTATATATTCTCCAGAGACTTCCAAGATTGTTTAAAATAGTGAAGCTCTGTGATTTTTGCATTTTTTCCTTTGTCTTCTATTTTATATTATCTCATTGTGCTTTGTTGCTCAGTCGTGTCCAACTCTTTGCCACCCCATGGACTGTAGCTCACTAGGCTCCTCTGTCCATAGGGATTCTCCAGGCAAGAATACTGAAGTGGGTTACTATGCCCTCTTCTAGGGGATTTCCCAACCCAGGGGCCAAACCTGAATCTCCTGCATTGCAGGCAGATTCTTTACCTCTGAGCCACCAGGAAAGCCCTAGGGTCCATCTCGTTATTTATGGCTCAGTTTTTAGGAACACAGTTGTTAGGTTCTTCTGGTTATTTTCCCTTTGTTATTGTTTTTTTTAGTTTTGTTGTTGTTGTGAAGCCATATAGAAAACCACATTTCTTTTCTAATTTTTTCCCATTAAATATTCATGGTATTTGTTATTCCTTATATTTTAGAACAGAGAAGGCAATGGCACCCCACTCCAGTACTCTTGCCTGGAAAATCCCATGGACCTAGGAGCCTGGTAGACTGCAGTCCATAGGTCGTTAAGAGTTGGACAAGACTGAAAGACTTCACTTTCACTTTTCACTTTCATGCACTGGAGAAGGAAATGGCAATCCACTCCAGTGTTCTTGCCTGAAGAATCCCAGGGACAGGTGAGCCTCGTGGGCTGCTGTCTATGGGGTCACACAGAGTCGGACACGACTGAAGCAACTTAGCAGCAGCAGTAGCAGCAGCAGCATATTGTAGAAAATATATGCCTTACCACCCCCACATTTAATTTCTGCTTTGGTGTTTACTGTTTACTGAGAAACAATTACAGGTGTTTGGTTACCTCAAATAACATGACCACAAATTTCCCTTTGGACCCAGAAATCACAGGGATTAGTAAAATTCAGTATCTCTACTCCAACATTCATAGAAGGAGGAAATGCAAAATAACAATGCAAAGAATCACTCTAGAGAGGGAAATACATTTTTTCTTACAGTCAAGTTAATCTTTCCCAGGAAACCTTGACCTGATTTCCAGTTCATTCTCATTCCTCTTTAATAGTTCCTTCAAAATGAATTCGTTTTATCTTACTTTCTAACTGCTCTGTTTGTTTGGGTTTGATGTCTCACAAGATTATAAACTCCCTAGGAGGAAGTACTGTCAATATTTGTGCAAGTTTGTACATCCACAATTTTATGCTTTCAAAAGTTATTTTTGAATGAATGCAGGGCCATCTAAAAGAGTAAAAAGATCTATGTCTTTACTTGAAATCAGTCTAGGACTTACACATTGAAGATATGAGCTAACATTGATATTTTGGGGTCAGGAAAGTTGATCTCTACATAGTGATCCCTATATTAAGAGGGAAATGAGAGAAAAGGATGCACATCTATCGATGCAAGGATTATCCTGTTATTTGTATTAACCATGTCTCCAGAGTGGTGATTCCCAGCAGTCAGAGGCAACACCATGCCTACTTTCTGAGTAGTAAAAGGGCTTGTTTATGCAAACTCAACCAAGCCTCAGTCTCATTTGATTCTGAAGGCCATTGCCTCTTACCATCTCATTATGACTGAATGGCTGGGCTCTCTGGTTCACATCTGCCTTCTACATGTGGTGGGGCTTTACTAGTCTATCTTTTATGGCTAGATATTGGGAAACAGAATCTTCAGGTAAGATTTTTAGCTAGAAATAGTCAACAACAAAATCAATAAATAATTTCTGATTATTCTCTTTCCCCTATAAAATGGTTTTGTTTAAGCTGCATGTGTGTATGCTAAGTTGTTTCTGTCATGTCTGACTCTTTCAGACCCCATGAACTGTAGTCTGCCAGGCTCCTCTGTCCATGGAATTCTCCAGGCAAGAATACTGGAGTGGGTTGCCATTTGCTTCTCCAGTGGATATTTCTGAGCCAGGGATCAGACCCAGGTCTCCTGCATTGCAGGCAGATTCTTTACTGTCTGAGCCACCAGGGAAAGCATACAGAGTGGAATTAAATAATAGAGTAAAACTTTCATAGCTATATTATCAGTTTTCTTCTCCTTGAATGAGGTTAAATAGCATTTTGAAAACGTTAATAGTTCAATCATTTAGATCATGTTTATAAGACATCAATACTCAAAAATGTTCTGAGGAATACCAAATTCAGAAACACAGTTTCTATCTCAGGAAACTGACCTCTACTTTACTATAGAAGCTACCTTCTATTTTTCCATTTATTTAATAAACATAAATACAGCTTACTATACCTGTTCTATTGATTTTTGTAACAGATTTCAATAGGACTCACAGACAGAAACAAAGACAGATTCCTCTTATGCTCTGATTGATGTGTTCTTTTACCACACATGACCAAGTGATAGATGTACTTAGTTAGCTTTCTCCAAAATCATTAATGCCACACTCACTGGTTGGCTACTCAGGGATTGGTTAGGTAGTTGTCATGCATTTGCTACCTGAAACACTACAATACTTAATAGGGAGCATATTAATTTTCTTTCAAGATAACTCCAAAGGATCAGTTTGAAATATACAGACAAGAAAAAGAGCAGACCATGGGCTTCAGAGGGATATCAGGTACTTTAGAATTATAACTTACATCTGAGATTAAAGAAGAGAAAGTAAATTGATTTTCCCTGAATTTACACTTGGGAAAATTGTTGAAAATGCTAACAAGTTTTCTTGCAAGCCATAATTTAGATGTTGAGTTCTCAGGTACAGGTATGTAGCATCTAAGTTTTAATCTCAAACCCATAAATATACTCAAGCAGTAGAGGGAAATTTTTTGTTTTAGAAAACTTTCTAGACATGAGTCAGAAATAAATAATATAGAAAATGTACTGATTAAACTAAAAGGTAATAATTTCACAGTTACTGAATGAACATAATGAATAAATAATTAATGCTCTAGGAAGACAAGGAAAAAGTTACTGACCTAGAAGAAGCCCATCTATTACTAAAACTTTATTGAGCCAATTTAATAGTTCTCTTCTATATTTTATATCAATATCACTCTCATTGATTCTTTAAGCTATAATTAGATTTTTCCTTCTGGAATAAAGCCTATGGTTTATCTTTCTCTTTGAACCCAAGATAATTTCTCCTTTATAGTTAATGAGGCAGTAACTAAAGTATAAGAGCCAGTTAGTCAATTGAATATCATGAGATTCTAACAGCTTAAAAATGCTGACTTGCTTTTGCTCCTACTTTTTTGGCTTTTATGTATAGTTGTGGAGAAGGAAATGGCAACCTACTCCAGTATTGTTGCCTGGATAATCTCATGGACAGAGAAGCCTGGAGGGCTACAGTCCATGGGGTTGCAATAATAGGACACGGCTTAGTGACTAAGGGCTTCCCTGGTGGCTCAGAGGATAAAGCGTCTGCCTGCAATGCAGGAAACTGGGTTCAATCCCTGGGTTGGGAAGATCTCCTGGAGAAGGAAATGGCAGCCCACTCCAGTATTCTTGCCTGGAGAATTCCATGGACAGAGGAGTCTGACTGGCTATAGTCCACGGGGTTGCAAAGAGTCGGACATGACTGAGTGACTTCATTTTCACTTTAGTGACTAAACCACCACCATGTCCAGTTGAGGAGCAGAGAATATTTTCCTAATATAGAGTGCTTTCTATTTGGGGGAAGATTACTTTTACATGACAACTTTGTCCCTGGGATAGCAGAGAAAAAAGAGAAATAATTTAGTATTATCTTTTGTGTGTTTGTGTGTGTGCTTAGTCACTCAGTGGTGTCTGACTCTCTGCGACCCCATAGACTGTAGCCTGCCAAGCTCCTCCTTCCATAGAATGTTCTGGACAAGAATACTGGTGTGGGTTGCCATTTCCTACTCTAGGGGATCTTCTGGACCCAGGGATCAAACCATGTCTCTTGTGTCCCTTGCATTGGGTGGTGGATTCTTTACCACTAGCACCACCTGGGAAGCCCAAATCTGTTTTACTCTTACAGAAAAGTTTGGCCAACAAATGGCCAAAATAGCAAAAATGTAAACAGCAAACACTTCTAAATAGCAAGCCTCTTTAAACACAGAGAATTGATATTTGTTCAAGTAATCAGAAATAGAGACAATCTAAAGGGATGAGCCAGATTGTTCAGCTTTCTTTAGGCAAAAGGAGCAAAAGAAGGAAACATCCTAGAGCTGTTCAAGAAGTCTGCAGTCTGTTGGGGGAAAATATGACAGACATATACTAGGAAAACTATTAAAAATATTCATTTATTCGTTAAACAATACTTATTTTGTGCCCACTATATTTTTATTGGAGAAGGAAATGGCAGCCCACTCCAGTATTCTTGCCTGGAGAATCCCATGGATAAAGGAGCCTGGTGGGCTACCGTCCACAGGGTCGCAAAGAGTCGGACACGACTGAGTGACTAGCACGCACACACACATATTCCAAATAGATTTCTGGAGTCTGGGGAAACAATACTGAATAAGATAAAATGTATAACTTACATTCCTCTGAGGCAGGAAACAGAAAATAAAAATAACCACACAGAGGGGTATGGGCTATGGAATAAATGTAAAGAAGGGAATGGGTTAGACAGATATTGGTAGAGAGTAAAGTGTAGACTTTTTTTATAAGCTACCATAATTTGGCAAGTCCTCTCAGGAAATGGCTTCTGAGCAGAGACCTGATTGATGAGAAATAGCCAGTAACTGATATTCCAGGCAGAAGAAACTGCAAGTTTAAAGACCCTGACGTGAGAACAAAGTTCAGGATTTGCAACAAATGGAGGAAATGAAATGTATAGCTGGAGCTCACTCCTGTGGGTATGGGAGGGGAGACGGTGGGGAGATGGTGAGATATGTACCATCAGAAATCATTTTGAGCTTATTTTGGCTACCATGATTTCCCTGTCAGTTGAGCTACTATGTCATGTCACACTCAAATGCCTCAGCTTTATGGCTTGAAGTATTAGGATAATAACATTGTATATCTCTTATAAAACCATTCCTTTTCTATTGATTTTTGTTCATAAGGGTCATCACAGTGTTACTATGATTTCCATTTAGCACTTACTTGTCCTCCCTAGTTTGTTGAACAATCAATACTCTTTGTCAAGGAAGCAGAGACCATCTGAATTTCTCTTATCTCTTTTTGGTAAGCATGAGGGAAGGATGCTTCTTGTTTTTGGGTACATCATAGTAAACTACATTGTTTGTGTGGAAAGAATCACTTCTGCTTTCAGTCAAAGCTTAGTAACATCTAGGCATTTCAAATTGCACCCCACAGCCTGGCTGCCTTCAGGCAAAGCTGAGACCTGAGGCAATACTGTGTTTAGAGCAGAGAGCGGCCCTTAAATCTAGTGAACCAATCACTAACTTGCCTCTTTATGATTGAATTTTGCTCTAAAATACCCATTTTAAAAGCAAAAACATTTACCTAAATGTATTTCCATGATACAAATGTCCAACAACTTTCATAACCCTACATTAGCATGTATTATATAACTTGTAGACATGTACTGTGGGGTTAAAAACGAATCATGTCACCTCATGTTCTAACTATCTTAAGAAATAATTTAATAGATGTGTTCTTATTAATTTCTAAGTGCTCATAAGTATAGTTCTATACTTTGGCCCATTTGTCTGTCTCTCCTGGATACTAAATAGCTCAATGAGTATGCTTTTTTCATGCACATATCCTCCACCAAACTTAGATCTTTATGATTTACTAAAAGTGCAAATATAGTTTAAAATTTATACTCACAACTAGAGCTTAGAAAAGATAGGCATGGTGTTCTGGGTAGATGATGTAAAATTAATGGATGACAAAAAAAAAGACTATCTTAATTAGTTTCCATCTTGTTATCTCTGAGAATCATTCATTTGTTCTTTTAACCTATGCTCACTAAATGTCCATTATATGCCAAGAGAGATTTCAGGCACTTATTATACAAATATCAACTGCACACAAGGGATCAAGAAGCAAATAAATAATTATATTGCAATATTATAACTGCTACAGTACAGTGATATAAAAACTCCAGGATGAAAATATGATAAAAGCAGCCTAAATCCAAGAATAAAGGTCACAGATGACTTTTAGAGAAAGTAGTCCTTAAGAAGATACTTGAAGCAGGGATTATCATTTTACAGTACAAAGTAGTGGATTACACAAATAGGGAACAAACATGCAAAGGTATAGAGTTGTTACTGAAAGTGGTATACAGAGGATGGGAAAGGCAGGCCCCCACATTTGTATCAAAAGAAGTAAGCAGTGGATGAGTTTGGGGGGTACGCAGGAACCAAATATGAAAATTTTTACAAAGGGATGAAGCATCAAGGGAAGGAAGAAGTTTTGGCTCAGACAGTAAAGAATCTGCCTGCAATGCTGGTGATCCAGGTTCATTCCCTGGGTTGAGAAGATCCCTTGGAGAAGGAAATGGCTACCCAATGCAGTATTCTTGCCTGGAGAATCCCATGGACAGAAGAGCCTGGTGGGCTACAGTCTATGGGGCCACAAAAAGACACAACTGAGTGACTAATGGTTTTAATTTCTGCGTTGAGGAGTGACACCATTTTCTAGAGTATCAGCTGTACTCTAGCATGCAGGATTCTTTAGCATCTCATGGGCTGTGAAAAATGACTGACTCTTATCCCAATGAAGAAAATAAAAGAAGCAAACAAATGTAACTTATACTTCGTCTGGTTTTTGAGGATTCCAGGAATGAGAATGGCTAGTAAATGTAGAAGAAAAATGGTGAATAAAGTTAAAAGGTCTTTCAGTTCAGTTCAGTGGCTCAGTCGTGTCTGACTCTTTGCAACCCCATGAATCGCAGCATGCCAGGCCTCCCTGTCCATCACCAACTCCAGGAGTTCACTCAGACTCATGCCCATCGAGTCAGTGATGCCATCCAGCCATCTCATCCTCTGCCGTCCCCTTCTCCTCCTGCCCCCAATCCCTCCCAGCATCAGGGTCTTTTCCAATGAATCAACTCTTCCCATGAGATGGCCAAAGTATTGGAGTTTCAGCTTCAGCATCAGTCCTTTCAAAGAACACCCAGGACCGATCTCCTTTAGGATGGACTGGTTGGATCTCCTTGCAGTCCAAGGGACTCTCAAGAGTCTTCTCTAGCACCACATTTCAAAAGCATCAATTCTTTGGTGCTCAGCTTTCTTGACAGTCCAACTCTCACATCTATACATGACCACTGGAAAAACCATAGCCTTGACTAGATGGACCTTTGTTGGCAAAGTAATATCTCTGCTTTTCAATATGCTATCAAGATCTTTAGATTCACCCAAAATGCTCCTGTATTTTTTCAACCCTGAGGGGTCGGGGGGAGGAGAAATGGAAAAGCTAAGAGTGGAATGTAATGAGTCAGAGTAGGGAAAAATGCCTCAGCCAAGGCACCAGTCAATAAAATGGTCTTGACAGAGGTACTCTAACTTGTTTACTTTGGCTGAGGCTATAATTCAAAAACCTCTGAATGGAGGTGCTTGAGTTAGAAATGCAGATATATATGTGAGTATGGCTGATCCAGCTTCCCTGGTGGCCCAAGAATGTAAAGAAACTGCCTGCAATGTGGGAGAACCAGGTTGATCTCTGGGTTGGGAAGATCCTTAGAGAAGGGAATGGAACCCCACTCCAGTATTCTTGCCTGGAGAATCCCATGGACAGAGGAGCCAAAAGCTGGACACAATGGAAGGATTTTCACATTTCTTGTCCAGGGAACCTGAGTCTCTGACTGAAGCTCTCTCTAGAAAACCATCATGTACTGGCTGTGCACCAAGTCTCTTGTGGGGAAGGCAGCTTTCCTCATGAAGCCTGCCAGGCAAAGCCTTGTGATTGTCTGTGGTCAGGTGTGAAGAATCATGTATATGCTCTTTGCTTAGTGCTGGATTCTTCAAATACAGGGATATCTATATGTATATATATCTATATATACAGGAACCAGTAGAAAGAACTACTCACATTGCTAGTTATTAATATAAGCAATGCAAGCTCTTCAAAGGTGAATCTATAAGATATTCTGGGGAGTTCATAATAAACTTCTTATTGTTTTGTGGTTATTTGATTTTAGATACTTGACTATTCTGGATTTATTTTCATTTTACCAGTTAGCAAATCCCGTCTCTCTGTTAAGGCAGATTTTTTTCCCCCCTTGAAGATGTGTCAAAAAGATGTACAGCCAACACCACACTAAAGCACGGTCTGAATGAAAGCAATTGGAAATGTTGTTTTGTCTAAGAAATAACTAGAGGAGTTCATGTTTAAAACTTTTTCAGACTAGCAATGCCCCAAAAAAGTTTCTTTCAATTTCCTATTTAAATACATGGGAAAACAAACGAATTATCCATACCCACAATACTGAAAATTAGGACAAAGAGGCAATCTATTGCCAAAAGTTGGGAGGATTTTCTGCAAACTATAGATGGAGAAAGAACTGGATTAAAGTGTATTATTAGTGGCCTACATTTGATTGGCTCATCTGAAATTATTGGCAATTTGTGTTACTCCCTTATTCTTTTTTGTGTTTTTTTTTTTCCAGAATAAATAAAGAAATAAAGAAAGACTTGCACAAGAATATGAGCAGCCATCATTCTAGTACTATGGAGTTACCCTTTGAGGCAGCCAGATTACAATACACCCAAACACCAGCAAGTTTCTGTCTTTATATAATTATATTTTAATATCCATAAGGCAACTGAGCAGACAGCAGGGAAGGGATATGGACAGTGATACATTGCATCTTGGAATTTCTGAGCCTCAAAATCAAGTGCGGAAGATGGGAGTGGAAAGAGAAAGAGCTCTGGCAGCAGTAAACATGAGATAATTTCACTTTTCATCTTCAGCATCAGTGCTTAGCTCAACTCATCTACACTAGAGAAAGCCTGAAAACAAGGATTGGGCACAGTTATCCACACTTACCTGCTATCCAACCAAAAACTCAGAGAGAGCAAAGAAAAATCTAGATACCCACTTTGCTGGAGGGGCAAACACTGAGTCTAGCTAAATCTCTCCCTAGTTTACAAATGAGTAAATAATCATATACACATATATCATGAGGTTCACAAATTATTAACATTATTATGAAGATTAAAAAATAGTGCTTCTTTGGTAGTTAGTTTAAAAAAATAAAGTATTTTGCCATTCTCAATAGTTAAAAAAATTATAATCTGAATGAAATAGGGCTAGAAATACATTATTGAGAGACTAGGCTGAAATTGAAATCAACAAGATAAGGGAACAAGGGAAAAGGGTGAGAGAAGGAAATATTAGGATGAAGGTAGTCTGGAAATGGAATTTAAAGATTGCAATCTGCATAGGAGGAAAGAATGATTAAAACTGACGTTAGAGACAGTAACAAGGAAGATAAAATTGTCCCTGAGAAAGAAGAATAGGACAAAGAGATGAAATGTTGATGAAACAGTTAAGAAATGTGGAGGTCAGGGAACATATTTAGATAAATTTTGTTAACATAGTAACATTGCAATATAAAGAAAATAAATATTCATTCCTGTATTTAAATTTATTTTTAGATCAGTATTCTGGATTCTGGGGTTATAGAAATGAAGAATATGGAGATGTTTTTACTTTTAGGAACATTTTGGAAGAAGCAATGGTTGTTGAAAAGATCCTAAAATTGGAATAAGCTGATATAATTTAGGAACTAAAAGAAGACACATATATTTTGACTCTGCTGAACAAATGACAGGGAAAGCTCACAGATCAGATAGGAAAACAGATAATTTAGGACCCTCTAAGCCAGCGTGCCAACAAAGGTCTGTCTAGTCAAGGCTATGGTTTTTCCAGTAGTCATGTATGGATGTGAGAGTTGGACTGTGAAGAAAGCTGAGCGCCAAAGAATTGATGCTTTTGAACCGTGGTGTTGGAGTATCCTCTTGAGAGTCCCTTGGACTGCAACGAGATCCAACCAGTTCATTCTAAAGGAGATCAGTCCTGGGAGTTCTTTGGAAGGAATGATGCTAAAGCTGAAACTCCAGTACTTTGGCCACCTCATGCAAAGAGTTGACTCATTAGAAAAGACTCTGATGCTGGGAGGGATTAGGAGCAGGAGGAGAAGGGGATGACAGAGGATGAGATGGCTTGATGACATCACCGATTTGATGGACATGAGTTTGAGTGAACTCTGGGAGTTGGTGATGGACAGGGAGGCCTGGCGTGCTGTGATCCATGGGGTCGCAAAGACTCAGACACGACTGATTGACTGAACTGAACTGAACTGAACTGAAGCCAGCATGAAGGTGGGATTTGTTACTACTATTGGAAGCCACTGGATGATGTTTAAGATCAGGACTGACAAAAATAAGGCTTACTTTTTTTAAAATAAAAGATCATCTTTGCCTATGTGAAAGAATGGAACACAAGGAAGTATAGAGATAGGTCTTTCAAGAAGTTACTAAAGCATTCTCGGTAAGATATAATTGATGGGTGTTAGCAGTGCAGATGGAGACAAGCAAACTTGTGTTACATTTTGAAGGCTCAATTCAGATGTTTACTGAGATACCTGATGTAGGATATGAGGAAACATGGGAAACTGAGGATGCAGTTATCTTTACTTTAAGCTGATATATGGATGGTCAGGTATATGCTGGAGTACAGCAGATTTGCCTTGTATACATGTGTATGTTTCTGTGTGGTATGAGAGGAGACCCAGAGCGCTATTTTTGAGGTTTGTTAAGTTTGAAGAAGTGAAGTGAAGTGAAGTCACTGAGTCGTGTCCAACTCTTTGTGACCCCATGGACTGTAGCCTACTAGGCTCTTCCATCCATGGGATTTTCCACACAAGAATACTGGAGTGGGTCACCATTTCCTTCTCCAGGAGATCTTCCCAACCAAGGGATTGAACCCAGGTCTCCCGCATTGTAGGCAGACACTTTACCATCTGAGCCACCAGGGAAGTTGCTGTTAAGTTTAAGATTCATGTTAAAATCAAGATGCCTGTGAAATATCAGAATGGAAAGGGAGCTTAACTACCGTATATATGTTCTTAGCTTTCAGAGGAGCACTCTGAACTAGAGATATAAATTTGTGAGTTATTAATAGCTAGCAATCCAGGCAGGAAAACTACATAATCCACTAGGAAATAAAACAGGTTGCTCTAAAAGTGTCTGCATAATTAAGGGACAGAAGCTAATGGAGCAATATAGACTGAGTATGGAAATTTTTACCATGTGGACTAATAATTAATACTATGTCAAATTACTTATCACAGATAAGGGCAAGAATAAACAAATACCAATTTATGTAATACTGCAAAAGTGTATCTACCACCCCTGTTTATAGGACAGCATTGAAAATCATGCTTCCAAACAACTGAGAATGAATCAAAATTTAGTATTCAATAATAATAATTTTCTGGTTTTGTATTTCCCATCTATAAATATATTCTAAGAAAATAACCTGAAATATGGATGCAAATTTATGCACAAAAATGTTCATTGTAGAATTTTTGTCGTAGTGAAAATTGCAATAAACATTAGGAGAATGTCCATATGGTGGAATACTAGGAAGACATTTAAAATTGTGTCTGCGAATAATTTAAATTATATAGAAAACAATTATGAAACACAAATAAGTGAAAAAAAGCAGTATGCCAAATTATAGGTACAATATCATCACTGCCAATCTATGTAGAAGAAATCCTGGAAGGGAAAAATTTAAATGTCATTGGTGTTTGCTTCTGGGAGATGGAGTTACTCTCTTCCAGTTTCATTGTTAGTTTTCATACTTTGTAAGGTTTTTAAGTCAGTATTGCTTATGCAATAGTAAACTACATTTTAAAAGTTTTCAAACTTGGAAAGGAGTTGTACGGTTTATGAAAACATAGATTAATTGATATGATATGAAGTCAAGTGAAAAAGCAGAATAAAAACTCAGCATGCATTACTGATTCAAACTTATAAAAAATATGAGTAAGCATGTGCATGTGGAGAAGCTTAAGGAAACAATCACACAAAAAATATCAGTATTCATAGGAGTCAGTATAAATAGGAGTCATTGAATAAGAATAGGATAGGATAGTCAAAGAATATGGTCTTAGTCATAGAATAGTCATAGAATAGGAGTTATAAAATAGTAATAGAATAGGAGTCATAGAAGTCAGAGAATAGTCATAGAATAGTCATAGGACTCATAGAATAGTCATAGAATAGGAATCACAGGAGTCGGAGAATATTGTAAATTGCAAGTTAAATGTGAGTAGGGAAACAAGCAAAATTCCAACAGTTTCTGTTGGAACTCCCTTCAGTGCTGCAAGCTTATGAATGCAGAGATTAACACAGAGAAAGAAGAATCAAAATGGAGCACAGGTAGCACACAGAAAAGGGAAGATTAGAACATAAGCAAAGCTCAGGAAAGAAAATCAACCTCAGGAAGTCCAACACTAAGTGCCAAAATACTGGGCACAGATCAGGACTTGGTAGTTCATAACAGTGGCTAGAGCACAGGGCCTAAAAGAGAGTGGCATTGGAGAAAGTTTCAGAGCATTGCTACTGGGAGAGAAGAGATGCCCCTTAGGAGCATGGTAGTATTTAAAGAAAAAAAGAAAAACAGAAGAAGAAGGAAAAATGAAAGGCCCTGAAGAAGCAGTATAGACCACAAAATGAACAAGTCCATCCT
This sequence comes from Neotragus moschatus, assembly GCA_006410615.1. Classification (NCBI taxonomy): domain Eukaryota; kingdom Metazoa; phylum Chordata; class Mammalia; order Artiodactyla; family Bovidae; genus Neotragus; species Neotragus moschatus. The sequence goes on from SJYA01001630.1 coordinate 809,323, forward strand.
CCTCCTCCTCCATCCTCAGTGCCAACCATTAATGCAAATACATGTCACTACCCTAGAAAAAGAGAGCATTCATGAGATTAAAACCCTGTCTACAAATGCCTCAAAATAGAAAAGACTCAGAGCAATTCCATACCAAACTACTCAGAACAAAAGTTCTTAATCTGTTAAAAATGTTTTTAAATATCCAATCTAAAGGAGAACAAATTTATCACAAGATAATCTTAAATGAATTAATCATTTGAGAAAAATTAATAATTAAAATTAATAATCACGATCAATATTTTTCTAAATTTGTAAGTATTAGAAATTAAGGATAAGATTCAAGGTGCTCAAAGGAGAATAAAAATGAAAGAAAATTTAATAATGTACATTGGAAGGAAAGGAAAATAATCACCAGTATAAATATAAAAAGAAAATAGCATCTGGAAGAAAAAGTACATAAAATGGAGGACATACAAAGAACATCTATATACAGGGAACTGGAATCTCTTAAGAATAACAAGATATTGTAACTAAATTAATATTTATAACAATAATTCCAAAACAATTTATCAGCAAAAATTAAATCTCTGTGTCAACATTTTGAAAGAACTGAGTGTATCTGGGAAAAGTTGGGCCAGATTGATTACTCAAAGATATATCAAGGTAAAATTATTAGACTTTAAATAAAAAATTCTTAGAGCATATAGGCAAAATGACCAAATAATTTCTAAAAATAAGAAAACATTATGGGCACCAGATGTCTCAAGAGCACATCCACTATGGCAAGGTGATAGCTGAGAAAGATTTTCATGAAACTCAAGAAAATATGGTGCAGGCGAAAGATTTTATATGTAGCCCACCTGTTCTTCAAATATTAAAAGTGTGAAATCCTCTAAAGAAATCTGTTAGCGGAAGAGCTCCATTCTGGGAAGACTCAACACTGGTAAATATTTAGTATATTTAATTTTAAATCTAAGACTAAAAAGGAAGTGAAGACATGATGGAAAAATAATACAGATGGTTCCAGACCTAAGATAGTTTCAGCTATGATGTTTTGACTTTATGAGGGAAAACCATAAAAAGCATTCAGTAGGAACCATACTTTGAGTTTTGATCTTTTCCTCTCTTCTGATGCTGGGCAGTGGCAGCAAGCTGTAGCTCCCAGTCAGCCACACAGTCATGGAATGAACAGCTGGTCCACTTACAACCATTCTGTACCCAGATGTACCCAAAAACCTTTCTGTTTTTTACTTTCAGTACAATAGTCAATCAATTACATAAGATACTTAATATTTCATTATAAAATACGCTTTGTGTTAGATAATTTCCCCCAAATACAGTTTAATGAAAAAAAATCTTAGCACATTTAAGGTAGGCCAGACTGAGCTACTACGTTGAATAGGTTGTTGTCGTTCAGTTGCTCAGTTGTGTGTTACTCTTTGTGACCCAATGGACTGCAGCATGCCAGGCTTACCTGTCCTTCACCATCTCCCAGAGCTTGTTCAAATTCATGTCCGTTGAATCGTTGATGCCATCCAACCATCTCATCCTCTGTTGTCCCCTTCTCCTCTTGCCTTCAATCTTTCCCAGAATCAGGGTCTTTTCTAAAGAGTCGAACCTTTGCATCAAGTGGACGAAGAATTGGAGTTTCAGCATCAGTCCTTCCAATGAATATAGGGGGTGAGGAGTTTCAGCATCAGTCCTTCCAATGAATATTGGGGGTGATTTCCTTTAGGATTGACTGTTTTGATCTCCTTTCTGTCCAAGGATCTCTCAAGAGTTTTCTCCAACACCACAGTTCAAAAGCATCAATTCTTTGGTGCTCAGCCTTCTCTATGCTACAACTCTCATATCCGTATCTCATATCCATACATGACTATTCAGACTTTTGTTGGCAAAGTATTGTCTCTGCTTTTTAATAGACTGGCTAGGTCTGTGGTAATTTTTCTTCCAAGGAGCAAGCATCTTTTAATTTCATGGCTACAGTCACCATCTGCAGTGCTTTTGGAGCCCAAGGAAATAAAGTCTGTCACTGTTCCCATTGTTTCCGCATCTATTTGCCATAAAGTGATGGGACTGGATGCCATGAATAAAAAAAGAGAAGAGAAAAGACATTCAATGAGATAAAAGATATTTTTTAAATTGCGAAAAGTCATGATTTACAATGGATATTGAACAGCTATAAATATATATGCAAGATATAATAAGAATCCACGAGTCCACACTGATAAAGATATATTTATATAGAGATTTAGATAAAAGATGATAAATAGATACATTAATAAATAAGGTGAGGAAAAATTCTTTCTTGTGATGAAAGGCCAACTAATCAATATGAAAGAAGTAATTAATATGAAAAAAGCACTATTTACAATCATCATGGTAAAAAATGATTCAGGCAAAAAACATTCAACAAAGTTAGCAGCTTATGGGATGATCAAATTTGATGAGGGCAGGGTATTTATACAGTATATAAATCATAATTAGTTCTAAAAGTCAAATTATTTCAATGCATACAAGCTGTAAGTACAGAAACTGGATGATCTTTTAATGAAATCATTTAAACAACATCACCAATAAAATAAAAATGTTTATCATATGTCTTGGAATGTGATACCTTAAGGATATAATATGCCAAATGTCACATTCAAGCCCAGAATGCATAACCTGATTCAGATTGGGAAACACACCAAATTGTAATTGAGGGACACTATAAAATAGCTGCCCTAAATTCTTCAAATAGATTGATGTCATGTAAAACAAAGACCAAAAAAAAAAAAAAAAACTGTTCCAGATTAAAGGATGCTAAAATGATTGTTGACTACATGCAATATGAGATCCTGAATCTCTCTTGAACTAGAAAATGAATTCTATAAAGATATTATTGGGATAGGTGGGATAGCCTGTAGTTAGATAGAAGTATTGTATCAAAGCTAAATTTTCTAAAATTGAAAAATAAATGTTATATATATGAAGGGAAGAAGAGCTTATGGAAAGCAGTAAAAGAGAGAGGAAAGTAAAGATGATTGGTGCTGACGTGAGTAAATTCTCATTCTTTAATACATATCATAAGAATTCCTTTGAGTTTTGGTTTACTCCAGTTCCTTGCATCTTCTTGTTTGGTAACATGGGAAGATTTGTGGAATAGAGCCACAGAACATAAATAGATTTATGTTCACATTTGACCCAAACCTGAAATATAAAAATGTAGTTGGAACTTTATTGAATTAGAATGGGCTCATTGGCAAAAAAGGAAGACATAAAGCCCATGCCCACTGGTTATCAGACTGAGCAGTGTAATCCCAGGTTATCCTGAGGGATATCTCTTTATGACAATACAGGTATTATAAAACCAAAACAAACAAGCAAACAGGCAAACCTACCAATCTGTCATAGATCTACAAACATGAATATATTTGAAATATCCTTGCTTTCAATATGGAGAAAAAGATGAAGGAATTATATAAAAACAAAAAAATATGTCTCTATTATCTTCGAAACTCTGATAATTTTATACTTGAAATCTGTTTTTCAATGCATTAATTTTTGCTCTCTCATTCAAGTGGCATTTATTGAGCACTTCTTATGGTTATGTGTTAGATGCTGAACTGAAATAGCTTCTGAAAAGCCTATTCTGGAATTATTTCTCTTCTCTCCATTTCTAGTGCTAGTTCAATCTCTCATGGGTAGTGACTCAAGTACTTCTTATCTGATATGGCTACTTAAATTCATTTTCCATATAATCTGCCCAACATGTGACCTTCACATTTATCTCTGTCAAATATAAACCTGACCATGCTGCACCCTGTTTTAAAATGTTAACAGTTTTCTTGCTCTGTAAGATAAAGCCAGCTGTCTCTGCATACTACACATTTGACACAGAGTTACTTTCTGCTTTTGGAAAAATACATATCATCCTTGTGTACTTTTGCTAAAGCATGGTCTCCTTCTTGGAGCTATTTTCCTTGAACTTTTAGGACAGAGAGGCCTTAATCAAAGTAATTCTTCTTTCATCCAACAATATTTATAGCTCCCAAGTCTGGGCTTTCATGGCCTATTATATCTGACCTCTTTCATACCAGAGTTTATTTCTATAATGTTTCTTTTCCTCCTAACTGGATCATAGCTTCTATGATGAAGGCATCATATCTTATCCAAGTGCAGTGTTTGGCTTCTATTAGCATTTTAATAAATATTTGTCAAATGGAAAGATAATATTTACACTGACTAAATAATTAAGTCACCTGGAAAAGAAATTAAGATGTTAGGAGGGTGGTATGTAAAAGAAAACCCCCAAAGACTTCAGAAGCAAGAACACATGTTTCACGGACTGAATGCATGTTCTGCCCACTACAAAATTTCAAATTTGTACCTAATGATACCCCATTAACAACACCCAAGATGATTTTGAAAACATTAAAGATGTTGGACAGAATTAGACATCTGGCTTGAAATAATTCCAGTGGGATATGGTCAGGCAATCTCTTTGAAGTCAAGATGTTTATGCAACACAGAAGAATTATCAAATACCCTACCTACTGCCAAAGAGTGGCTGCAGCCAAATATTAAATAATATGAAAGAGAAAATGAGGCCACAATTCTCTTAATGGGATAGAAACCAAGAATAGGCCTTGTTTCAAACATGCATTTGGACACAAACAATGCATTTATTCAATAGACTTATCTTTCACACAACACGAGAGAAAAAAAATGAACAGAAAATACAATTTTGCCTTTTGAAAATTTAACTCACAGTAATGCCTCCTTATTTTTGAGTAATGCTTTGATTTCAATAAAGGGCAAAATAAAAAAGTAAGAGTTTAATTACTGTTTGAGACTTTTTCTACTTACATTGTTTTCATATATATATTTTAAATTTTAAGTAGACCTATGTGAGTACTTCAAGTGATTCAATTATTAAAAGTACTTAAAGCTATGAACAGGATTCTTTTTTTACGGCACAGTTTTTCTCATTTGCATACATAATGACACATCGTTAGCAGAGGCTTTGGAGAGATAAGAAGTGGATAATGTATAGAATTTATAAACATTTCCAGGACATTTTTATACTCCCTTATCCTCCTCCTTCTATACTGTGGGATTTTAGTTATGATTCCTGTTAAACTATATTATAAAGGACATAAATTTTTCTTATTATATTTCAATCCTTTGTTCTCTTTCTATCTTGAAGAGAGTTGATTACCATTTACAATGTTATAGATAGTTATGAAACCATCTTCCCTTTTTAATTTCTTAGAATAATATGTCCATTTTCTATCTCCTATCTTGAGATTATTAAACCATTACTGCTTCTGGTCCCCTTCCAGAATCTTCACAGCAGTCATTTCTCAGAATTCCTCCTTATAGAGGAATAAAGAATGAGGTAGGATACATAGCTCAAAGTTTCTGCTGGACCAGGCTGGAAAATAGAATCCATTTAGCAAAAAGGATTTCCAGCATCTTTGAAGCAGAATTTTATCACCGTGATTCAGTCAATTTCTCTGGCTTGAATAGGGTTCCTGGGCATTGCAATTATGGCAAGAATGTCACCTATATTATTTGATTAATCATGTGAATAGTATCCCACTCACTTCTATGAATCATAATTCAAGTTCTTCAGGGATTGATGATGATAACAACAATAAAAACAATAATAAGAAGAATGATAATATTTATTGAACAGTTGTCATGTGTTGATATTTTGTTAAGGGCTTTAAATGCATTATCCCATACCAGTTGCATGTAATGGAGAAATATTATTTACATTGTATACATGAGGAAAGTCAGTACAGAGTGATTACTTCCCCAGGAGCCATGTGAAGTGACAGAAACAAGATATAATCCCAAGCAGAGTGCCCAGGGCTTGAACTCTTTGGCACCATTTTATATTGCTACCGGAAAGGAAAAGCTGAAGATGTTAGGGAAATGTGATGATCAGTTGTTGCTAGGATATAGATAATTCAACTCAACTCAATTAAATGTTGACTGTTAAGCAGAGTGTAGATAAATTGAATGAGGTCAAAATGCATCTAGAAAGACATTAACATGCCCTGTAACAGTGGAAGGATATGATTTCTAGATAAATTCAGGATTATATGTGAGATACAGTGATATCTAAGGTCATAAATCTAGGAAATCTTTGGCAGACCAAATGGTTTAGGTATATATCAAAAACAAGAGCTGAATCAATCCAGTGCTCAAGAGAGCCAGGTGAACTGAAGCCATTCAATCATTCAGAAGCTGGAATAGTAGAATGTTTTGACATTGGTCATTAAGCAATTCTGGAGCAAAGAGTATAAGTCCTTTAGACTCTCATATTTTTAGAAAGCTAGCTTAAGAACTTCCATCCAACCATCTCATCCTCTGTCACCCCCTTTTCTTCCTGCCTTCAATCTTTCCCACCATCACAGTCTTTTCCAATGAGTTCTTTGAATCAGGTGACCAAAATATTGCAGCTCCAGCTTCAGCATCAGTCCTTCCAGTGAGTATTCAGGGATGCTTTCCTTTAGGATTGACTGGTTTGGTCTCCTTGCAGTCCAAGCAACCCTCACAAGTCTTCTCCAACACCACAGTTCAAAAGCATCAATTCTTTGGTGCTCAGCTTTCTTTATAGTCCAACTCTCGCATCCATACATGACTACTAGAAAAACCATAGCCTTTACTGAACAGCAAAGTAATGTCTCTGCTTTTTAATATGCTGTCTCTGTTTGTCATTGNAACTGACCTTTTCCAGTTCTGTGGCCACTGCTGAGTTTTCCAAATTTGCTGGCATATTGAGTGCAGCTCATCATCTTCACAGCATCATCTTCCAGGATTTGAAATAGATCAACTGGATTTCCATCACCTCCACTAGCTTTTTTGTAGTGATGCTTTCTAAGGCCCATTTGACTTCACATTCCATGATGTCTGGCTCTAGTTGAGTGATCACACCATCGTGATTATCTTGGTCATGAAGATCTCTTTTGTACAGTTCTTCTGTGTATTCTTGCCACCTCTTCTTAGTATCTTCTGCTTCTGTTAGGTCCATACAATTTCTGTCCGTTATTGAGCCCATCTTTGCATGAAGTGTTCCCTTGGTATCTCTGATTTTCTTGAAGAGATCTCTAGTCTTTTCTATTCTGTTGTTTTCTTCTATTTCTTTGCATTGATTGCTGAGGAAGGCTTTCTTATCTCTCCTTGTTATTCTTTGGAACTCTGCATTCAGATGCTTATATCTTTCTTTTTCTCCTTCGCTTTTCACTTCTCTTTTTTTCACAGCTATTTGTAAGGCCTCCCAAGACAGCCATTTTGCCTTTTGCATTTCTTTTCCACGGGGATGGTCTTGATCCCTGTCTCCTGTACAATGTCACGAACCTCTGTCCATAGTTCATCACTCACTCTATCTATCAGATCTAGATTTGAATATGACTACAACAGACATGTCTATATTAATTTCATCTGTGATAAAATGCAGTTAATTGTTATCTTGGCTTTACAAAGGAACTAAGTGTTTGGGACATATTTATATGTTGAGTTGCAACTGTGTTCATTTCTTTCTGTTCTGCTTTCCCCAAATAGTTAAATATAGACCCTTGGATTTAGGTATAACAATGAAGTCCAACATTGGGATATACATATATGTATTTATTATGCTGGTTATGGTGGCTCACATAAATTATCTTTTGAAAAGGTGTACATTTCAAAATGGTACTTATGAACTATAGTTAACTAGATTTTTCTATTCACTCTAGAATAAAAAAGAAAGAAAAGAAATTTGCTATAATGAAATGTGCAGAGCATTTCATATTTTTTTGGTATTTTATTTATAGGTTAGTTAGCTACAGACATTGAAAAAAAATAATTCTTATTCAAACTCTAGTAATCAATATGGTCTTAATACAGGGTTACTACTTATCATTTTAAGCTGTGAAAATACTTCTACTCTGGTGAGAAGCATAACCTCCAAGAAAAAAAAATTCTCCTCATCAAACATTTGATTAATGAATTGGACTCTAGAGGACTCTTTGAATATTTCTCTGTTCAAAAATCAAATGTTATTTTTAAGCATGATATTTATGTTCAGCTGAGCAGCTAGAAAAAGGGAATTACTTTTTGACTCTGTTGCAGAATAAGGCACTTTGTCGCATCCTCTTAAAAGAGAATGTTGTTTCTGTTGAAAAGTAAACATGTTGTAAATCATCCTGACTCTTATTAACACATCAACATTAAGGCTAATCTCTCTCTATGACTGGCACATTATTTATTTTTTCAGAGGTGATTCAGGGAAGATTCTTTACTTTTTGCTCACAGTATATGACTTGCTATTTCCATCACACAGCTGTGCATATGTATTTAGATAGATGCACAGGTAGATATGTCAATCTGGAGTAGAGATAAGTGAGTGACAGTGTGCCGCCACTCTCACCCTCCTTGTCCATGATAGATGTTATTTCCTACCGAGGCCAGAAGTAACCTCAGATTTCTTCACAAAACAGTTCTCTGGCCAAACACTAGCAAGGAATGGAAGTTAGCGTATTAGAAGCACTATCTTGCTCTAATAATTTAATACATCTGACTTCTAAACCACATTGGAATTCTGGCTAAGTGCAAAATTCTTACCCAAGCAATACATAGGCCTTCTTTAGTTGAATCCATTGCATGCCTGGCTCATATGTTTGTCCATTTTTCAAATGTTTGCTGCTGCACAGCTACAGTAGCCAAACCCTGGTTGAAAATCTCCTAAGTTTTATACATCTAAAGGGCCCCCAAGACCTCATCTATTCATGCTGCTTCAGATTACATGAGAGAGTTGAGATCATATAGGGAAAATTCTCTGATCAAAATTGTACAACTAGCATGTTATATAGCCAAATCTGGAACCTAAGACTTTGGACAAATAAACGAAAATCTGATTCAAGTCATATTTTTGTAATTTAACTTGATGAAGAGATGTCTTTAGACAGAAAATCCCAACAGTTGTTTGTCATTGGGATTCAATGAAAATAATTTGAATTCTTGGGCTATCAGAATAAAAAAAGATTTCTAAAAACAGTTACTTAAATTTAAGGTACAGTAGTATTTCACCCATATAATAGTATTAATGCAAGTATCTCACAGGATTTTTAAGGAGATTAAATGCCTTAATATATTTAAAGCATCTAATTGAAACATCAGAAGCAATCTTTTATAATGTATTTTCTAGTCTATTATTTTTATTTAAAATTCTATCTTTAAAAATGGCACCATTATCAAATAATTTTATGAATAAATTGCAAAAATCCTCAGGGAATCCTTGTCATTCACATTATAGCAATCTTTCAATTCATAGACAATTATAGCATACATTATAATATTATAGCATAAAATTAGTTTAAAAACTCATTTTAAAAAAGTTCAAGTGACTTCCAAATCTCATTCTGAAAGAACATGAATATACAGCTGTATGAGACGATATTATGCTTGTGTGCTCCGTTGCTCAGTGTCTGAGACTTTGTGATTGTAGCCTGTCAAGCTCCTCTGGTTCATGGGATTTTCCAGGCAAGAATATTGGAGTGGGCTGCGATTTCCTTCTCCAGAGGATTTTGCCAACCCAGGATTGAACCGTCATCTCTTGCGTCTCCTGCATTGGCAGGTGGATTCTTCACCACTGTACCACATTTAGTTGCTAAATCATGTCCAATTATTTTGTGACCCCATGGACTGAAGCCCCCCAGGACCCTCCGTCTGTGGAATTTTCCAGGCAAGAATACTTGAGTGGGTTGCCATTTTCATCTCCAGGGGATCTTCCCCAGCCAGGGATCAAACCAGCCTCTCCTACATTAGCAGAAGAATTCTTTTACCATTGAACCACCAGGGAGGGTACACACACACAAACACACATACAAATACTATAGGTCATTTTTGTTAATAAACCTGGACTACAAAAAAAAAGTAAATAGAATTCAGAAATATATTTAGAGAAATGAATAGGATTTATTCTAGGGATGTGAGTTTAGACAATCTACTTATTGAGTTAGAAAATCCATTTATTTGTTATACTATGTTAATAAATTAAGGTAAGTAACTTCTCTGGCTATCCAGTTTTTGGGATTCAGAGTTTCCACTGCAGTGGTTATGGGTTTTGATCCTTGTTTGGGGAACTAAGATCCTGCAGGCTGTACAGAGCAACCATGGGAAAAAAAAAAAAGAAATCAATAAGTGGCTTTTAAAATAAATTGATAGTTTAAAAAAAATCACATGACCATCTCATCAGCTTTGGGAATAATAATAAATTCAACATCTACTCTTGATTAAAGCAGAAAAAGGCAATATTATATTAGAAAATTAAGAATAGAAAGAAAGTTTTAAAATTTCATAAAGCTCACCTATTAGAAACCAAGCAAGCATTACTGATACAATAAGTAAATCCAGGAGCAACATAAGGTAACTGCTATCATTACTGCTTCCCTGGTGGCTCAGAGGGGAAAGTGTCTGCCTGTAATGCAGACCTGGGTTTGCTCCTTGGTTCAGGAAGATCCCCTGGAAAAGGTAAAGGCAACCCACTCTGGTACTCTTGCCCGGAAAATCCCGTGGACAGAGAAGCCTTGTGGGCTACAGTCCATGGGGTCACAAAGAGTCTGACACGACTGAGTGGCTTCACTTTCACTTTCTATCATTACTGCTATTTGACTTGCACTGAATGATTTGACTCAGGGTTTGTAGCTTTGGCACTCTATTATAGACTAGATAATTCTTTGTGTGGGAGACTCTTCTATATGTTTTATGTGACTTCTAATCACTGGATGTGAATTATATCTCCCAGTCATGACAATCAAAATGTCTTGACATTGACAAATGTCTCCTTAGGGAAACAAAACAGAACCTAATTTATAATTACTGCTTTACCAGTGGGAAAAAAGTCAATATTTCAAAAATACAAATTATAAATATTGGAAAGGAATGAAAACCATTTTTAAATAATATAATTGCTACAACCAATTATATTACAGGAAAAAAGATCATGACTCCAATAGCAACTAAAAATAAATAATGCTTTTTTACTTGAGAAGAAATTTTCACAGTGGAGAAACTTATGAGTCTCTAGCATAAAAGAAATCTTGCTGAATAGAGGACTATTTCATGTACACATATAAGAAGAGTTGATACTGAAAAGTTAACCATTCTACTCAAGTTAATATATAACTCAAATCAAGCCCAATAAACTTATTGCTATGCACATATACAATTTACACAGGAAAAAGAAATGTTTGGTTACCACTAAGAACATTTTAAGCAAGAAAAATGATTAATGATTTATCCTGCTAAATGTCAAAATATTCTATAAAAGTATCATACATACACCAACGTGAAAAAATACATCAACATGGAATTGTTCTTGATACATGCAGTGATACGGATCGGTCCTGAAAATATGTTAAGTGAAGAGGCCACACACAAAAAGCTGCATTTTATTTAATCTCATTTATATGAAATATTCAGAGTAGGTGAATTGATAGAAATGCAAAATAGATTAGTGGTTGCCCGGCCCCAGGAGTAGGGGAGAATTGGATCTGACTGCTAATGGGCTTGAAGTTTCTTTTGGGGGGTGATGAAGTGTTCTAGAGTTAGACATTGATAACAGTTGTACAACTCTGAATGCACTACATGCAATAAATTTGTACACTTTAAAGGGTGAATTTTATAGTATCTATATTATATAATGGAGAAGGAAATGGCAACCCATTCCAGTTGTTCTTGCCTGGAAAATCCCAGGGACGGAGGAGCCTGGTGGCCTACCATCTATGGGGTCGCACAGAGTTGGACATGACTGAAGTGACTTAGCAGCAGCAGCAGCAGCAGCAGTATGTTATATAACAAAGCTGTTATTTAAAGAAAAAATGAAATTGACCCAGAAATGTACAAATGGATAATTTGATGTGTTCAATAATATATAAATGTTATGGTATATGTATATATATATATATATCATGTATATTCTATATATTACGTTTATTACATATATTCTATATTCAGTTCAGTTCAGTTCAGTCTCTCCGTCATGTCTGACTCTTTGCGACCCCATGAACTGCAGCATGCCAGGCCTCCTGGTTCATCACCAGCTCCCAGAGTTCGCTCAAACTCACATCCATCGAGTTGGTGATGCCATCCAGCCATCTCATCCTCTGTCGTCCCCTTCTCCTCCTGCCCCCAATCCCTCCCAGCATCAGAGTCTTTTCCAATGAGTCAACTCTTCGCATGAGGTGGCCAAAGTACTGGAGCTTCAGCTTTAGCATCATTCCTTCTGAAAAACACCTAGGACTGATCTCCTTTAGGATGGACTGGTTAGATCTCCTTGCAGTCCAAGGGACTCTCAAGAGTCTTCTCTCCAACACCTCAGTTCAAAAGCATCAATTCTTTGGCGCTCAGCTTTCTTCACAGTCCAACTCTCACATCCATACATGACTACTGGAAAAACCATAGCTTTGACTAGACANATCCATCGAGTTGGTGATGCCATCCAGCCATCTCATCCTCTGTCGTCCCCTTCTCCTCCTGCCCCCAATCCCTCCCAGCATCAGAGTCTTTTCCAATGAGTCAACTCTTCGCATGAGGTGGCCAAAGTACTGGAGCTTCAGCTTTAGCATCATTCCTTCTGAAAAACACCTAGGACTGATCTCCTTTAGGATGGACTGGTTAGATCTCCTTGCAGTCCAAGGGACTCTCAAGAGTCTTCTCTCCAACACCTCAGTTCAAAAGCATCAATTCTTTGGCGCTCAGCTTTCTTCACAGTCCAACTCTCACATCCATACATGACTACTGGAAAAACCATAGCTTTGACTAGACAGACCTTTATTGGCAAAGTAATGTCTCTGCTTTTGAATATGCTACCTAGGTTGGTCATAACTTTCCTTCCAAGGAGCAAGCGTCTTTTAATTTCATGGCTGCAGTCACCATCAGCAGTGATTTTGGAGCCCCCCAAAATAAAGTCTGACACTGTTTCCACTGTTTCCCCATCTATTTCCCATGAAGTGATGGGACCTTATAGAATTATTATATATGAAAAGAAGTATGAATAATAATAATGATATTTTCAGCACATGGAAGCAAATGTGATCTATCAATAAGTTATGCTATAACGTGAACATGAAGTCTCTCAGTTGTGTCCGACTCTTTGCGACCCCATGGACTGTAGCCTACCAGGCTCCTCTGTCCACAGGATTTTCAGGCAATCGTCTTGGGGTGGATTGCCATTTCCTTCCCCAAGGGATCTTCCCGACCCAGGAATCAAACCCGCGTCTCCTGCATCGTAGACAGTCGCTTTACCATCTGAGCCACCAGGGAAGTCCATAGAGATGTAATAATTAACTGCCTCTCAGGAATAAACGTGTTCACCTACCTTTCATCATTCACAAGTAAAACTCAGACTAAAAGATGAACATTTAAAAACAACTTTTCAGTCACTAGAAGACAGTAAAAGTAAACATGGTTTTAGAGTAGTGGTGTGTGTTATGTAAGGCTTTCTCATGCAAGCCATAAAATACAAAAGCATAATAGAAAATAAATTTAGAGCCTGTAAACTTATTTACATATCATAGAACTTTGTAAAAGGTGTAGAAAATAAAAATGTAAAGCAAAACACTAGATAATTATTTGTAATTCATAAAATAAATTATATAGTAGTAAAAAAAGACATCATCATAAAATAATCTTGCATATTTTTAAAAATCCTAGTGAGATGTGGAAAATACTCAATAAAGTGCAGAAAAAAAAATTAAAGTTAGTAATAGCCATGAAAATTGCTCAACCCAAATAATAATTAAGGAAATGTAAACTAAGCCAATGAGATATCATTTTCTCCCAAAGGACTGGCCAAAAAAAAGAAAAAAAAATCCAGTGTGAAGTATTTATTTGAAAATTGAACCTCTAGTATACTGTGATTATGTATTGCTTTTTGATAGAATATTAGAATCAGTTGATAGAAAATTGATTGGTAGATTGATAGGTGACTGACAGAGTATAAATACTGGGATGTATAGTCACTTCAATTAATAGATAAATATTTGTCACCTCCACCAAGAGGTATGCAATAGTATACACTGAAAGATTTGGAAATAAGCTGTGATACATTGCATTTTTTCAAGATGACTGTAAAAATATCATTGCACACAAAGTTTCAGAAAAATATTACTCTGTCATGTCTAGAGAAAGTCTGTCTCCCAAATTAATAAACCTGAGCTGGGTTTGTGCCTTTGCTGACTGACAGAGTCCTGTGTATAGGAGACTGTTTGACTTCCCGGGTTCAGTGACAATTTCTGGTTGACCTTCTGAGATCTCAGACGACAGTCATTATCAATTTGCCAGCCATGTGGATTAGCCATCTTGGAAGCAGATTAAGCAGCCATTAGTTGAAACCACCCCAGATGAAGCCACATGGTGTATACAGGACCCTTCTCTCCAGGCCCTTTCCCAATTACAGATTTATGAGTAAACAGAATGACTGCTATTGTGTTGAGCCACTTAGGTTCAGGGTAGTTTGTTACTAGCGACAGACAGCAAGAATATAATGTAAGGTTTTATTAAAAGGAAAATGATTATATTATAGCATGTAGTATTACTTAACTTCTTAAAATAATTAGGTTGTGTGCGTGTGTGTGTGTGTGTGTGTGTGTGTGTGTACATTGGATTTCCCAGGTGATGCTGGTGTTAAAGAACTCGCCTGCCAAGGCGGGTGGCATAAGAGAGAAGGGTTTGATCTTTGGGTCAGAAGATCTCCTGGAGCAATCCTCTCCAGCATTCTTGCCTGGAGAATCCCATGGACAGAGGAGCCTGGTGGGCTACAGTCCATAGAGTCGCAAAGAGTGAAACATGACTGAAGTGACTTAGCACACACGTGTGTACCTGGAGAGATTTCTAAGTGTGCTAATACGTCTACAGATAGAAAGCAGTGGGGGACATACCATCGAAAACATTTTTAAAATCTGACTATTAAATTTTTATAGCCAAATGTGTTGCTTTCTATAATTAAATATAAATTTTAAACAATATAAAGAATTCTAGTAATAACTGGCATAAGTCTGCCTTAATTTATAGTTATATTGTGGATGAAGGGAGGAAAATCTTAAATATTTGTAATGGTATTTAGAATTCAGGTCCTGAGAATTCTGACTGATTCCTCTTCAATTTGGAGTCAAAGCATTATCAAAATATTTGCAGTCCCATCTGGAACCATGTTTTTGTTGTTGTATTTAAACAGTATTTGGTAAATCCTAAGGCAGTGTATGATCAGATTTTTAATATCCCTCACTGGTGAAATAAATAGAGACAAGTCTTTTGATGCATTTTATTACAATTGTGAGAACTTGCTTATTACATGAACTTGCTTATTTAATTATCTCTATAAATATCTGCATTTTCTTTGCCTTTTCTTGGCATCAAACCACACAAAAACAAATTACTATTAACCTACATCCTGGGGACTATTTACAGTAGCTGAAAGCCCTCTGTTTTGTGTCACTAGCATTAAGTTTCTTGATTCATTTTTTTCCCCTCTTTCTCTTTGGTGATATACAATATTAATAGAAAATAGCAACATAATAATAAAATAGCCACAACAAAGATAGCTTTAAATTTAAGGAGTACTGAAGTAATTTATACAAATACATAAAACTAGAAACTGCAAGAGCCAAGGTTTGAATTCAGGTCTTTTGATCCCCAAACACATTGATCCCCTTAACCACTGTGCTATCTCCCTTGATGAACTTGCACCCTTACATAGAAATATGTCAAAAACCTCTTCATAATCTCATTAGTATCTGATCTCTCCTTCTTTTATCATTGTAGCAATTTCTCACCTTCTGGAGTAGCATAGATGCCCTGAACTGAAGGCTCCAATCAGTCTCTCTCAGTTCCCCTCTGCTTTGTCCTGTTGTCGCTGATATAGCAACAAAATTATCTGAGTTTCCATCTGGACTGTTTAATCCTATAAACCTACAATGTGTGAGGCTTAAGACAAAATAATGTATGTCCATTTGCCTACAATTTTGAGCATGTGCTTGGTGAGTAAGATTAGAGTTTATCCAGGTCTGCAATCTGGCATCTTCTTTTACCAGTTACATAAATCCAAGAATGTGCTTTCTCCGTGATGCTGACATGCGTGATATTAATTTGCAATTTCTTTATAACTTCTATGTACAATTTTTAAAAATACATTTTTCACTGGATTTTTTTTTACTCTGTTCTTCACTGTTTCTCTTTGGATTAAAAATTCACTTGAAATAAAACTTTCTGCATTCAAGTCAAGTAGTTTACAAAGCATCAATGTTTGTAAGAAAAAGACTCATTAAGTTGATTTGATTTTTTAAAATCTAATAATATTTTAAAAAACAAACTCTGCATACAAAAATCATCCAACAGCTAAACTAGAATTGACATTTCCACCTTTTCCCTAAAACATATAACTTAATGAGTACTTTCACTATTGCACTTCTTTGTTTTAAAACCTTTGATTATTTGATTCAAGAGCTGTGTCCCTTGATCCACTCCTAATACTTTAGTTGTTGCTTAGCAACTAAGTCAGTCCTTTTTCGGTTTTAGAAAACTACACATGTGAAAGGAAAGAATGAATCCATGGAATGTTTCTATATAAATAGCTTTAAGTTTTCTAAATATCAATTGATAATAAGAGAAGGAGTCTTGAACCCCTGATCCACTATGGATCTGTCATGAAGGCATATTAGAATTACAAATTGATAATGATTTAAATGATTCCTAGAAGAATATCCTTGATTTTATTATAGCTATATGATTTATCATGTTCTGTTCTCTTTCCTTCTTTTAATATATTTTCCATTTTGCTTAGCAGATTACCAATAAATATTCAACAATTTTAATTAAGAGACCATCTTTTTGGAGGTTGTTCTACCATCCAAAGAAAGGAGTCAGTGAGGAAGGGAACAAACTGACCATCCTAGAATCCTAGCAAGACATAAATAGAAATAGAAAAGAGAATTATAAAACTATGTCTGAAATAGAAAAGACAATTTTAACAGAAATGTTGCCTTCAGATCTTTGTTTGCTTTTTTTCCCCATCATCAAAAACTCTAAATATTCTTGCCACTAAAAAGAAAGAAAAAAGTTCTACAAAAAGGGATTCTTTGTTATTTGTATCAATCCAGTGATTAGCAAAATATCTTTCAGGGAGAAATGCTTAGTAGAATTTCCTGGAAACTTAAGTGAATGAATGAAAGGCTGCAGAGAAGATAATACCAAAGCATTTAAGATTGTTTAATGAGAATTAAATGAGAAATTTTATAAAATTCATTACTTTTATATGACTAACCCTTAACTATGCCTATACTTATCATGAGGATTTGCCAAGCTTCTAGAAGGCCCGAAGCTAAAATGTGAAAAGACAGACTTGATGATCTTCACAGACAGGCCCTATAACTTTTAAAATGACTGATACTGAGACTATCTATCATGAGTGTAATATCAACAGATGAGATTTGCTATGGATTCTTCAGACTGGCAACAACATGCAAAAAAAAAAATCAATGACAAACTGTAGACAAAAGATTTTGCATCAATTTGAAGAATAAGAAAATATTACTTAGAAACTAATTATAGTAGGAATGGATATGATTTATTCTTATTTTCCTTATAATTAGAGATATACACACATATCAACATGTGGCCAAGACATAACTGATAAGATAGATAGATTTATATGCCTGATAAGAAAACATAGCAATCATCATTTAACAACACAAGTAGGATCTCAGTTCTTACATGTGATACCTAGGAGATCATAAACAATTCACTTCTTTCTTAGCTTTCGTTTCCTCATAAAAGGAAACAGAAGTTATAGTTTGCTCTTGTCTGAAGGGCTAGTATGTATAATGCAGTAGTTTTCAATCCTTTTTGAGATGATTCTCAGTGAGGCATATATTCTACCCTGAGATTCAGTACACACACACACACGGACACATTTTTCTGAAACAGAAGATTTTGAAAACTATAATTACCTTTTTAGTATACATGAGATTCACTTTACTAATTTCTCTTCTACTTAGTTTATTTCATGAAAAGAAAAAATTGTTCTATCCTGCTAAGTTTATTTCTAGAGCTAATAGTGGTTTTCAAACTATAGTTTAAAAAACGTTAAAGTAAGGAGTTAGGAAGACAAGATCCTGTGATTTAAGATGTTTGTGCTTGAGAACACTCCTACACTTTCATCTAAATCAACATGTTCAGTCATTGAACATATGCTTTCTTCAGTTCATTAAAGTGTTCAGTGCATCATATAAAATTGGAGAGAAAAAATGATAAATATTAGCATCTTGCTTTGCTCTTAATGGTAACTGTGATGACTATTAGCGTGCCACCATCTCTGCTTTCCTGGAATTTTTAACAGGTTATCAGGAATTCTTATTATTATTGGTTTAAAAATAAGTGATATGAGCATTATTCTATATTTTATGAAAGTATAGCTTTTGAGTTATTGGTTAGCTATCTAAACATACTGTGCATTATTCTGTGATAGTTCAGGTTATTTTATTTGTCCAATATCCTATATAAAATAAATCTTTTTCTTTGTCCTTCCCATGCACCTGGAGATGGAATAAGGTTTGCTTTCCAATAGTACTTCATATGCTTGAAATAAGTAATTCCATCTCATGGAGTTATATAATTTTAATGCCTCTCTACTTTCAGATTTACTTCCATGTCAGGTAAGAATCCTGAAACACACACNTGCATTATTCTGTGATAGTTCAGGTTATTTTATTTGTCCAATATCCTATATAAAATAAATCTTTTTCTTTGTCCTTCCCATGCACCTGGAGATGGAATAAGGTTTGCTTTCCAATAGTACTTCATATGCTTGAAATAAGTAATTCCATCTCATGGAGTTATATAATTTTAATGCCTCTCTACTTTCAGATTTACTTCCATGTCAGGTAAGAATCCTGAAACACACATGCACAGTGGGAAAAAGGATAGGAAGGGAGAGGCTCACACCTACTACCCACTCCTGTATTCCTTCAATATCTGGACTGCAGTTCACTAGCCATCAAGCTAAGGAGATGCTTCTGATCTGGAACCTCCTAAATTGAAAACATTTGAATCAGTAATGGTTCCTTCTTCTTAATTTGTTTTTAAAGACCATACATGTTTATATATACTTGGATTAAAGGAAACAAATCTAAAGCCACAGAAGATTTACATAAACTAGACAATTCAAAGAAAAGTACGTCCATTCCCTGTTGATTAGAACAAA
Source organism: Neotragus moschatus (assembly GCA_006410615.1). Taxonomy (NCBI): domain Eukaryota; kingdom Metazoa; phylum Chordata; class Mammalia; order Artiodactyla; family Bovidae; genus Neotragus; species Neotragus moschatus. The sequence continues at coordinate 828,539 of SJYA01001630.1, forward strand.
AGGAAATGTTAAAAATCCATGGTGTGAATTCCCATGCATGTGTCAGAAGGATGGAAGACTAAGGGCTAGCTGCATCTTGTTGAAATGTGTCTCTCCATCAGCACAGCTTTTGTTCGCCCTGGATGAGAACTGAGTATAGGTATGTTTGTAAATGTTGAAATGAAAGGAACTCACTCATGAGCTGACATGAGCCCAGAGCTTACATTTTGAAACTCTAAACCTGACATCATCAGACTGCATAGAAAATAAGAAGTGGTGAGCAGGGCCCACTCACAGACCATGGAAGCTGTCCAGTGAGATGTGCATGTCACTTTTAGAAATGCTGTCATAAGGAAGGAAACTGACAGAGCTACTTCTCCCAGAANTTCTATTTGCTCTCACTATACAGAAATTAGTGAAATACCTCATTCCTTTTTAGTAAGATTTTACAGCATTTACATTCCTTAGTACCATGATAAGGGGCCCTTTAGAAAGAGGAGAGAGAAATGCATATGTTTAGCCCACTATCATTAAAACAATCTATTACACAATGTTTAAAGTTGTCACTATATTACCTCTTAAGGTCAAGAGAGTTTATCTATACTCTTGCTGGAAAAAATAATAAGAGAATGGATTTATTTATGCATTAAAATAAAATATTTGCAGATTTCAACTGTTTTAGCTCTATTTGTTTATTATCAAGATGTGACTGAATCCTCAATTATGTCATTGCCTATTTCAATCAGAACTCAGCTAGACTCTTTTTTCCTCCCAAGAGCCACTTATCTCTAATTTTTCAAGTTAGTTAAAATTGACCGAAACTGTAGAGCTTTTAAAGGTCATTCAGATCACACCAAATAAATAAATGAACTCTGTTAACACAAAGGAATCATAAAGATTACTCAGGCTATATTTTCTGAACTTATCTTGCTGATCTTTCTCAGATGCTTTTCAGCTGCTCCCTCATTCATCTGCCTCGGAAGTTTNACTTATCTCTAATTTTTCAAGTTAGTTAAAATTGACCGAAACTGTAGAGCTTTTAAAGGTCATTCAGATCACACCAAATAAATAAATGAACTCTGTTAACACAAAGGAATCATAAAGATTACTCAGGCTATATTTTCTGAACTTATCTTGCTGATCTTTCTCAGATGCTTTTCAGCTGCTCCCTCATTCATCTGCCTCGGAAGTTTCTATCTATACCCTTGCTGGGGGGGTGGTGATACCCTGCTGACAGCCAGAACTTTATCACTGTCATCATGTGGGGCACTAGTCCAACCTAAGAATCTCAGCTGCCAACAACATTTCTATTATCATTCTGTATCACTCTCCTTGTTGTCATCAAGGGCATAAGTGACACCCTTACTAGTGCAAGTAGACTGAAAAGGAAGCATAATCCTACAAAACTGCAGTCACCTAGGTGTCAGCAGACCTCAAAGCTATTTGCATTCGTATGCTATTGAATGACACACATATTATTGAATGGCTCTTGCAGAAAAACACTATGTTACCTTACAACTTTTTCTTTTTCTTCAAATAATGGGTACCAGGTTGTCTGTTCTTTAGTTTACACACTTAGGAATGTATGCTTGCAAGTTTGGAATGAATGGAGAGAATAGGAGATTACATCTAAAAGGAAAAGCGGAAGAGCTGAGAGACCGAATTGATCTACATTGTTGTCACTCAGGAGCTGTCCCTGGTACCAACCTCAGTGCTGATGTCTCAACAATAAACTGAAGAAGGAGAGTTTGTATTGCGGAGAACTTAAGATATGAACAAACTTTTGCCAA
>SJYA01001630.1:836253-887434 GCA_006410615.1 Neotragus moschatus
CAAAAAAGGAAAAACAGATAATTGGACTTCATCAAAATTTAAAACTTTTGTGCATCAGAGAGCATTATTGACAAAGTGAAAAGGCAATCCACAGAACAGGAGAAAATATTAGCAAATGATATTCTCATAAAGGGTTAATATCTGGAATATACAAATTACTATTATAGCTCAACAATTTAAAAATAGGCAAGGGACTTCAATGGACATTTCTCCAAAAAAGATATACGTAGTGTCAATACACACATAAAAAGATGCTCAACGTCACTAATCATTATGGAAATGCAAATTGAAAATACAGTGAGATACTACTCCACACTGATTAGGATGCCTATTATTAAAATAGAGGGAAAAAATCAAGTATTGTTGAGGATGTGAGGAAGCTGGAACATTTGTTCATTGTTGGTGGAAACTAAAATGGTAAAGCTGCTATGGAAAACATTAGGACAATTGCTCAAAAAATTTAAATGAATTACCATATGATCCAGCAGTTTCTTTTCTAGAATTACCCCACTGAAATAAAAGCAGAGATTCAAATAAATATTTGTACACCCATGTTCATAGGATCTTATTCACAATGATCATAAGATGGAGGTAACCCAAGTGCACTTTGGTAAATGAATTGAAATGTGAATGTGCTCAGTGTCACTGAACTATTAAATATACTTTGACACATTATTAAAAAATGTATACAGAAAAAGAAACACATATTTTGGAAATGGGATATAGTTATATTTTAACCTCAACAGTGGAATGCTTCATTCACCAAAGGCAATTTAGTAATGAGGTACAAGGATGAATAATTGGGACTCTCTCATACAGTCGTTCAAAATATTTAGCAGACATGCCAGGAACAGTGCTACGGGCAAACCAGATACTGTCACTGCTCTGACTTAGAATCAAGGAGAAAAGTCAATTAATTAAATAAAGACAAAAACCAATTTATAAATATCTACTGAAGTAAAATTTGCTCAATCGTGTCTGACTCTTTGTGACCCCATGGACTATACAGTCCACAGAATTCTCTAGGAAAGAATGCTGAAGTGAGTAGCCTTTCCCTTCTCCATCGGATCTTCCCAACCCAAGGATCAAACCCAGGTCTCCCACATTTCAGGCAGATTCTTTACCAGCTGAGCCACAAGGGAAGCCCAAGAATATTGGAGTGGGTAGCCTATCCCTTTCTCAGCAGATCTTCCCGACCCAGGAATCGAACCGGGTTCTCCTGCATTGCAGGTGGATTCTTTACCAACAGAGGTATCAGGGAAGCCCAAGACCAGGTAATCAGCTGTAGTTGTATTGTAAAAGCATTAAAATCTTTGTCCTTGAAAGCCACTTTCTTGATAGTCTTTCCTAAAATTGGTTGTAAATTCTGGGAGGATTCAAAGGGCTTTCAGTCACTTTCCATTAATAATTATATAGTCTCCTTTGTTTAGGTAATAAACAGTTTAGCATACTATCAAATCAAGCAAACAAATGATCATACCATTTAATTATTCTCTCCTCTATCTCAAGCCTTATATATTCTCAGAGACCTACAGAGGGTAAGAGAGACTGTAAATTTCTTCTCTCTTCTTGCTCTTCCTACTCTCCCACCATGCACCTGCAGTTTGGGAACCGTTAGAGTTGGGGGTGGGCAAAAAGGGGGAAATTTTAAGTAAAATAAATATTTATCTAAAATGCATTTTACTCATTAAATAAATTTTAATCCATAAATAAAACTTTTGGATTGTGGTCAATTCTCTCTAGCACATGCTTTTAAGTGTTCCTTGAAGATGTTTCTGCTAGGATCTTCCAACCATAATTTCTTCTAATTGGTGGCTTCTCATCAGGCTGGCATAAATCTTCACACTTTTCCTTTTTCTCTCCCTCAACAAGCTTTATATTAGCATGTTTTGTATTTGAAGATTAAAAAAAACAAGCAAAATAGTTTAAGTCTTTAGCTTGAATTACATTTTTTTACACTTAAAAATGTATACACTAGAGAAAACTATATTTTAAAACTAACTTCCATCAAANTAAGTTGAAAGAAATAGCCTGTAACGTTGAAGCCTTTCAAACTCCTATGTATAGAGTGATGGTAAGCATTTTGGTTAGTCTCACACCTGTGGGAGTCTCTTTTCCAGGCTAATTTTATGGTCTCAGAGTGTAGTGGAGAAGGTATTGGTTTTGAGGAGACATAGTTTTAGGTTTGAATTTAGGGCTGTGCTAGTCCTTTAATTCTCCTTAATACTCTGGCTCTCAGTCTCCTCTGAGACTGTACACCTAGATGATCTGAGATGTTTGACTAGATTACTTCAATGTCCCAATGAAGTTTCGATTCATCATAAAGAAGCCACATTCAGCTACTGGTGCTTTCTTGTCACTATGTGGTTCAGCATCTCTTCCAAAGGCAAAACCAAGTGTTCTGCCAACTAAAGGCTTTTTTTTTTTTTTTTTTTTGAGGTCTTGTAATCAGTAGCCAACGTTTGTGGATTGCCGTGGTGAGCTATGGACTCATTTCCTTTGTGAGAACAACATCATAAAAATCTTTCTTGCAGCTTGGCATGCCTATTGTAAGTTGTAGCAAGCATATGAACCATGTTACTAGAGGTTTCATTGCATTAGGTGATATTTTCCATCACTACTGCCAGCATAGCTTGTCACCAAATACCACAGACCCATATCTGTCTCCCCCCAGATTGATCTTAGTCACTCAGACAATTTTGTTTTCTGATGAGGATTATTTCAGGCTGCAAAAAATCCAGTGTTTTCCTCCATGGTTCCACAAATCACCTTCTCAATTAAAGCAGACAGATTCAGGAGGCAGCATTGTTGATTCCTGATAGAGAGCAAGCTTTCAACTTGGTGAGCTGGAAATGTTGGAGTAGCATTAAAAAAACCAGATGTGCTAAAAATGGCCATAAATGCCTTGCACAGAGATTGACGTATGACTTCTTAAAAATGTTCTTGTACAAATAAACATTCTCAGGCCAAGGGTAAATAGTCATCGTATCTTAATAATCTTATTTTGTATTTATGTTAGACATATCAAGGATAACATAAAATAGAGTACATTGGCTAGTGGAAGGTAAAAGATAATGTGTGCTGTGATATATTTGGAAGATTGTCATACTTTCAGTCAGAAGATCCTGGTTACAACCCTCCATGTTCCTCTCATTGTCTGTGGGACCATAAAAGCTACCTAACTAATATAGCCCCCTAGTTCCTGACCCCTAATATTGGGCTGACTATCCATCCTTTTAAGATGATTTCTCATGTAATAGCTCTTGACTCAAATGCTCAGAATGAGACAGCATCTTTTCCCCCCACCCCACTTTGGAGCTTCAAGGCTTTTCCCTCAACCAATTTACTTCTTTTGTTATTTCACTATCTTTGAAACACTCTATCTTTTATAGTTTAGCAAGCTAAGATGCACACATTTAAATATCTTCCCATAAATTATATGTATAATCAAAATATCTACTCTCAAAGAATTTGAATTGCTATCTGAAGAATTTAGACAAACACTGAAATAAAAATAATTCATTTTGTGTTTTAATCCAAATTATTGTGACCCTCCAACTTTATATAGTGATGAATATACACCTCAAGTAGACAATATAAATTTTATCTCTTTTTTCACTTTTTAGCCCATGGGAAAAGAGAGAAGAGATCTCTCTGAATTTTCTTTTGTAAGGATACTAATCCCATTCATGATGACTCTGCCTTCATGACCTAAGCACTTCCCCAAAGCCTCATCTCCTAATACCATAATCTTAGATGTTAAGATTTCAACACACGAATTTTAGGAAGACATAAGCATTTAGGCCATAGCATCATGTGTTGAAAATATTCTAAATTCATAGAGAAACAACAGCAACAATAATAAAGCTATTAATGGTTGTGATATGTTAAAAATGTAAAAAGATGAAAATTTTACTGCTAAATACTTTGCCATTATGTCCATCAAGATTGGACCACTGTCACACTGTTAAGCTGATCTCTCATTAGTGCCCAAAGATGCTCCAGCAAAAATGGCAGATTCAGCAGAACACTTCTATAGACACAGCTATGAAGGAGGCAATTCTTTGAAAAGGAAGGTGTAGGCAAAAAAAAGAACCCAGTTACAGCTGACTTTGATGGGTATTTAATTATTTACACTTTCAAGTAGCTAAGAAGAATACCGTTTCTGCCATCTTTTTTCTTTCTCTCTTACAAACCTCAAGTAACTGAGTCAGGAACTTGAGCAATGTGAATTGTCAGGTCTGACTATCTGTCTTGACCTCCATGCTTTAGAAGCAGCACCTTTTTAAGCCAACTGAGTACAAGTTGAAAGAAAAATGCCTTAAATGGGCAAGGTTCCCACAGTCAAAGCAGAGCAGAGAATTGAACCAATTATCCAGACAGTTTAGGGAAAGACAGGAAAGGTTTCTGGACATATCAGCCAAATAGAAAATTAACGCATGAAAAATTGAAAACATCAGTTCTCATCACAGTTTAGCTGTTGCTTTGCAGAAAGCCATACAAATGATGTCCCTGAGTATAAATGGCAAAGAGATAAAAAGTAACTAAATGCCACTCATTTATCCTGCTTGGTTCAGACCTACCAGTCTCAAACTTCTTGACCCAGTCAGTCAACTACCAACTTCTGCTTTGCCTCTGAGAATGGCTAGACCCACAAAACTCTCAACCATTATCTCATCAAGTGATTTAGGGACCTATTTTTGCATGAAACTGACAGCTGAGTTTTAGTAAGATCCCATTCGCACTTTAATTGCCCTCCTCTCTGTCATTCCTCTAGGTTCTGCTCCTAGAGGAATGAGCTAAGTGACTGGGACAGTGATGAATTAGTCTTGTGACATCTTTTATCTTGATATATGTTTTCAACAATGTGAGTCTGGCCCTTGAGATTGTCTGCCTCTGGTCATGATGTCCCTGACAACAATCCTGAGTTTCTGTAGTTTTAAAAATAAGAAGGGGGAATGAAGATAGGGAAACAAGAAAGAAAACACCTTCACTTTAACTAGTAGCACAATTCTTAGAACTAGGAGTAGAGTTTTGAGGGGAGGGAAAGAAGAGAGGAGGGAAAAAAAACTCCACCTTTCCCTGGTCTGCATCAATTTCTCCATGAAAATGTGAAGGGAAGGTATCAAAACATGGGACAAGAAATCAGTTCAGTTCAGTTCAGTCATTCAGACATGTCTGACTCTCTGCGACCCTATGGACTGCACCATGCCAGGCCTCCTTGTCCATCACCAGCTCCTGGAATTTACTCAAACTCATGTCCATTGAGTTGGTGGTGCTATCGAGCCATCTCATCCTCTGTCATCCCCTTCTCTTCATGCCTTCAATCTTTCCCAGCATCAGAATCTTTTCAAATGAGTCAGTTCTTCACATCAGGTGGCCAAAATACTGGAGTTTCAGCTTCAGCATCAGTCCTTCCAGTGAATATTCAGGACTGATTTCCTTTAGGATTCACTGGTTGGATCTCTTTGCAGACTGGGGATTCTCATGCGTCTTCTCCAACACCACAGTTCAAAAGCATCAGTTCTTCAGTGCTCAGCTTTCTTTATAGTCCAGCTCTCACATCCATACATAATTACTGGAAAAGCCATAGCTTGGACTAGATGGACCTTTGTTGGCAAAGTAATGTCTCTGCTTTTTAATATGCTGTATAAGTTCATAATAGTTTTTCTTCCAAGGAGTAAGCATCTTTTTATTTCATGACTGCAGTTACAATCTGCAGTGATTTTGGAACCCCCCAAAATAAAGTCTGTCACTGTTTCCCAATCTATTTGCCATGAAGTGATGGGGCCAGATGCCATGATCTTAGTTTTCTGAATGTTGAGCTTTAAGCCAACTTTTTCACTCACCTCTTTCACTTTCATCAAGAGGCTCTTTAGTTCNGATTTTGGAACCCCCCAAAATAAAGTCTGTCACTGTTTCCCAATCTATTTGCCATGAAGTGATGGAACCAGATGCCATGATCTTAGTTTTCTGAATGTTGAGCTTTAAGCCAACTTTTTCACTCTCTTTCACTTTCATCAAGAGGCTATTTAGTTCTTCACCTTCTACCATAAGGGTGGTGTCCTCTGCATATCTGAGGTTATTGATATTTCTCCTGACAATCTCACTCCAGCTTGTGCTTCATCCAGCCCAGTGTTTCTCATGATGTACTCTGCACATAAGTTAAATAAGCAGGGTGACAATATACAGCCTTAACGTACTCCTTTTCTTATTTGGGACCAGCCTGTTGTTCCATGTCCAGTTTTAAGTGTTGCTTTCTGACTTGCATACAGATATATCAGGAGGCAGGTCAAGTGATCTGGTATTCCCATCTCCTTCAGAATTTTCCACACTTTATTGTGATCTACACAGTCAAAGGCTTTGGCATAGTCAATAAAGCAGAAATAGATGTTTTTATGGCACTCTCTTGCTTTTTACACATATTTTACACATAAATATGTATGTATAAATTAAATATATAAAATATATTCCTTGTATACACTTATTATAGCAAAATATACATGCAGATAAGTGTGTATTACATATAAGCTATATATATATAGATATAGATATATACGAGAGAGAGAGAGAGAAAATGTATACCTTAAAGACACACATGGACACATAAGTGTCTGTTATCATTTTGTATTTACTATTCTTTGATACAGATAAAAAGAGATAGGGAGCATATTGTATAGTGATTAGAGCTATAGGCTCTGAAGTAGATCACCTTTGGCAATTTATTCAACCTTTAAAAGACTTTGCTTCCTTATTAGTAAAACTGAGATGATACTAGTATTTATAAGTCATTACAAAGATTAAATGACCTTGTAACTATAAATTATTGGATATAATAACTAGCATATATTAAGAGTTTAATGACTATAAGCTACTTTTTATTATCATTTTTAATATTATTTTTAGACCAATTTCAATAAATATTTAACCTGTTATTATTAGTATTAGCCTTCATTTTAGTGTTAAATCAAGCACTCAGGGAACTTTTTCTAACACAGATTATGCGTTATTATATTGCTTATTATATGCGGTATAAAACTGACTATTGCAATTTGAACTATGGCCACAGATTATTCTAAATATCCTAAAAATTAGAATTTAGGCATTTACCTCTAAAATTCTTCTCTGAGTATTTTCTGCAATATTTTCTTTTTCCCTTTGGAATTCTTAGGCTTGGCCTTGTACTTGCGGAGCTGGGCACCCATTATTAGTACAATCAAGTTTCTGTGTAGTAACAGAAGATGGCAGTTTGCTAGAAGAGGGCTTCAGATTAATTTCTAAACTGCAAGGCTACTGCTGCACTGTCCATCATTGTCAGACACTCCATTCTTCCTATGTGACCTGGAAGAGCAATAAATGCTTCTAGCGAGAAAACCACCTTCCAAAACCCACATCTTTAAAAATAGACTCTAAACAGACAACTCAGAATAAGCCGGCCCTTATCTCAATCTATTAGCCTTCTATCAGGTTGTTCATTAACTGTCCCTTCCTCACATCTTAGTTAGATACAATATGAAATTTGCTTTCTTTAATTCACTGTTAAAAATAAAACAATGCCCTGAGATATCCTTTCAAAAGAATATGGTCTTTATCTCAATCAATTTTTGTCCATCCCAATGATATGGTGTTGTAGCTATCTTAGACCAGTCTAAGATAGCATTTAGACCAGTCTCTACATGTTAATTTCAATGAAGAAGGTACACTTTGTAAGTAGCTCATCTTTCCAAATAGTCACACTTCACAGACCATTTGGTCGGTACATTTGTGCCATTTTATAATTGAAAAAAAATCTTTATATAAGTTTGATCAGGCAACAATGTGTGGCTTTTATTTCTCAGACTCAGTGTGGTCTGAATCTTGCTATTTTATCATATATTTCATTTTGACTATAGGAGGTCTAAAAACCATTCTCCAGGGTGTGAAACTGTTCACACTGACAACTTGCTTAAAACTTGGCTTTTTTATCTGTATGACCTTTACCCAGCACACTAACCTCCCAAAGCCTCAATTTTCTCATTGGTGAAACAGAAATAATAATATTATCTACCCCAGAGGGTTGCTGTGAGGATGAAATGAACAATTTTTGTTACGTGGGTGGCTACATTCCACACTTTTGGAGAGGGTCCAGAACATGTTTTCTGTCATTTTTGTTTTTAGTACCTTAGAAATGTGAAGTAAGATCTCTTCACAAAGGATATGATGGTTCTACAGAGGCTGGGGGCCAGATAAGTAAGCCCAACATTGCTTTTCCAGGAAGCACATTTAAAGTAGGGTTACATGTTAATAAATACACCAGGCTTTTGAACTTGCTATCCAGGCCCAGGATAGACTTTTAGCCCTGAGGATGTGCTGACTATAGTGGAAATGATAAATATCAGACATCCTTACTGGGGAAATCACAATTCAAATTTGTATATATTGACAAGAGCCTGGAGCCTGAGAAAACAGCTCTATGGATGGCATATGTTGATTGCCAGAAGGAAAAGAATGACCCTTGAGTTACTGTGCTTAATGCTAAATATTTTACATAGTAAATGATGGAAAATCTTAGGAATAAACAATCTCAACATTTTCTGTCAAATGTCTAAATACTAAGAAGTGACTACAGAATGCAAATGTCTATGTCTACAGATAAACAAATACAAAATATTAGATGAAGGCATATAATATACCATCAGAGACACAGTTTTATTTAGCTGAACTGTAATGTATACCAGATGGCCAACAGGCAGCTCTCAGCTGATATAAGGCAATAGACATGCTTTTTCTAGGCCTGCACAGTGTTGGAGGAGATAGTATCTTAAAAATTGTGGATTATTTTTGAACATTGGGGAAATAAGACATTTTATATAAAATAAAAAAAAAACATGTAAATGACATTTAAAATATGTGGCAAATAAAGGAATAGCACAAGAAAGCCCCATGGTAATGGAACAGGTTTTCATCTTGAATGCGGAGCTGGTTATACAGAGATACACTTGTGATAAAAATATATAAAACTATACATACCCTGATATGAGAACTGTAAAACTGGTGAAATTCAAATAATTCTCNAAAGTGGTCTAGTTTCATTCTTTTACAAGTGGCTGACCAGTTTTCCCAGCATCACTTGTTAAAGAGATTCTTTGCTCCTTCATGAATTCAGAAACATTTCCTGGAAACTACCATAGAATTTTTTTTTTTTTTTTTTTGCCTCAGACAACTACTGGTAGCTCTCAAGAGTGCCTGAAATGCATGAGTTTGAAATTTCCTGGCACTACCTTTAATGCACCTAAGGCAGCATTTCCAGAATTATTCTCTTTCTGATCACTTTCTCTTACAACTTATAAACAAAGAGAATCGAACAGATGTCAGCTTTCTTTTCTGAATTGTTTTATCTGGCACAGCAAGCAAAAAAATTAGATATGTAATCTGTTCACATATTGTGATAGAAAAGTGAAAAAGAAAGAGTTTTGTTCAACTCTTTGCAACCCCATGGACTGTAGCCTTCCAGGCTCCTCCATCCATGGAATTTCCCAGGGAAGAATACATGAGTGGGCAGCCAGTCCCTTCTCCAGGGAATCTTCCCAACCCAGGGATCAAACCCCAGTCTCCTGCATTGCAGGTGGATTCTTTACCATCTGAGCCACAGATTGCTATGCTCACATCTAAATTACAGTGTTACTTGGGAAAATGGGGACAAAGCATGAAATGAAAAGGAGAACAAAGGAAGTAAAAAGTAAGAAGAATCATAATGGATAATTAAATAACATCAGAATGAAAGTAGGTTCAATAACAGCCTAAATCTTGAGGATCTAATGTGAAGATATAGTTTATTCAATTAAGAATAGTTCTGTCTTTCAATGTGAAACTAATATGATCAAAATTTGATAGTTTTATGAAAGTTAAAAAATGACATAGACTGACTTAGTCATTACATCCTAAGTTGGTAGAAAGAAGGAAAAAGATTTGACATTTCCAAGAAGAATATTTGGGGAAGGTAAACGTTTTCTCAAAATTAATCTATAGGTATTTAATACATATATTGAGTGATTAAAAACTAAAATAGAATAGACATGACAACTATTTCAAAAAAGTAATAATCTATATTATTATGGTTTGGTTGTGCTCTCCTAAAAACTCAGAGCTTCTTTGGTGGTTCACGTGGTAATGAATCAGCCCGCAATGTGGAAGACCCAGGTTCAATCTCTACATTGGGAAGATCCCTTGGAGAAGGAAATGGCAACCCACTTCGGTATTCTTCCCTGGAGAATCCCGTGGACAGAGGAGCCTGGTGGGCCTTGGTCCATGGGGTAGAGCTGGACATGACTGAGCACCTATACTTTTGCTTTACTAAAAAATATGTTGGAATTCTAGCATCTGTGCATGTGAACATATTTAGGAATTTGGTCTTTGCAGATGTAAGCGACTTAAGGTGACTTCATCCTTGGCTGAGGTAGGCCCCAATTCAGTAGCTGGCATTCTTAACGATGAGGAAATTTAGATACATTCACCTAAAGGGGAGTATGTCATATGAAGAAAGAAAGATCCACACACAAAGGGGGAGGATGGCATAAAGACATACAGAAAGATTACCGTGTAATGACAGAGGTAGAGACTGAATGACACATCTACCACCCAGGGAGTGCTAAGGATCACCAGCAACCAGGAGAAGCTAGGAAGAGGCAAGGGCGAACCATCCCCCAGAGCCTTCAGAGAGAACGTTGACATTGCTGATGCCTTGATTTTGGACTTCTAGCTTCCAGAGCTGTGGTATTAATACAGTTATTCTGTTTTAAGTCACTCAGTTGGTGGCAATTCATCACAGCCATTCTAGGAAACTAACACATATAGATTATCTATAAAATTTAAGTGCATCTTTGACTTACATGCCATCTGAAAGTTGAGATTATAAAAAAGTAACATACTTCTATGATAAAGAGCAGCTTCCTTTTTCAAAGACCAAGTGGCAAGTTATTGAATGACCTGAGTCATTGTATATGTTTATGTTTTTGCACCAAAATATACAACAAAATGGGATAAATGGAGAAAATGATAATATCTATAATTTTAAAAAGAGGAGAGAAAAAGGAGAAGTAGGGAGAGGGAAAGGAGAGAGATGAAATTTGAGAAGATGCATATGAGACGTCAGATGTTGACTGAAGGTTTGCTGAGAGAGCTCAGGCAGGTTGAAGGATTAATAGGATGGGCAGAAGATATATTTCCACAAAAAAATAGACATTGAGCTGATGCCTTTTGCAGCCAAAAAGAATGAATTATGATTTCCCTTTTCCTTCACTGGTGCTCATTTTGCTTGTTTTCATGTATTTTTAAATCATCTATTCATATCTTAGAGAGGGAAATACTATCTTTTTATCACTCCTCATTTCCATGCCAACATACCATGTTCACTTGAAGGAGATAAACAGGGCAAACTCTTTTTTTTTTTTTTTCTAAGTAAGGAAAGCTCTAGTTCAGGTAGAATGATGAAGGAATTTAATTTCTCTAATTAGATTAGAATCTTATCACTTTATAGAAGCCTTTCCTCCAGTTATGGCAGATAACCTTGCTTCACCCCAAAAGTTAACAAGTTGCTTGAGTTACGACTATAGTTATTTATTCCCTTGTTCCTCACGAGTTGCTAGGTATGCAACCAGGAACTCACCCATTGACCTATTTACTCCAATTTACTATTTCTGGCAGCTCATCTGTGGCAGGTAGAAAGTGGAAAAGTGGATGTTACAAAAACAGTTTGATTCAAGGCAGGAGTGTGAATATTTTTATTTTTGAATATTCCTTAGAAATTAGTAAGTAGAGTAAGCAGAGAAATTCTTTTTTATTCTATATAAAGATTCTTCTTTATTCTATATAAATATTCTTCTTTATATAGTCTCCGGTATTTATTGAGAAGGCCATTAGGCCTTCTGATCCTTTACTATGAATAATGAGCCCTCTGCCAGGAATCACCAACAGGAGCACAAAGTGAATCAAAACAGCCAGTGGTCCCTCAGAGACCATTCACTTTGCCACCGTAACAATTCTGTCTATGATGTCGTCATGTGTGTCCTCAGAGGCAAGCAGTCATTACTTCTTGATTTCTTTCCTTCTTGGCACACAGTTTTTCAAAGACCACTGAGCCCTCTCCTAGTCTAAACTGTTAAGTATAGTGAGGTTTTTCAGTAAAATCTTAGAGGGGAATTTTGGGGAATCCCAATAAATGAGTATTTTTTGAGGTAATGTCTTAGACCTATTTAGCCGTGCTTTTAAATACATTTCTCTTTTTTGACTGTACATCACATTCTTCTTTGGAGTCATGAAACTCCTTCTGCCTCAGGACCTCATACACACTGATTTTTTCAACACACTCCCCATCTGTTCTTCTACTCACTACTCACGTTTCATTCATCATTCTCAGCTCTGTCACTGTTCTCAACTCCACAAAGTTATAACTTATGTACATTGGATCATTTAAAAATGCTATTTTAAAATCAGTGAAAACCTAGTTGTGTAATTGTACCTTGAATATATATCTTCTCCATTAAATGTGAGTCCACCACACAAGGACCGAAGGTCTTTCCTATTCGGGCACCCTGTCTGGTGGCAGAACCCTCACAGGCATAACAGCTCTGGGGATGGCATGGGCTCATCTTGGGGAGACTCCCACAGAAATCTCTAGTTTAGAGATGGTTCTTTTCAGTTCAGGTCCTCAACTTCCTAGGTCCTTGTGCTGTCAGTGGGTGCGGGGTTATTGGGTGGGTGCATTGCAATGCTGTCTACAAGTTGTGGACAAAATACAACAAAATTTTTCTGAAAACAGCCAGATAGTAAATATTTTAGGTTTTTCAATCTTTATTGTAAATACTCAGCTCTGCCTTTTCGTAGTGGGGGAAAAAAAAAAAACAGCACTACTTTTTGTAGTGTGAAAACAGACACAGAAAAAACCCCAAGTGAACAGGTATGGCTATGTTCTAATGAAGCAATTTACAAAAACAAAACAAAACAAAACAAAAAAACAGGCTGGAGACAGTGATCTATGAGCCACAGGTGTCCAACACACCCATTCTAGGTGGTAATTTCTTCACTAAAGATTGTAAAACTTGACAGGCACTACAGATAGCTATATCTTTTTTGGTCTATTCCTGTTCTCTACTATAACTATCAGTACATCTCACAGTTATATTAAAGAAAAAGAACACAGACATCTATTTATGGGGGAGGAATGCAGTGATGACCGGCCTATCAACTTTACGCATAATAACTTAACAGTTTGTTTCAGAGAGTCTCATAGCTCCAAAATAATTTGATCCATGTTGCTTACAATCAGCTTTAAGTTTTCATTAAATCTTTTTTTATTCTATCCCTTTTCATATTAGACCCTATGCTATTCATTGATTTCCTATAAAGATCATCAGTTTTTGCTTACCTCAAGTGTTACATAGAATTTGTAGGACTGATAGGAATAGATTTTGACAGATATGGGATCAAACAGAGTCATTCAGAATCATTTACTTTCCCTATAAATTATAGCTGGGTGGCTACTGTTAAAGAATTGCTCCCATCTCCATTAATGACCTCCATCTCCGACTCAGTCAGCTATGTACTTTGTGGATAATTTGAGCCAGGCTCCAACATCACGTACAGAGCTGATCCTTCAGATTAACATGAATGCTGACCATTCAGACTTACAACATGCCCACAACACACACATTATCAAGGGGGATTCATTGTTAGCAATGAATTCAACATTCAGCCTTTAACATTTTTATTCTGCCAAGGAGGCCAGAGAATAAATCTATTCTTTCAAGCAGCCTATTATTAATTTCTGGCTTTCACAAATGGCAAACAACCACTGAATTCAATTGACAGCACATATTCATTTAAACAGTAATAAGGAGAATTACCTATATTAGTTAAAGCGTGTGTGTGATCATGTGTAAATCTTTCCAGAGCTATTGCAAGAATTGGATTGGAGTATGAGGAACCAATTAATTTGTTCTAATTGTTATCTAAAGGTGAGGCACTGAGAAAAATCTCCAAAATACATCCAAGCAATCGTTTCACCTTTGTTTTTGGAAGAACATAATCTTGTAATAGGGGCTTGCCCGGTGGCTCGGCAGCCAAGGATTCCGCTTCCAATGCAGGAGACACAGGAGATGATGGTTCGATCCCTGGGTTGGAAAGATCTCCTGGAGGAGGAAATGGCAACCCATTCTAGTATTCTTGCCTGGAAAATTCCATGAACAGAGGAGCCTGGCAGGCTACAGTCCATGGGGTTGCAAGAATTGGACATGACTGAGCAATAAGCACATACACAATCTTGCCAAGAGGGAGTGAGTGAAAGTCACTCAACTGTGTCCAACTCTTTGCAACTCCATGGACTGCATGGACTCTACAGTCCACGGAATTCTCCAGGCCAGAATGCTGGAATGGGTAGCCTTTCCCTTCTCCACGGGAATCTTTCCAACGTAGGAGTCAAACCCAGGTCTCCCACATTGCAGGCAGATTCTTTACCAGCTGAGCCACAAGGAAAGCCCCAAAATACTGGAGTCGGTAGCCTATCCCTTCTCCAGTGGATCTTCCCAACCCACAAATTGAACCAGGGTACCCTGCATTGTAGGTGGATTCTTATAGATGCTATTAAACTTTTTTTTTTTTTTAAAGAAGTACATTTTAAAAACCCTTCAGTCTTTTGTGTGACCAGCTTCAGAAATGTCTTTTTATTTATTTTGCATTTATATGAGGATTTTAACTGCAGTGGGCTCAAATGCATGAAGGAGGAATAGAAATGGGTAGTGGGCCTCAAAAGGTACATCTTGGCAACATATGATGGAGAAGTAATTCTAGGGGACTTGTCCTCTACACTCGAATTTCGTCACTGAGAGAAAATGCTCCCCTTTCTCTGTCCTTTTTGAATTGTACCAAGATTGTTCCCATCAGCCCTCAATTTATGCAAATTTAAAAGAATTCATTATTATGTTGTAATTTTGAGTGTCTTAGAAGAGTCATATTAAACTAAAGACTGTCTCAAATGTCATAACCACTGAATATCTACAAAACCCTCTGGGGAATCCCATCATGTTTTTGGAGTTTTTATTGATACTTTGTTATGCTTGTTGACTTGGAGAAATGATCATCGCTGTATTAACGTGGCATCTGATTTACCTCAGGTGTAGCTTGGTGTTTTCCCAAGGTTTAACCTTCTTTTCACAGTATTTTAGGGAATTCATGAAAGAGCTGATGCTTCAGGGACGATTTTGAAATTGGTTCCACCCCTATGCTGTCTGTGACAAGGAAGTTACAATTGATGTGGACCTGCCATTCACCACCAGGAGGCATATTTTGCCATTTCTAAGATGCAAATAGGAAAAGTTACATTCACAAAGTGGTTAAGATCTGATATAGTGCAAATTATTTCTGAATTTCTCTGTTCCTATTGGATGCAAGAACTGTGAAGTGATACAAAATGACTCATCTTGCTCAAAATGAGGGGTGTAATAACAGCACAGTGGGCTATGAAATGAAATTCTCCACCTGACATTATTTTTCACAGATTCACATCTGACAGTTTGGTATACTTTTATTAAATATTACTCTATTTTCCTAAGCATTAACCTTCTGCATCTCTCTGAGATTTTATTACTAGTTTACATAAACCCAACTTATGCCTACTGAGGATTTCTTATATCTGTTTGTTTAAATATATACAAATAGAAAATACAATATTCTAGAATAAAAAATCACATTTAGAAACAAAGTAAAAGATTGTGCTTAAGTAACTTTAGAATATTCAATTATTCAGTTAAAACTTCTTTATTGCTACTTAGTTGAATTTGCACTTTTGTTTGTGAGGAAATGAGACAGCTAAAAAGTTTAGTATGTCGGAAAATGGATCAACATTGGGTATTATATAGTCCTGACTCTTCCCCGTTTCCATGGTCATCATGTTTTATGTGGTCCCAGTACTCCTTAGCTCATCCAAACTAACTTTCTCAAAGTTTTCCCAGAGCACTTCATTTTATCTTGTAATTTCATCAATGTGAAGAGGCTGATTTCTTACAGTAATGTATTTTCTTCTCTTTTTCTCCTATTCATCCTTAAAAATTCAGATGTAATGTCCCTTCTTATGAGCAGAGATTTCTGTCTGAGTTAGGGATCCTTGCTCTGTTCATCATTTTGCCCTATGCTTATGCCTTGCACAGCACCTATTTGGCCATATTTAAGCCCTTCTTGACTCTCTCAGTACTTGTGATTGTGATTTCCTTGAGGGAAGATACTACATTGTTTTTATTTCCAGATACCCAGTAAGTAGTATGTAGTAAAGATTTATTGTACAGATGGCTTACTGAGTCACCACAAGGCTGTTTAGTTGCAGGGAAGGAACTGTCTAGGAAAATAATGTTTTTTCTTGACTATGAAAACCCAGTGGGGCATTTTTTGTCCTGGAGTGGTAATAAATATTTCTTCTGGCATATGTATGAGATCTCAGACTCTCTCAGAAGTGGGGGTCTTTTCTATGAGACTCAGGTCTGTCCAGTGGCTTCTCATGCCAGAGTCCTATGCAGTAAAAGCTTAGCTTAGCAAGTCTGAGTTATCTACACAGCATGTTCCAAAGAAGGAGCCTTTGCTTTGCTCCTGGCAGGTTACTTTTAAGCCTTTTATTATATCCTCTCTGATGAGAGTATTGCTGTTTCCATGGGGGCCTTGGGCCACACAGAATCAGCTTGGACTTTTGGCGGGGCTGGAGACTAACAGTAAGCCATGCTTTTGTGATGGTCCACGCCAAGACTCAGGTGAACTTCCCTGGTTGGCAATGTTTTGTGCATATTGTCACATATTATTGCTAGGAGAAATAAGGTTTTTTTTTAACATGACTCCACCGTGACAAAAATCAAAAGCTTGCACTGAGTGTCTCCTGGATCCTGCCCTATGCATGTTTTCCCCTTTTGCTATAATAAACTGTCACTGTAAATGTAATGGATTTCCTGAACTCTGGAGTCCCTTCAGCAAATCATTGAACCTGAGTGAGGGCTTTTATACACTCAAAAGCATAACCTGAAGGATTAAGAACAGTATAGAGAAGCTTCTGTACATCTGTGGTTCAGTTCAGTGGCTCAGTCGTGTCCGACTCTTTGAGATCCCATGGACTGTTATCTTACTTTAAAGTATCTTATTACCTCTGCATGAATAGGTTAAGATTTGGAAATTATATTATAGGACTTCAATTTAATATTTCCTTACCTCTAACAATAATGTATGCAAGCTTGACACTGAATTCCATTTTTAGGATAAATAATGAATCTTTATGTATGTTAAGACTTCCCTGGTGGCTCAGTGGTAAAGAATCCAGTAAAATGATAAAGAATTAACGTATATTAAGTCAAACTAAAATCTATTGCCTTCTTTGGGACAGATTAGACTAGAACCTAATTAGTTTCTGAGAGTTTGTTACATTTTTTGTGGTAGCCTTACAGTCAAAGTATTTCCTGAAATCCATTTTACTCTAAATAATTACTTATTCAGATTTTGTATAGGGATGAGCTTATAATGTATAAAGATCCAATTTATATTGTAATGATACATGAAAGAGAGGAAGTTATAGAGCTAATAGAAGAAAAATTCGTATGCTTTTAAAATTAAGTTGGCTTTGATACAAACACGATTAAGATGCCAAATGTAATTCCTAGGGTAACCACTAGGAAATAATCTGAAAATAAAAAGTAAATAAAACAAGAGAATAAGAATGGTGTATGAGAAAATATCTATTTAACACAGAAGAAGTGATAAGGAATAGGGACATTTCTATTCCTAGAGAATGGGGACAAAAAAACATAAAATGTATAAATATTAGCAACTAGGCATACATAAATTCTATATTATTACTAATTATAATTAAAGTGAATTAATTACACATGCCAATCAAAAGGCAGAGTTTGGAAGAATATATAAAAAGTAACATGAGAAAATGTTTCACTTGAAAGATGCAAATAAATTCAAGGTAAAAGGATGAAAAAAGATATACCATTCATAAACTACTCAAAGAGATCTGAACTGGCTATACTAATAATCATAGGAAAATAGAATTTGAGACAAAGATTGTCACTAGAGTTAAAAAAAAAAACAGGATGAAAGGATAAATTCACCTTAGAAGCATAACAATTATAAAATTATATGCACCTAACAAAAGAACCCCAAAATATATGAAGCAGAAAGGGACAGAATTGAAGAGATAAATAGATAATTCTATCATATAGTTGAAGGTTTTAATACTCCACTTTTAAGAATGTATAGGGCAATAAGGGCTTCCCAGGTGGCAAAGTGGTAAAGAATCAGCCTGCCAATGCATGAGACATAAGAGATGTGGGTTCAATCCCTGGATCAGAAAGATCCCATGGAGAAGGAAATGGCAACCCACTCCAGTGCTTTTGCCTGGACTATCCCATGCCTCATGGGTTACAGTCCATAGGGTCATGGAAGAGTCAGCCATGACTGAGTGAACAGCAACAAAGCTTTTGTTGCACTAAAATACCACAACCTATTTTAACCTAATCTAAAAAGAAATAGGCCAACAAATGATGTTTACAATTTAATCTACACAAAATAGAACCTTAAATAATATAGGCAGAGTATTACCAAGTCAATTTTTGAGCAAAGGAAGTATCCCTTCATCAATATTGTATCATAAGATACAATATAAGACAAAATATATTTTTGAATATTGCTAAAATGCAGGTCTTAGAACACAGCTGAGATTTTCCATACAATTCTGGCATAGAGTTCTTTGGTTATGTTACTGAAATAGACTCTTCATTTATAAGCTTTATAATTTTTTTAGAAGATAAAAGATCATTTATTATCAAACCATAAGCTCCCAAATATGAGAAAGACAAAAAGAATAGAAGTAACATTCTTGCAGTCACTCATGTAAAAACCTTGCAGTCCTCCTGATGCCTTTGGGACTCTCACATTCTATATCTAGTCCCTCAGAGAGTCCTGTCTATGCAGCCTTCAAGTTAGATACAAAATTTAACTACTTCTTTCCACCTCAGTTACTTCCACTCTGGACCAAAGGACTCTGATCTTTGACCATGTCTAATAAAAAAAGCTTTTAAACTAGTCTACCTTGGTTGGGAAGATCCCTTGGAGAAGGAAATGGCAACCCACTCTAGAGAAAGTCCTGGAGAATTCCATGGACAGAGGAGCCTGGTGGGCTACTACTGTCCAAGGGGCTGCATGGGGTTGGACATGACTTAGTGACTAAGAACAACAGCAACAACCTACTTCTCTACTTGTCAGTCAGATCATGTCACTTTTCTGCTCCATATACTTCAGGTGTGTCATCTCCATTGGAGTGGAAGTTAAAGCCCTGAAAGGCCACTAAGACCATCCATAATATTTCTGACTCCCGTTTCACACTTCCACTCTCTCCCTCTGCTAAAGTCGTGGTTTTCTTGTTGTTCTAGAAATAGGTCAGACGTGATTTTGCCTTTGTCTTTTTGTATTTGCTCTTTCTTCTCTTTAGAATGCTTGTCTTCAAAAAACACAGTTAGCTTTCTCACTTTATTGTAACATCACCTTTGCATGTGATTGTCCTGATTCTTCAAGCCATCCTATTATTCTAACTGCAACCCCTTTTATTCCTCTCCTATCATGTTTCTCCTTCATTTTCAATATCCCTTTATCTTTTCACTATCTAATGTACTACATAGGCTCCCAGGTGGTGCTAGCGGTAAAGAACTAGCCTGGCAATGTAGGAGACATAAGAGATACAGGTTTGATCCCTGGATTGGGAAGATCCTCTGAAGGATGGCATGCAATCCACTTCAGTATACTTGCCTAGAGAATCCCATGGACAGAAGAGCTTGGTGGGCTACAGTCCATGGGGTCACACAGAGTCGGACATGACTGAAGTGACTTAACACACACAGACATACACACACACACACACACACACACACACACACACAGAGTGTACCACATGTCTCATTTATTTATCTTTTCTATTCTCAGCTTCTCCTACAAGAGAGTATGCCCCATGGGGCAAAGATTTTTGTCTATGTACCTAGAACAGTGTTTGGCATGTTAGAGTGTTCAATAAATATTAATTCTTCTGAGTGACAAATGAAAAGTTGGATTGTTTACACACATGTTTCACTTAATTTCATAGTGTTTCTATTATAGATACTTTGTCTCTCTCTCTTTTTTTAAAGATGAAGACACTAAACTGAGAGAGGTTAGAATATGTGAATGTAGGTCTTTCTGACTTCAAAGCCATTGTTCTTTATTATATCTAAGTTACTTTTACTCAGGAAGATAGGTGTTATGTGACAGGTCCTTAGGTCTTTATTTCCTTTTTATCTGAGACTCTATTCAGTCTGCCTTGAGCTCTCTGACTTTTCATGTTAACACAGCAAAGACAACCCATTGTGAAGCTTAGCTTAGCCACACTGTCACCCTATCCTCTGAAATCTTGCCAGTTGGAGTAGAGCTGTCAGCCTTTTGTGAACATGGCAAGCCTCACAGTGGAATAATAGGCCAATGACATGGTGTACCTTGTAAAAGCTGTCATAGTGGAAAAGAACATGCAGTAGCACTCACATCATGAAGAAAAATGTCACCAGACGCATATAATTTCGACATTCTTACCTATATTTTTGTATACGCTAGTTAACAGTTCTGAGACAATAAAAAAAAAACACATCATTTTATTCAATTCAGCTGCTTAAAATGAAAAAAGGACTTTTTATAAGCAGAATATCAAGCAAGTAATTACCTATTGGTCTAATCAAAAGAAAACACTCAAAATGTTCAGGTTTATATAATATTTAGGAAAGTCAAATGCTTGGTACTTTTGAGGTAAAAGTTTTATGACACCCAAATACTAGTGACAGAAAAGTCAAGGGCAAAAAATATAAGGTTGGAGTGAAAAGTGAAGCCAAGTGGATCTGCCGCAAGTTGATTCCTTAGGAGTAAAGGAAAATTCGATAAAGCAAACAAAACAGCATAATGATCAAACAGAAATCTTTGCTTCCTGTATCAGTCCAAGATTTCTGTGAACAAGAGTAGTCAAGAATTCAGAGTAAAAGGAGAGCAACAAGATGAAAAGGTCTTTTAATTCTTAGCTTGAATTTAAATTTCTTAATCATCTTATAGGGAACAATAATAAATGCCATAAAGAGTATTTGTTGAAGAAAGCAAAACAGATGTACGCTTATGTGTATGCTTTGCTATATATGTGTGCATTTATATACACATATATATGTAACTGTACACATATAAAGAGCTTCCCAGGTGGCGCTAGTGGTAAGGAATCTGCCTGCCAATGCAAAGGACGTAAGAGAGCCCAGTTTGATCCCTGGGTTGAGACGATCCCCTGGAAAAGGAAATGGCAACCCACTCCATTATTCTTGCTTGGAGAATGCCATGGACAAAGGAGCCTGGAGGGCTACAGTACATGGAGTTGCAGAGTCAGACTCTTTTGAAGCAACTTTACATGCATGCATGCACATATACATATAAATATATATATATATACACACACACGTGTGCACGTACTGACACATTTCTCAAACAGCTTATTTCCATGATTCCATATATCAGAGGGTTTTTACTTCTAAAAGTGCTAATAAACCCTCATGCTTTATGACTTGCATTCTGAAGTTTCATTTCTCTCTCACGTAATGTTAAAGCAGCTACTCAGAGCCAGCCGGTTCTCCTTTAGCCAGAAATTCAAGGATCAATGTCACCCTGGAGCCATCTCCATTCCAGGCAACTGGAAAGGAAACAAGCTCATGCCTGGGAAGGTTTTCATGGACTAGCCTGGGAAGTACATGTTTTTCTTTGATTAACAAGATTAATCTTTGATTAATAAGATTAACAAAATTATATGGATCTCTTGCATTAACAAGATCTCCATTAAATGGCCACACTCCCCTGTCTGGCCATGTGCCAGAGGAAGAGAAATTTTGTTTTGAGAAAGAATGGCAATCTGCCCAGTCAGAATAGCAGATGTACATTGAGCTGCTCTTATGGGCAGTGGCATTGTTCTAGATACTGGTTTCTTTGAATTTGTGTTTTTGAAGATCCTAAATTAGAATGCTAATTGTATAATTTCTGATAAAATATATGGTTCATTAGGACTAAAAATATTCACTCCGTCGCTTAGACATGTCCAACTCTTTGCCACCCTTTGGACTACAACCTGCCAGGCTTCTCTGTCCATGTGATTTCCCAGGCAAAAGTATTGAAGTGGGTTGCCGTTTCCTATTTCAGGGGAGCTTCCTGACCTAAGGATTAAACATGCCTGCGTCTCCTACATCTCTTGCATTGCAGACAGACTCTTTACCCACTGAGCCATTGGGGAAGCCCCTAAAACATAATAGCACATTTTTGGGTTTATGTCACATGTCTTATTAACGTATCTTTCTTGGTTTCTCAAATGACAGAAAACAGAATTTTTTGAGTTTCAGAATAGTTTGAACTTAGAAGTCTATTCTCTACAAATTGTTTGGGCAGTAATGGAGTCATGTAATTGAAATGCTGAAAATGTAAATTAATTGACTTGTAAATGAGACAGAGATAACAAATAAATAAGGTCCCCTGATTTGTTTTCATCCAGCTACCAGGTTGAAGGAGGAAGTGAGAATGTTTCCAGAGGTTAATGGAAGAATTATGCAGGTTTTATCAATTCTGTTAAATTGCATTTAAAATATAAAGCTATATTGTACATTGAAATTATAAAATGAGTTTTCACAGAATTCAAAATGTTTAGAATTTAAAAAGAGCCACTTTATATTATTGTGAAAAGATAACTAACTGTTTTTTAAAGTAGGAATTTATTTACAACTTTCTCTTCCAATTCATTTTCAATATTTTATACAAAAGACTCATCTGTCTTCAAGGTGAGTTTGTTTAAGTCATAAAAGACAGAGAAGCAAGTTCAGAATAAAAAGAAAATCACTGCCATAATGGAGATTTTTCAAATACCATCACTTAGAAAGAGATATATTCAGACAGAGATTATTTTAAATATTATCATTTATAGGCTTCTTATTTCAATCTCTTTTCTTTTTTTCCTTCCTTCTTTTTCTCTCTCTTTTTAAAAATTTTATCGAGTTTTTAGATTGCTTCTTCAGATAGATTCTTAATTTACTGACTGAAATGACGGAAGGGAGCCAGGTACATGCTTTCACTTAAGCAAGAATCTCTGCAATTATGAATAATGATAACTAGATTATGCAGCTAAGATCATCACCTCCATTCCTCTTTCAGTTCAGTCGCTCAGTCATGTCCAATTCTTTGCAATCCCATGCCTCCTCAGGTTCCCCTATATATTCAAGAGGAGTTAAGCTCAAACCACCTTACAAGACCTGTCAAATTAATCTTTTCAATATCCCATCAGTTAGTTTTACTCCTGGATACCCATTTAAGAAGGGCTTCCCTGATAACTTAGTGGTAAAGAATCCACCTGCCAATGCAGGGGTAGGGGGTTCAATCCATGGTTTGGAAAGGTCCCCTGGAGAAGGAAATAGCAATCCACAATGATATTCTTGCCTGGGAAATCCCATGGACAGAGGACCCTGGCAGGCTACAGTCCATGGGGTTGCAAGAAAGTTGGACATGACTGAGCCACTAAACAACAGCTCATTTAAGAAAGCTTCAGATACAAACAGCACTCATCTGTACCTAAACTACTGCTTTTTTCAGGTACTTTTCTTGAACTTCAATGCATCAATAAATATTTTTTGTTTTGTCTTAAGGAACATCTTTATTCACAATCGCTAATTTATTAATTTTAAGCATTTTAATTAAAAAGTGAAATATTTTATCTAAAAATTGGAAGTATGAAGAGTAAATGTACTAACTCTTGCTTGGATGTTTATAATTTAAATTTTTTAAAAAAGTATTTTCAACAAGAGGAATAGCGTATACAGCATTTTTTTTTTCTTCTCTCTTTATAATTGAAATATAATTGACATACAATATTGGCTTCAGGTATGCAACAGAGTGGTTTGACACTTATATACATTATGCAATGAGCTTCATGATTTGGTTAGTAACTGTCTGTTACCATACAAAGTTATTTTCATATTGTTAACAATATTCTCTATGCCATATATTACATCCTCATGACTTATTTATTGTGTGAATGGAGGTTGGTACCTCTTTATCCTCTTCACTTATTTCCCTTTCCCCTCTGGTGATCACCAGTTTGTTTCTATTTATGAGTCTGTTTCTACTTTGCTTCATTTGTGGTGTTTTGGTTTTTTTAGATTCCACACATAAGTGAAATCATACAGTATTTGTTTTCCTTTGTCTGTCTTATTTAGCATAACACTACCTAGATTCATCCATGTTGTTGCAAATGGCAAGATTTCATTCTTTTTAAATGACTAACTAATATTCCATTGCATTTACACACCACATCTTTATCCATTCATCTATTGATAGGTGCTTAGTTTGATTTTATTATCTTGGCTATTGTAAAGAATGCCATGATGAACAGAAGGGTGAGTATCTCTTAAAATTAGTGGTTCGTTTTCTTTAGATAAATACCCAGGGGTGGAATTTGCTAGAACATATGGTAATTTCATTTTTACTTTTTTAAGGAAATTTCATACTGTTTTCCATTGCAGCTGCACCAATGTACATTCTAAGCAACAGTGTGCAGGAATTCCTTTTTCTCTATTATCTCACAAAACATGTTATTTGTTGTTCTTATTTATAGCCATTCTGATAAGTATAAGGTGGTATCTCATTATAATTTTGATTTGTATCCCCTGATGATTAATATTGAGCATCTTTTCATGTGTCTGTTGGCCATCTGTGTATCTTCTTTAGAAAAATATCTTTTCAGTTCTTCTGCCCAATTTTTAATTGAATTGCTTGTTTTTATTATTTTGTATTGAGTTGTATGAGTTCTTTATATATTTTTTATAATAACATTTTATCAGATATATCATTTGCAGATATCTTTTCCCATTTAGCAGGTTGTTAGAATTTTTTGACCTTGGCATTATTGACATTCTGGAGCAGACAATTATTTGCTGTGGGGCCATCCTTATTTGTCAGTTAGCAGAATTGCTGACTGCCTAACAAATTCCATCCAGTTGGCACAACAAAAACGCCTCCAAATTTTGCCAAATGCACCTTTGAGGGAAGCACATTCTTTCAGCTGAGCATTATAATTTATTTTTAATTACAGATATGGGAAATAGTTACATGTATGCTCTTGATTTTTGGTGAAATATCCTTCCTCTCAGTACCTCACCATCCAGAGGGCATAACTGTTTATATTATTTTAATATAGCTGATAATCAGTGTGGGGCTTTAGGAAAATCTATATTGAATGAGACAGTGGGCTAATTCATCAGTTTTAGCTTTCATAACAAAGGAGAAACTAATGTGTTTTTAGTGTGATTGAGCCAGTTTAAGTGCTAATGTGTCAGCAGATTATCATGACAGAACAAATTGAATCAATAGGTTTCTTTGCTTTTAGACTAGGAGGCAGAGCACAAGGTCACTAATCGAGAAAACTAACAATCATATAGCTTAGTTATATCGGAATATTCAAATATTTAAGATTACTCACTAGCTATTTCAATTCTGGTTTTATTCAGTGTTGAAAAATGAACAATTGTCTAATAAGTTAACCCCTACAAAAAGTTCTTTAAGGTAAATTTGTCCTAAAAGATTGTACAAAGTCTGCATAGATCTCTTTTTTGGGTTTCTGTTGTTTTTGAGACATACCTAAGTTATGAAGCTCTTATAGTTTGTGTTCTGACTTAGCCTTGAGGCCACTTCACTACTTGAAAATTCTAGATATAAATTGAAACATCTTAGTAATGTGAGGCTATTAAGGATAACTCTGGTTTGATAGTCAGGAGGTAATTCTCCTGGAGGCATCCACAGTGGGATATTCACTAGCAGGTGAGAAGCACTTAACTGAAGGAGGGCAAAAAAGAGAAAAATAAAGTCTGTATTTTTAATTCTCAGCAGTTTTCAGATCTACCCTTCCTTAACTGCTCAGATCATAAATTGTTCTGATAGACGATATTTTGTACATGGGTTAAATCATCAAGTATACCTTATTATCTTTCAGATACCTCAAGTATTACCTAGGCCCTGGTGAAAGATAAGAGGCAAGTAAATATGTATTATTTATCTCTTTGCATACTCTAAAGATTTTACTATAGAACCCCTTATGAGGGAATCTCACCCCATACTTATCTTTAGATAGAATATTGAGAGAATGGGAGTATTTTTTAAAATCTACATTTTTTAGACCTGTACAATTGTCATAAATTATCAACACAAAAATTTTGTATAAGAATGAAAACATATAGTTTTCCTGGAAATAAATGATACAAAGTACATCTCAAATCCCACCTCCTCCTTAACTCCTTAACTCCTCCTGACTACAAAATTTATACATGTCCTATCTCAACAAACTTCAGGACCATTACGACACTGGTAACACACTTTAAAAACATATCATATTCTTCTTTATACTGGAGACACTCATGTGATCATCTTATGCTGCTTTACTAATCTGTGTGCTCTTTAAGAGTATTTCAAGGACTTGAGAATCTGCCTTCCAATGCTGGGAATGCAGGTTCGATCCCTGGTCAAGGAACTAAGATTCCACGCTGCCAATGGAGAGCCCAACTAGAGAGCCCAACTAGAGAGCCCACATTTTGCAATGAGAAGCCCTTGTGCCACAATGAAGACCCTGCACAAATAAATGTTTCATAGTCTCATTTCAGAGCTACTTTGCCTCACACAGTTGTATTGACCTTTCTAGTTATTATGTACAGATTAAAAAAAAAAAAAGGTTCTCCCCACCCCAACAAGTTAGTGGCTTCAGTTCAGTTCAGTAGCTCAGTCATGCCCAACTCTTTGAGACCCCATGAATTGCAGCACCCCAGGCCTCCCTGTCCATCACCAACTCCCAGAGTTCATCCAAACTCATGTTCATTGAGTTGGTGATGCCATCCAGCCATCTCATCCTCTGTCATCCCCTTCTCCTCCTGCCCCCAGTCCCTCCCAGCATCAGAGTCTTTTCCAATGAGTCAACTCTTCACATGAGGTGGCCAAAGTATTGGAGTTTCAGCTTTAGCATCAGTCCTTCTAATGAAAAACCAGGACTGATCTCCTTTAGAATGGACACACATACACAAATATATTTTATACTCATTCTTCTGTAGTTTGTGCCAGTCTCCAGGGCTCAAGTTGTTCTTGAGCCCTGGAGCTCTTCCTTGTTCTACTTTGTGTCTAGCTTCTGGGGCAACTAGATGTCTGGGTTCTGAAATCATCTTGAAGAGTTGATTGCTTACCTATTTGGTGGTGATACTGGCTGTTAGCTGAGATCTTAGTTGAAACTATTGACCAAAATGTGTACTACCAGTCTCTTCATGTGATCTGTGTTTCCTAATAACATGGTGGCTGGGTTCCCAAAATGGCAGATTGATTTAATGTGATATAAAAGACTTCAAGCAGCCTCTGATGTCAAACATAGTCCATCTCTTCAGACATAAAACAACAAGTGTCATACAAAGCTCATACTAGTCATCATTATATTACATTGGCTATTCCCAGAGAGGCCACTACTACCTAAAAGGAAGCCCTGTTCCAACAAGTTTATCACTTCAGTAAAAATTTCTCAGATATCTTCCCCTAACACTACCATCCCTTCTACTTTGCCCCCCACCCCCAGTATTTTGTTATTGTTGTTGTTGTATAGTCACGAAGTCATGTCTGACTCTTTTGCAATGCCATGAACTATAGCCTGCCAGGCTCCTCTGGTCATAGGGTTTACGGGGCGAGAATACAGGAGTGGGTTGCCATTTCCTTCTCCAGGGGATCTTCCTGACCCAAGGGTTTAACCCACATCCCCTGTACTGTAGGCGAATTCTTTACTTCTGTGCCACCAGAGAAGCCCAACATTTATTCGTCTCTTTAACAGTTCAGTTTTAGTTCCTTTTGTTTGGAAATTGTTTTCTTGTTTGTTTCCCCTTGATCTTTCTCCAATGCCTAGCATGTCATTTAAGACCACAGAGAGGTCATCTTTGTTAAACTGATGGAGGAAACAAATTTTGGACATTGTGTTGGCTTACTTATTAGGTGTAGCAAGCAGCATACGTTTACCTGTGGCTTTATGCTG
Source organism: Neotragus moschatus (assembly GCA_006410615.1). NCBI lineage: Eukaryota > Metazoa > Chordata > Mammalia > Artiodactyla > Bovidae > Neotragus > Neotragus moschatus. The sequence continues at coordinate 864,392 of SJYA01001630.1, forward strand.
ATGGAAGCAAAATGCTTTAGGAGCTGACCTTGAATGGAGAAGAAACCCTAGAGTTAAGGAAATTAATGAATGAGTGGCAGAGTAGAAAATAACCATTAACTGCTAATTTGGCTAAACTATCAAATGAAATATGATAAAATAGCCATCACTTACTAACCCAGAAAGAATCAACAGTGTTTGCCTAGAAATTCTTCAAACCTCTATTGTCTGGAGTAATACAATTGAAACATAATGTAGTTTTTGTTTTATATCAGTCCCATGAGACAATGAACTCTTTAGATGCAGGCTTCAATTATTCGATTTAATAAAGGAGTTGCTCTGTAAATGGTGAGTGAGGAATCAGTTAATCAATGTAGATTTTATAAACATAAATGTATTTTACATTTTTGGTAAAGATAACATAAACTTTGGAAAACCAGATTTCACAAGTTGTACATCACCTTGATATTAACATGAAAAGAGTCCTTTTTCACTGTTGACTACTGGCACCTCTTCCCTGTCAATATAATCATTCAAATCTCTAACAAATCAAAATATTAAATAGCATAAAGTTTATCATCTGGTATTAAGGTATACTGATAAGCAATTTTTATCTTGAACTATAAGAAAAAAGTCAAAAGAACAAAGAAAGAAATAAGAGAATATAATGAGAATATAAGTATCCAAGAAATATTATCTGTCTGTTACGATTTATGTAATGAAATTAAAAAGTTGAAAGCCAATTTTAAAGCATTTCAAAGTAATATCAAGAAAATTAATTTGAAGGATACATTTAATGTTTTGAATCAGAATCTGTCAAGCCTGTCATGAATTTTAACTGAATTTAAAAAGTATTCTGATGCTTATTATGAGATGTTGGAGTTTCAAATAACACAGATCTACCTGATAAATGATCACACAATAGGAATCAATTACTTGACAATAATAAAATATTTCAGCTGAAATAATGATGAATGTCAAAGAAAATGTTTTGATGTTTTTAAATAATGAACTCTATTTGAAAAACCTAGTTGTGCCAGATAAAATTTAGAAAAATATTCTGATTTTAACTTTATATAGTTTTTCTTAACTTTTTTATTAATATGTGCACATACACAAAGTTCATATATTATAACTCTAAAACCCATTAAATTTTCACAAACTGCACACCTATGTGTAACCAATATCCAGATGAAAACCCAGAATATTTTCAGCATACCAAAAGCCTTCTTATATTTTCTATCTCTACATATCTTTCAGATTAATTACTATCCTGACTGTAACACAGATTATTTTGCCTACTTTTGCATTTTATGTTAATAGAACAAAAAAATAGTGTATGTAATTTTTCTCTGTGTGACTGGCTTTTTTCACTCAAGGTTGTATTTGTGGGAATATCTATATTGTTGCTAATAGCTGTACACTGTTAATTTTTAATCCTGCGTTGTATTCTATTACATAACTATTTTACAACTTATTTATCCATGATGTTATTCATGAAAGTTTGGGTGGTTTCAGTTTGACGGTATTATAGAGAGCACTGCCATGATCATTTAATATATTTAAGTGGATATATCCTAATGCTATTTTCTTGCATATGCTGTGTAGATTATCATATAAACTTATACAATTCATGTTCATTATATATATTATTCAGGCATAAGTATAAAATATCTTTTTAGACTGCTTCTTATTAAAGAAATAGATGTATCATTAAACAAATGCAGATTATTTAAAGAGAGAATCTTGTATATCCCATATATAGAACTGAAATACATAATTTATTACTGAAAAATTTTCTGGAAATAAATATCACTATGCTATCTTACCTCTGAGGAAACAAATTATTAAAGGCTAAATGACAAATTAAATCTTCTCTAGCTAATGTTTAGCACTATCACATTGCAAAAAATGAGCTATATTCTGACATAAGTTTGGTTTGCCAAATGAAGGAAGGAGTAAACAAGAAGAAGGAAGAGAAGAGAGGGAAAAGGTATTAGAAAGATGTTTCCAAATGAAATGTAGAAAACCAATCACTCTGCTCTTGGAGTCTGTTTTTTTAATTTGGATTTCCCCACAGGCAGACTTCAAGACAAGGATCTAACCAAGCAAGTTGCTGTCATAGAAAACCAGAAATCTGGGAAACATTGCAGACTATAGGGTTCAGAGATATTTCTTTTAGGACAAAGAGACTGGGGTATTTTAAAATTGACTCTGAGAGCCAATGATTGAGTTCTAATCTTGAAAGTGTTACTGTCATATCCTGCCTGCTGTGTGCATGGGCAGAAACATTTCCAGATAAGCCCTTGGGCAATGAGATTCTAATGATGGCGATTGGAAATTAATTAGTAGGCACTTAAGTAATAAGGTTTGAAGGGATTTGGGTGGGCTATCCAGAGTATCTGCACTAGTCTACTCCTTGCCCTGGTCAGATCCTCCCACTGATACTGTTGTTGGGTCCCTAGGTCTTGTCTAATTCTTTTACAATCCCATGGACAATAGCCCACCAGGCTCCTCTGTCTGTGGGAATTCCCAGGTAAGAATACTGGAGTAGGTTGCAATTTCCTTCTCCAAAATCCTCCCACATTCTATATTAAATATGTTAAGTATTTCAGAATACCTCAGTATACTTTTTCATGTGATGGCCAGTGACAGTATTATCTTAAAGATATAATAGAAGTGAGACAAACTAATCTCCATATTCCTCCTCAACTCTTTCTCTACATTCCCTTTACTCTAGCCAGCCTTCTAATAGGTCTGTTGCTTGTTTGATAGGTAAAAACATAGACCTTCATCCCTCAGGGTTCTGTGTCTTTGAATAACCTGCCCTTGTAAGGACATACTTGGTATAATTACCCTTTAATAAATATTTCTTAGCATGGAAGCAAAGTCCCAAGAGACTCTAAGGGGAATACCTTGAATTCTAACTATAACTCTCCCTCCCTCCATCATGGTGCAGTGGTAAAGAATCAGCCTGCCAATGCAGGAGATGCAGGAGATATGGGTTCATGCCCTGGGTGGGGAAGATTCCCTGGAATAGAAAACACTACCAACCCAGTCCAATATTCTTGCCTAGAGAATTCCATGGACACGAGAACCCAGTGGGCTACAGTCCATGGGACTGCATAGAGTTTCCTATGACCGAGTGACTGATCAGGCACACACACTCTATCATGTGGCAGTCATTCAATCTCTTCATAATCAGAGTCTTTGCCAACAAAGTCCATCTAGTCAAAGCTATGGTTTTTCCAGTAGTTTTGTATGGATGTGAGAGTTGGACTATAAAGAAAGTTGACCCCTAAAGAACTGATGCTTTGAACTATGGTGTTGGAGAAGACTCTTGAGAGTCACTTGGATTGCCAGGAGATCCAACCAGTCCATCCTAAAGGAAATCAGTCCTGAGTATTCATTGGAAGGACTGATACTGAAGCTGAAGCTCCAATACTTTGGCCACCTGACATTAAGAACTGATTCATTGGAAAAAACCCTGATGCTGGGAGGAATTGACGGCAGGAGAAGGGGACGACAGAGTGTGATATGGCTGGATGGCATCACCGACTCACTGGATGTTAGTTTGAGCAAGCTCCAGGAGTTGGTGATGGAAGGGAAACCTGGTGTGCTGCATTCCATGGGGTTGCAGAGTCAGACATGACTGAATGACTGAACTGAACTGAATCAGATTCTTATTCCTGCTAGCATAGTAACATTTTGCTTGTTTGTTTGTTTGTTCTCTTATGTTTGGAAGTTCAAGATAATCAGGCAGGTGTGACTTGTTAAAAGAGTACTTTCTTAGAACTAGGACCTCTGGCCTAGCAGAACTTAAAGTTATAGGTATAGGAAGTACAAAATCCCTATGTGAGCACCTGGAAGTGTACTGAGAAGGACCACTGTTTTATCTTCTCTTAGGTTAATTTATTCTCATATGGCTATAACATCAAGTAATGTACATTGTCTCAACTGTATTTCATGCCTTGAAGGATAGCACTCAACCATGAATAGCATCATCCCTAAGCTGGTATCTCAGCTATGTATTTAAGAGCTCATATTAACATTTTACCAGGCTGGTGCCTTCTAAGTGATGAGGTGTATCTGGAATGGGGAATCCTGTCCCCCATCCCCTCAATGAACATGAGGAAGTGTTCATTGTTTACCTCATATTTGGTTTTTTGATCAAGAGTGATATCATACACGATCTATTGACAATAAATCGGGCACTCTGAGCTCTGATCAAGATAGCCTTAATATTCCTCTCAAGCTGAATAAATTTTTGACAAGTTTCTTTCTAACTTTAGCTCCCAACCTCTTATCTTAGAGCATTTACTTTAGAAAACGGTATTTTAAGTACTTTCTCTGTTTCTTTGACATGTAGATTTTCTCTAGCCTCTTGAGCATTTTAGAAACAAAGACTGTCTTTCTCTAGATCCTAGGAGCCATGTTTTTGAAATGTAATCGTCAAGGATGTCTCTGGGAGAGTAGGAGCCTGACTTCCACAAACTAAGCATTGACCAGCTTCCCCTGTAATGTCCTCCAATGGTTTTCCATTAGCTCATCCCTGTGCTGAAAAACTCTTCTCCTTTTTGTTTCAGTTTTGTTTCAGTGGAGTTCAACTCATACTCTTTCACCTATTACAATCAGTTCAGTTCAGTTACTCAGTCATGTCCGACTCTTTGTGACCAACGGACTTCAGCACACCAGGCTTCCCTTCCATCACCAACTCCCAAAGCTTACTCAAACTCATGTCCGTCGAGTCAGTGATGGCATCCAATCATCTCATCCTCTGTCATCCTCTTCTCCTCCTGCCTTTGATCTTTCCAAGCATCAGGGTCTTTTTCCAAAGAGACAGTTCTTCATATCAGGTGGCCAAAATATTGTAGCTTCAGCTTCAGTATCAGTCCTTCCAATGAATATTCAGGACTGATTTCCTTTATGACTAACTGGTTGGATCTCCTTTCAGTCCAAGGGACTCTCAAGAGTCTTCTCCAACAACACAATTCAAAAGTATCAGTTATTTGGCCATCAGGTTTCTTTATAGTCCAGCTCTTACATCCATACATGACTACTGGAAAAGCCATAGCTTTGACTAGACAGACCTTTGTTGGCAAAGTAATGTCTCTGCTTTTTAATCTGCTGTCTAGGTTGGTCATAACTTTTCTTCCAAGGAGTAAGCATCTTTTAATTTCATGCTGCAGTCACCATCTACAGTGATTTTAGAGCCCAAAAAGCTGAAGTCTCTCACTGTTTCCATTGTTTCCCCATCTATTTGCCATGAAGTGATGGGACTGTGTCAGAGGAGTGTGAAATTTTCCTCAGTCTGTCTCTTCTCAACAAAAATTTGAAGTGATGGACATTAAAGCCTTCAGTGTGTCACACGTCTCAGACAGACCATGTTATAGCTCTTGGACAGATAAGTGTTACAGCTCTGTGATACAACTCAGTTTTATTTAGAAAATAAAAGGAAAATACATTCTTGAGGCATGAGGGCATGCCAACCCAAAAGATGCAAAGAGAAGAGAGACAGAGTGAGCGCACATGGGAGAGAGAGAGACTCCCAGACATTTGGCTCCTCTTTTTATATGTTTTTTTTCCTCCTCCTGGGCCTGCCCTATGTAAATTGGGCTAGCCAGGAGTGCTATTTGTTCTACCCGAGGTCCTCACTCTGGTCCTCAGACCTTCCTTTGCTCTATTTTCGTGGCTTTTCCTTTCCTTGTCTCCTAGCCACCGCCATTCTGGACTCCTTTTTCCTATTCTAACTACCTAACATTCCCCTCTCAAGAGATGGGAGGCCCAGTTCTTTGGGAATAGGGCTATTGAGATCTTTCTGGCTACTTCCTGTTGAACTGGGATCGTGAGGAGCATTGGGTCTCCCCCTCTTGCTAGTCTCAGGCCTCAGAGTCCTTATAGCAGTGTCCGTCTAAGGGTGAATGATATTTTCTGTGGTCAGCTGTAGTTTTATATATCCTTGTTGAACTGGCACTGCATATCGTAGCTTGTTGATCTGGGCAGAGACAAAACAGGTTAGACAATTGATAATACATGGAACAATAATAAGCAGCATCAATATGGCATAACAAGGAATAGCAGGGGCACTCAGTTCAGTTCAGTCACTCAGTGGTGTCTGTCTCTTTGTGACCCCATGAATCGCAGCACACAAGGCCTCCCCGTCCATCACCAACTCCTGGAGTTCACCCAGACTCACGCTCATTGAGTCAGTGATGCCATCCAGCCATCCCATCCTCTGTCGTCCCCTTCTTCTCTTGCCCCTAACCCCTCCCAGAATCAAAGTCTTTTCCAATGAGTCAACTCTTCGCATGAGGTGGCCAAAGTACTGGAGCTTCAGCTTTAGAAGCATTCCTTCCAAAGAACACCCAGGGCCGATCTCCTTCAGAATGGACTGGTTGGATTTCCTTGCAGTCCAAGGGACTCTCAAGAGTCTTCTCCAACACCACAGCTCAAAAGCATCAATTCTTTGGTGCTCAGCTTTATTCACAGTCCAACTCATATCTATACATGACCACTGGAAAAACCATAGCCTTGACTAGATGGACCTTAGTAGGCACAGTAATGTCTCTGCTTTTGAATAAGCTATCTAGGTTGCTCATAACTTTTCTTCCAAGGAGTAACCATCTTTTAATTTCATGGCTGCAGTCACCATCTGCAGTGATTTTGGAGCCCAGAAAAATAAAGTCTGACACTGTTTCCACTGTTTCCCCATCTATTTCCCATGGAGTGATGGGGCCGGATGCCATGATCTTCATTTTCTGAATGTTGAGCTTTAAGCCAACTTTTTCACTCTCCTCTTTTCACTTTCATCAGGAGGCTCTATAGTTCCTCTTCACTTTCTGCCATAAGGGTGGTGTCATCTCCATATCTGAGGTGATTGATGTTTCTCCAAGCAATCTTGATTCCAGCTTGCGTTTCTTCCAGTCCAGCATTTCTCATGATGTACTCTGCATAGAAGTTAAATAAGCAGGGTGACAATATACAACCTTGACGTACTCCTTTTCCTATTTGGAACCAGTCTGTTGCATTAGCCAGCTCCAAATACCCATACCAGGATGGCTCAAGTTCCTCCTTGTTCAGGGATCAGAAAATCTATCTCTTGTCTGTTTTGGAGTACAATCCCTGCCAAGCTGTGTTGGCTCTTTAGAGCTGACTTGAGGAATCTTATCCCAGAAACTAGATTTTGGAGGTGTTCATTAGAATGGCACTCATTTGTAGTTCTGAAGAGGTATCTGAGATCTCCCAGGGGCTCACAGGTGTATTGAGTATCCTCTTCTGTTTTCTTCACTATTCATGAGTAGTGAGTCCAGGAGTCATGTTCTGGTACCTTGACTTCTGTGGGGATAGAAAGAATTACAGGGTAAGGGTCCTTCCATGTGGGCTGGAGTTGAGCCTTTTGGGACTCATCTTTCCAGACTTTAATTAGGACTTGAGTTCCTGGGAGTGGTGACTCCTTAGAATCTTTTGGGTCCTGGTTCACACCTCGCAAGCATATATTTTGTTGGAATTGACCAATGGCCATGGTATAAGCCTGGAGGGTCTGAGCCTCTGGATATAGGAAGAGGTCATTGACATAAACAAAAGGTCTCCTATATAGCATCTCATAAGGACTAAGACCAACCTCTTCCTTAGGGGCAATTCGGGTGTAAAGGAAAGTAATTGATAAAGCCTCCTTCCATCCCAGGGAGGTCTCCTGGGTTATCTTTTTTATATCTGATTTTAAGAATTTGTTGGCTCTTTCTACTTTTCGTGAATACTGAGGCCTACAGGCACAATAGAAATATTAAGTAATGCCCAATGCTTTAGAGACCACTTCAGTGTCCTTAGAGGTAAATGATGTCCCATTGTTACTTTGTAATGACCTGGGCAGACCAAATCTCAGAATGATTTCATGGAGCAGTTGTTTTTTACCACCTCCTCAGCCCTCTCAGTCCAGGTGGAAAATCCTTCAATCCATCCTGTGAATGTATCTATCATGATTAATAGGTATTTATACCCTTGAGAAACTGGCATCTAGGTGAAGTCCATCTGCCAACCCTCTTCTGGGTTGGTCCCACATCATTGGATGGGCTGGGCCAGCAGGGGTCTTTGAACTCCTTGGGGGATGTTTAATTGGCAAGTGGGAAAGAGGAGACCACTTGCCTTATAGTTGTTTGGAGGTCTGGTCTTCTTAAGGGCCTTTCTAGTAATCTTTGGAGGGCTTTTTCCCCTAAATGAGTGGTGGCATGTAAGGAGTTAACCAACTTCCATTGGAGGTTTACAGGCAGAAAAAGGAGTCCTTCCTTTTGGAACCACCTCATATGATCTTCTTGAAAGCCCTCACTCTTAACATTAAGAGTCTCACCTTCAGTATATGAAGGAGTGTCTGGCAAATCAGTCCATAGAACTAAGGTGGCAATCCCTATTAGGTCATTGTTCTGTAAGGCTGTTCTCTTAGCTACCTGATCAGCTGCTTGGTTCCCTCGTGCCACTTCCTTGCTCCCTTTTTGGTGTCCTTTACAGTGGGAGACTGAAACCTCAGTGGGCAGACAGATTGCCTCCAAGAGTCTAAGAATTTGATCACCATATTTGATTGGGAGCCCTCGGGTGGTCAAGTGGCCCCTTTATTTCCAAATAGCAGCATCTGCATGCAGCACCAGAAAGTCATACTTGGAATCAGGGTAAATGGCTATTCTTTTTCCTTTCCCCGACTCTAAAGCTCCAATCAGGGCTATGAGCCCAGACAATTGGACTAAAGTAACTGGTGGCAAAAGTTTAGCCTCTATGGTCTTGAAATTGGAGACTACTGCATATCTGGCTCTTCTTTTTCCATCTAAATCAAAGATGCTTCCGTCAGTGTACCATGTTTCCTCAGAATTGATCAGAAGATCTTCTGACAGTCCCTCTTGGGGTTTTGTCCAGTGGTCCAAGGTTTCTAGGCAAGAGTGAAAGGGGAGAGAGCCCTCGAGGGTAGGCAGGAGGGTGGCTTGGTTAGGAACTTCACAAGGGGATATAGTGGGGCATGGATTTTCCATCAGCAGTACTTTATATCTGAGGATTCTTTGATCAGACATCCATAAATGGCCTCTCCTATTAATGAGTTGTTTCACTTGGTGGCTGATAAAAATAGTTTGCCCTCAAAAGAGAGTTTTAAAGCATTTTCTATCAGGGCTGCAATACCTGCAAAGTTTCGAAGGCAGGGAGAGATTTCTTCCCAATAAGGGAGGAGGACATTCAGGGACCACTAGACTGGTGGGAAAATATTTGTCCATCCTAGCAACAAAGTACTCAGGTGAATCTTTTTGTAACTGTTTTTCCTGTAGCACCCAAAATGGTACAGGTTTGGGAGGAGAAGTCTCCAGAGTAGGCAGTCAGGATAGAGTAGGTAGCCCCTGTGTCAACCAGGAAATTCTCAGGCCTACCTGCCACATCTAGTTGCACCCTTGGCTCCAGCCCTGTGATGGTTATCTGTGACAGGTGGGCTGGCTAGAGTGGGCCGCTTCAGTCCTGTTGAACCATCGTGAAAGAAGGCTTGGTGCTTGACCTTGAGGCTCTTGGGTCCTAGGGTCTCTTGGGCAGAGTCCAGTTGATGGCATTTATAGCAAGCCAGTTTAGGAGTCATATCATGGTTTAGAAACTCTTTGGCCCAATGTCCAGCCTGTCTACAGATTAGGCATTTGTCTCATGCCTTGTCCTTCAAGGACTCAGGGTTTGCCATTGGGCTTCCCTGGAGGGCAGCCAGCATCTTGGCATACCTTGTCTCTTTCCTTTGCTCCCTCTCCTAGGCCTTGGCCTCCTTCTCCTTTTCTCTGTTATAAAAGGTGTTGGTGGCTGTCTGGACCATATCATCTAAAGAGGCAGCAGAGTCCTGCTGCTGTAGCTGTTGTAACTTTATTATGATATCTGATGCACATTGGGACAGGAATTTGTCCTTTAAAAGCATCTGTCCTTCATAAGAGCCTAAATCCAGATTGGTAAACTTTTAGCCTCTTTTAGCCTTTCCAGAAAGGCAATGGGGTCTCTTTGGGCTCCTGAGTTACTGCTGAGACTGGGCATACAACTAATAGGCTTCCTTCTATTTCCATGGGTAGACTTCCTTAGGGGTGAGTCTTTCTGAAGCTTATCCTACCCAGTACTGTTGCAATCTGAGAGGCAGGCATCCCTGGGTCAGGTGCAGATCTGCAGGTAGGCTGAGGGGTGACAGCCTCCTGGAGATTGAATCCCCAGGCAGATCGAAGCAGGTTGACCCCCCGAGAACTGGGTCCCTGGGCAGGTCGAGGCATGACGGCCTTCTAGGACCCCTAGACTGGCAGATCCCAGAGTAGGTTGAGGCGTGACAACCTTTCAAGGACCAGATTCCTAGGCAGGTCAAGGTATGTTGACCACTTGGGACCCCTGAACTGGAGTTAGGCATCCCCAAATTCTCCAGCGTGACCAGTGCTGGGTAGGATTAAGGGGTTGCAATTTTAACTCATTGACAGTTTGTTCACCACAGGTGGCTCAGATGGTACAGTGTTGGCCTGCAATGTGGGAGATCTGGGTTCGATCCCTGGGTCAGGAAGATCTCCTGGAGAAGGAAATGGCAACCCACTCCAGTATTCTTGCCTGGAAAATCCAATGGACAGAGGAGCCTACAGTCCATGGGGTCACAAAGAGTCTGAAACAACTGAGTAACCTCACTTCACTTCACCACAGATGGGAATACGTACCTTGATGTAAAGAAACCTTAGCCTGTGCTCTGAGACTTGGAAACAGTGAAAGGGTCATAAGCCTTGTGCTCATATTGCTCTAAGGGATTGTAAGTCACNACAGTCCATGGGGTCACAAAGAGTCTGAAACAACTGAGTAACCTCACTTCACTTCACCACAGATGGGAATACGTACCTTGATGTAAAGAAACCTTAGCCTGTGCTCTGAGACTTGGAAACAGTGAAAGGGTCATAAGCCTTGTGCTCATATTGCTCTAAGGGATTGTAAGTCACCGATTTCCTCCACTTTTCCTTCATAAGAACAGCTCGGGGTGTATCCAATGGTAAACATTTGGTTATCATAGACCCTTTTTAGGTAATTACAAAGGGTGGTTTATCTAGCCTTGGTATGGGCATTAAGAGTACTTTAATAATAGACTGGTTGCCTACAAGTGGACAGGGTATTGGTTGTAGGAGTTAGAAATTAGGTTAAGAATAAATTCAGTTCAGTTCAGTTCAGTTCAGTTCAGTCGCTCAATCGTGTCCGACTCTTTGCGACCCCATGAATCGCAGCATGCCAGGCCTCCCTGTCCATCACCAACTCCCGGAGTTCACTCAAACTCACCTCCATCGAGTAAGTGATGCCATCCAGCCATCTCATCCTCTGTCNCGTCCTTGCCCATCAAAATCTCCTGCCGCGTGACCTTGTCACAGGTGGGATTCCTCACGCTGGCTCCCGTCAGACCCCCACTGGCTTGGGTAACAGCTACTGGGGCTCAGCAGATAGTGAAAACTTTGGGACATACCAAGGAGTAACCTCTCCAGAGTCTCTCATTTGCACCTACTGCCACTCACCTGTTCGTGCGGGATTCAAGGAAACAAGAAATGAGAAGATTGTAAAGGAATTAAGATTTCATTAGGCACATGTCCCTCCAGCCACAGGAGTGAGGATCTCCTACCTTAACTGGAGGGAGGTTTTCTGGAATCTGAGACTGAGTCACATGAGCTTTCTGCTGAGTTATTTGTTCTCTGTCCCGGTTTCCAGCACTATGCCTTCTTGTCACTTCCTCTGCACTGGGTTTTCTTTGCATTCTGCTTCTCGTGTGGGAGCTTTCACAGAGTTGGGCTCCTGCTGTGCTTGGACTCCTCCTTGCGGGGGCCATGCCAATGTTGTTTCAGCCATGTTAAATCTGAGTCATGGTGCCATAGATGTCAGGAGAGTGTGATTTTCCTCAGTTCTATCTCGTCTCAACAAAAACTTGAAGTGACGGACGTTAAAGCCCTTGGCATGTCACAGCTCTCAGACAGACCTTGTTATGGCTCTTGGACAGATCAGTGTTACAGCTCCGTGTTACAGCTCAGATTTATTGATAAAATAAAAGGAAAATACATCCTTGAAGCATGAGAGCATGTGGACCCAAAAGATGGGAAGAGAAGAGAGAGAAAGAGAAAGAGAATGTGTGTGCACAAGGGAGAGAGAGACCCTTGGCCCTTTGGCTCCTTTTTATATATGTGTGTGTGTGTATATATATATATATATATATATATTTTTTTTTTTTTTTTTTCCCTGCCCTATGTAAACTGGGCTAGCCAGGAGTGCTATTCGTTCTATCTGAGGTCCTTATTCTGATCCTCGGACCTTTCTTTGTTCTATTTTTGTGGGCTTCTCCCTTCCCTGTTGTTTAACCACCATATGGTGGACTCCTTTTTCCTATTCTAACTACCTAACAGACTGAGTGCCACAATCTTGGTTTTCTGAATGTTGAGTTTGAAGCTAACTTTTTTATTCTCCTCTTTCACTTTCATCAAGAGGCTCTTTGTTCTTCTTTGATTTGTGCCATAAGGGTGATGTTATCTGCATATCTAAGGTTACTTATATTTCTCCTAGAAATCTTGATTCCAGCTTTTGCTTCATCCAACCTGGCATTTCACATGATGTACTCTGCATATAAGTTAAATAAATAAGGTCACAATATACAGCCTTGACATACTCTTGTCCCAATTTGGAGCCAGTGTCTTGTTCCATGTCCAGTTCTAACTATTGCTTCTTGACATGCATACAGGTTTCTCAGCACGCAGATCAGGTGATCTGGTATTCCCTTCTCTTTAAGAATTTTCCACAATTTGTGGTGATCCATACAGTCAAAGGTTTTGCTGCAGTCAATAAAACATAAACAGATGTTTCTCTGGAACCTCTTGCTTTTTTGATGATCCAGTGGATGTTGGCACTTTTCTCTCTTGTTCCTCTGCCTTTTCTAAATCCAGCTTGAACATCTGGAAGTTCATGGTTCATGTACTGTTGAAGTCTGACTTGGAGAATTTTGAGCATCATTTTGGTAGCATGTGACATGAGTTCAATTGTGCGGTAGTTTGGACATTCTTTGGCATTGCCTTTCTTTGGGATTTGAATGAAAACTGACCTTTTGCAGTCCTGTGGCCATTGCCAAGTTTTCCAAATTTACTGACATATTGGGTGAAGCACTTTAACAGCAGCATCTTTTAGGACTTGAAATAAATATTACAGTTTTTTTTTTTAATTAAGTTTTTAGTTAAGTCTTCTTTATTGAACTTGTATTGTGAATATTTTCAATAGTGTTGTGTCCAAGGCAAAGAAAAGAGGAAACCCAAACTTTAATCTGGAAAATTTTAGAATCTCAGTAAAAGTGAATCATTGTCCATCCATCATGGAAAGAAAATAGCATAGTTAACTAGCCAAAAATACTTGGTTAATTTCTTTGAGGGATGGCATGTGGATTAATCAGGATCCAGTCAGGATATAGAAATCATACTAGTAACTTAAATAGGGAAAATTTGATATAGAACATTTTTAATTACTGAAGAGAGTAAAAGAGGACTTGCTACTATGTTTAGGGCTGAGAGAGTGAACAGAAGGGAACTGGGAACTTAAGAGAGATAGCAGCCCGCAGGATAAGACTCAAACTCCAATAAAGAAAATGTGGCTACCATATACATATGCTGATGATCATGGAGAAGAAATTTGCCAGAGGGTATGGTCTTGAACTGTTGGTAAGGAAAGACCTTTAAAGTTGCCAAGAAACTACTGGAGAGTGTTTATCACCAGGCTTCTGGCACACTAACTTCTTGGGAGCCACATCATGAGAAAAGAAAAGTACACCAGTACCGAGGAGAGGGTCCCTCTCTTGTTACAGTATTGTAGTAATTCCAGGACGTTCTTTTGACGAAGCTAAACATTGTATTAGCTGGCCAAATAAAAACTTAATAGGGTTACATTCCAGTTTTTTCAGAGCAGTCAAAGAAGGATGAATTAGGAGATTAGAGGTATTAAGTTGATATCAACTGAGCTATCAGGAAGAACCATAATATCCAGGGGTCAGCATCAGTCTAAGCTAAGCTCATTGATTATACATTCTGTAGCAGCACTGGCTAGTTTTTTCTTAATGACAAGGAACCCATGATGAAAGTCATATATATAGCCTCTCTCTCTCTCATTCTGGGAACTCCACTCATGGGATTATTACGCAAACACTGGGGTGACTGAGTCTGAGAATATCCAGCCACCATTGTATGTGTCTATTTGGCCAGTTGTCTGTTTATTTTCTTTGTTATGAATATTCTTGGTAAGCAGTGCCATGAGACACAAGATCCTTGAATTTATTTACTTTCTCATTGAAAGATGTTCATTTTTTTCTTTAAATCTCTGTTTTCCAGTTTTGCTCTTTCCAGATTCTTGACCAACAAATAGGCCATTTGTCTCTACCCAGGAATTTATTTGTCTCCTTTTACATCAAATTGATGACCTAGGGCATCTGTTCTGCCCATTGGAAAGATTTCCTTTCAATACAATCTTTGAGGCCATTCTTGTTATAATCTGCTTTTGACTAACATAAATGTATTTTCTTACAGCAGTTCAACCTTTCCATGAATTTGGCTCGTGTTATATCCACACTTTGGAATAAGGAATTCCCTATCATGTTATAAATGTGAGCTGAGGTAGAGATGTCAGAGCAAAGAAATTAGGTCAACTTGTAATCTGGTCTGGCTCCTTTTTAAAATTACTTATGGTCTCTGATCTTCTTCAAACCTAATCATACATGTATTCTTTTCATTATATGAAATTATATTGCATCTGTACAACTTTATTACTTGATAGGTTGATAATTCTCAGTTCAGATGAATAGTACCAGTTATAGTCCTGGCCCTTAAATAGGCACTAGCTTCTCAGTCTCTGTTATGGTCCAGAAAAATGCAAGAAGCTGCTTTTCTAATGGTTAGTAATTCTCTGCTTCAAATATACTCTATGCTAGAGATTCCACATGATATCTTTTTCTATGATGGATGCTTCCAGCACCATGAACTCCACGTGGCCTTATAGACAGTTGCTGGGATGCTTGTATGACAGCCTGAAATTAATGCAGAATCCTCTGGACCCACTCAAACCTGACAGGTTTCTGAGTCACCCAATAAATGGATGTGACCAATGTTACTAAGTCTTTATGTACTGTCCTCAAAATCTATAGCGGCCTACCAAGTAAAGTGACTGTTTGAAAATCATAAGAGGTTCAAGGTATAATGACTTATCCTTTAATTTTGGTGGGAAAGTCCTTATATGCATCAGTTACCAGATTTCTAAAAAAAATTCCTTAGTTGTAAGCTCCATAAATCTAGGTTACATAATATAGGTTTTTTTCCCACTCTCTGGGGCACATGTCATGCAAAGTAATTGATATTTCCTATTAGGTCCAATTAACATGATGACAGTATTATAAAGAACCAGCTAAGCATTTTATGTAGTAGTTAAATGATACGATTTCCCCCCCTCCCCAATATATTTGGCTAAAATCAATAGGGTTAACGCTGTTTTGGGGAAAGACTCTAAGCATAGTACCATCTATTTCAAGTAAGTGTAAACTGCTTCTAATTCTCTTTCTTGATTAGTATTAGCGGGGGGTAGGGTGGGGGCACATTTGCTAGATCAAAAACTGTATATCAAGTGCTAAAGGCTGTAAAGATCTGTTCCAGTAAAGTTACATATCTGGCAAAGCAGCTGCAATTTGAAATAACACCTGGTTAAGTGGATGTTATCGCTATTATTTGCCATGCTTGATTTTTCTTTGTTTTTTTTTTTTTTGAGTAAGAAGGAATACAGACTGGTCAAGTAAACAGGTTTAAAATAAATAATATCACTCCTATCTATATGTTTAGGTCTCTGCCACTTTGTGCTTCTATTTGGGATGCAATATTGCTTTTGATTTACTAACTTGCCTGAAAGGAGGAAGTTTCAGGGTGCTTTTACTTGAATTTTCCTAGATTATTGCACACATCCACAGGTCAGATTATAAAAACAAGAGCTCTGCCAATCCAGTATGTATATTCATCCTGATCATGCATTCATGGACAGACAGATGCCCCTCAGGTTCAGAGGTGAGGGCTCTGTGGAACCATTAAATCCACAATAAGATGAATGAAGGTCAGTATTGCTAGCCTCCATGTGTTTGAATTCTAACTAAGGGTGTATGATAACACTGGTTTCCCCAGGATGTAGTTAGTTCAGACTCTCTGTCTACCAGGTTTCAATATACAGAAATAGGTCCTGGTAAATTTCTCTAGATCCTTTGAGGAAAGATTATGGGATTTGGTGTTATTTATACTTGCTTTGTTTTTTGGAGTATTCCTTAAGAGAATGTGGCCTCTTCTGGAATAGACTCCCTGAAAATTGGTACATGGTTGTGATTTCACCTTGGATAGCTGACATAAGCACATTGATCATTTGTTTCTAAAGTTTTATAACATGTGTGTGTGTGTGCGTGTGTGTTGCTGTTGTTGTTATATGTCAGATAATATCCTTACAAAACTATGGTTCAGCAGGCTAGAGAATCAGAGTGCTTCCCAAAACTATATGAGCTTGGAAGAAATTTCTTCCTCAATTAA
The DNA here is from genome assembly GCA_006410615.1 of Neotragus moschatus. Classification (NCBI taxonomy): domain Eukaryota; kingdom Metazoa; phylum Chordata; class Mammalia; order Artiodactyla; family Bovidae; genus Neotragus; species Neotragus moschatus. Next base: position 880,948 of record SJYA01001630.1, read on the forward strand.
GCCTCAATTGAGATTGAAGCTCTAGCTTCAGTGTTACTTTGATAGCAACCATGTAAAAAACAAAGATGATACAGCTAAACTATGACTAGACTGACATACAGAGGACTTCCCCAGCGGCTCAGTGGTAATGAATCTGCCTGCAGTGCAGGAGATCTGGGTTTGATCCCCAGTACGGAAGATATCATGGAGGAAGAAATGGCAACCCTTTTCAGTATTCCTGCCCAGAAAAACTCCCATGGACAGAGGAGCCTGGTGGGCTACACTTCATGGGGTCACAAAGAGTCAGACACAGCTGAGTGACTGAACACACGTATATGCCTGTAGTTTAAAGCTGCTAAGATTGTAGTAATCTGTTATGCAGCCATTGATAATTGATGTGATAGGTATAGTACTTCCCCATTTGGACCATGCTGAGTCATAATTATAGTTACTGGTGTTAAAGCATTAGGAGCAACTCTGGAGGAGGAAACAAGCAAACAAGCATGGTTGTACAAGACATCTGCCTCAAGTGAAATCTTTCCATGTTTTCCAGAAAAAGAAATACAATGACTGTCTGATAAGAAGAGTGTGCTGTTTCTGCTAGCCTAGAGTGTTCTGGGAAATCTCAGGTCTCAAGGTTCTCTGAAACACTCTACTTAGGTATTTCATCTAAGGTCTTAAAGTCTCACTCTTTCCCTGTCAGGGCTCTGACTTGAGTATAGAAGACTTACCAGGATGTGACTTTAGCTTTCTTTATACCTTGCAAGAAGTAAAGCTCTTTAATCCTGCTATAGCTGTGTGATTTGCCTAATCATATTTTGTGTTGATGATGGCATGAGTTGACTTGACTGTTTCTTTTTATTACTTAATGACCAGTAAGCCCTAAGATTCCAATAATTATTATGGCCCCATATCTCTAAAAAATATTATACAAACCAGTACATTTTATTTCCTCCTAATTCACCACAGGTAAAAGTCTTGGTTATTGTAATGCTACAGCATTTGGCATGCTAACGTTACTTACTTAATATCAGTAATGGGATCCTAGAGGTCTCTAGCCAGTGGGTGATCAAATTTCAAAATTTTATCCTTAAGATCTACTTTCTAAAACCACTTCAATACAGTATACTAACACATATATATGGAATTTAGAAAGATGGTAACGATAAATCTGTATGCGAGACAGAAAAAGAGATACAGATGTATGGAACAGTCTTTTGGACTCTGTAGGAGAGGGAGAGGGAGAGGGTGAGATGATTTTGGAAAATGGCATTGAAACATTCATAATATCATATATGAAACGAATCGCCAGTCCAGGTCGATGCAGGATACAGGATGCTTGGGGCTGGTGGACTGGGATGACCCAGAGGGATGGTACGGGAGAGGGGGGGGAGAAGGGAGGGGGGATCAGGATGGGGAACACGTGTATACCTGTGGCGGATTCATGTTGATGTATGGCAAAAGCAATACAATATTGTAAAGTAATTAAAAAAAAATAAAAACACTTCTAGTGACAATAATCTTAATTTGGGTCCTCCCAGAAGTGGAAGTAGTTGTGAGTATTTCAGGAAACACATTAACAAAGTAGTCATTGTACCAAGAAAGGGAATAAGATAATAAAGAATACATTGTCAAACAAATTATCTAATTGAGTAGAGAAAGCTTAAAGTACCTCAAAGATTTCTCTCTTTGAGGGAGAAATCTCAAAGTCATTTTCCCAGATGGGTGAGGAAACGGGTATTTACAGTATTAATACACCAAGTCAGATCAGTTATTGGTAGATAGCTGTTTTGGTAAGCCATTACTTTTCTCTGATACGAAATCTGCAGTGCACTAAAGCAATTTAAGCTTCAACAGTCAGAGACTCAGAGTCAGGTAAAGTGATTCACATAGTGGCCATTAGAGTACTGCAGAAATACATTAAAATCCTGAGGTAGAAGGGTAACAGGCTGGACAACAGCAGAATCTACTACGGTATACAGTTGCCTTGCTCCACAAGTAATATTTTATCAAGATAATCTTTATGGAAAAATTAAAAATATACCCACAATTGTACAACAGATTCAGTTCAGTTCGTTTCAGTCACTCAGTCATGTTTGACTCTTTGTGACCCCATGAACCCCAGCACACCAGGCCTCCCTGTCCATCACCAACTCCCAGAGTCCACCTCCCATGGGAGTCCAACTCCCATGTCCATTGAATCAGTGATGCCATCCAACCATTTTATCCTCTGCTGTCCCCTTCTCAATCTTTCCCAGCATCAGGGTTTCTCAAATGAGTCAGCTCTTTGCATCAGGTGGCCAAAGTATTGGAGTTTCACCTTCAACATAAGTCCCTCCAATGAACACCCAGGACTGATTTCCTTTAGGATGGGCTGGTTGGATCTCCTTGCAGTCCAAGGGACTCTCAAGAGTCTTCTCCAACATCACAATTCAAAAGCATCAATTCTTCGGTGCTCAGCTTTCTTTATAGTCTAACTCTCACATCCATACATGACCACTGGAAAAACCATAGCCTTGACTAGATGGACCTTTGTTGACAAAGTAATATCTCTGATTTTCAATATGCTGTCTAGGTTGGTCATAACTTTTTTTCCAAGGAGTAAGCATCTTTTAATTTCATAGCTGCGTTCTCCATCTGCAGTGGTTTTGGAGCCCAGAAAAATAAAGTCTGACAATGTTTCCACTGTTTCCCCATCTATTTCCCATGAAATGATGGGACCAGATGCCATGATCTTCATTTCTGAATGTTGAGCTTTAAGCAAACTTTTTCACTCTCCTCTTTCACTTTCATGAAAAGGCTCTTTAGTTCTTCACTTTCTGCCATAACGGTGATGTCTTCTTCTTATCAGAGGTAATTGATATTTCTCCTGCCAATCTTGATTCCATCTTGTGCTTCATCCAGTCCAGCATTTCTCATGATGCACTCTGCATATAAGCTAAATAAGAAGGGTGACAATATACAGCCTTGACATACTCCTTTTCTCATTTGGAACCAGCCTATTGTTCCATGTCCAGTTCTACCTGGTGCTTCCTGATTTGCATACAGGTTTCTCAAGAGGCAGGTCAGGTGGTCTGGTATTCCCACTTCTATCAGAATTTTCTACAGTTTATGATCCACATAGTCAATGGCTTTGGCATAGTCAATGAAGCATAAATAGATATTTTTCAGTGATCCAGCAAATGTTGGCAATATGATCTCTGGTTCCTCTGCTTTTTCTAAAACCAGCTTGAACATCTGGAATTTCACAGTTCACATATTGCTGAAGCCTGGCTTGGAGAATTTTGAGCATTACTTTACTAGCATGTGAGATGAGTGCAATTATGCAGTATTTTGAACATTCTTTGGCATTGCCTTTCTTTGGCATTGAAATGAAAATTGACCATTTCCAGTCCTGTGGCCACTGCTGAGTTTCCCAAATTTGCTGACATATTGAATGCAGCACTTTCACAGCATCATCTTTAAGGATTTGAAATAGCTCAACTGGAATTCCATAACCTCCGCTGGCTTTGTTCGTAGTCATGCTTCCTAAGGCCCACTTGACTTTACATCCCACAATATTTGGCTCTAGGTGAGTTATCACACCATCATGATTATCCGGGTTGTGAAGATCTTTTTTGTACAGTTCCTCTGTGTATTTTTGCCACCTCTTCTTAATATCTTCTGCTTTTGTTATGTCCCTACAATTTCTGTCCTTTATTGAGCCCATCTTTGCATGAAGTGTTCCCTTGGTATCTCTAATTTTCTTGAAGAGATCTCTAGTCTTTCACCAGATTACATGGTAATATTTCTGGAAGTTTTCTGTTAGCCTACTTGAAAACTATAACCAAATTCTTGCCAAAGTTTTGTGGTGACTGAAGGACAAAAGAGCAGATGAAACCAAGGAGGGTCTTGGCCTCCAAGAGCAGATAAAATGAAGCAGGGTCTTGGAATGCAAGAATGGAAAAACCAGACCCTTATTGACCTTCTCTTCCATCCTCAGTGTTGGAACTATTAATCAATTCCACGTCCTCCTGATCAGTACAACCTGCCTCCCCTCTTTTCCCCTGTAGGTTGAAGGTATTTGCCTTCCTCTCCACCTGCTCCCCCTGGCCATGGAACAACAGACTGGTTCCAAATAGGAAAAGGAGTATGTCAAGGCTGTATATTGCCACCCTGCTTATTTAACTTATATGCAGAATACATCATGAGAAATGCTGGACTGGAAGAAACACAAGCTAGAATCAAGATTGCTGGGAGAAATATCAATAACCTCAGATATGCAGGTGACACCATCCTTATGGCAGAAAGTGAAGAGGAACTAAAAAGCCTCTTGATGAAAGTAAAAGAGGAGAGTGAAAAAGTTGGCTTAAAGCTCAACATTCAGAAAACGAAGATCATGGCATCTGTTCCCATCACTTCATGGGAAATAGATGGGGAAACAGTGGAAACAGTGTCAGACTTTACTTTTTGGGGGCTCCCAAATCACTGCAGATGGTGACTGCAGCCATGAAATTAAAAGACACTTACTCCTTGGAAGAAAAGTTATGAGCAACCCAGATAGCATACTCAAAAGCAGAGACATTACTTTGCCGACTAAGGTCCATCTAGTCAAGGCTATGGTTTTTCCAGTAGTCATATATGGATGTGACAGTTGGACTGTAAAGAAGGCTGAGCGCCGAAGAATTGATGCTTTTGAACTGTGGTGTTGGAGAAGACTCTTGAGAGTCCCTTGGACTGCAAGGAGATCCAACCAGTCCATTCTGAAGGAGATCAGCCCTGGGTGTTCTTTGGAAGGAATGATGCTAAAGCTGAAACTCCAGTACTTTGGCCACCTCATGCAAAGAGTTGACTCATTGGAAAAGACTGATGCTGGGAGGGATTGCGGGCAGGAGGAGAAGGTGACGACCGAGAATGAGATGGCTGGGTGGCATCACTGACTCGATGGGCATGAGTGTGAGTGAACTCCGGGAGTTGGTGATGGACAGGGAGGCTTGGTGTGCTGAGATTTTCATGGGGTCGCAAAGAGTTGGACACGACTGAGCGACTGAACCGAACTGAACTGAACCACCTGCTTCCCCCAAGATACCTACCTCATCCAATCAGCAAATGACCTGCCAGACCCCTATTCCGCTCCTTACACACAAGGTATAAAAATGAATCAAGAACCCCTATTAAACGTCGGCTCTCCCTGACTATCAGGAAGCCAGTCAACTGTGCTGTTAGCAACTCTCTTTTCCCTACTCTAATAAACTTTATTCTTCTTTTGTTCTGCATTATCTGGAAATTTTTTCCAACCCATGCCCTGACCACAATAAGATTTTTTGTTTTTTTAAACTAAAAACACTTTTAAAAGTCATTCCTTATGAACACATAATACTATTTTTTACAATAATCTTTAAAATTATCTTTATAATCATTTAATTGAATGTCAAGCTCCTTGGGATTGTGTCTATTTATTTAGAAACTGTTGATAGGATATTGAACTTTCATATAAGAAATGAAAATTAATGTCATATTTTGGATATGACTTCTCACAGTTCTCTAGTTAGAGGGGAAGGAGTAAATCTAATCCTAGTTTTCATAACAATTTATGTATTGTGAATTTATTCTTAAATGTAGGTATTTTATGTTCTAACTATCCATTTCCAACACTCAAAAAGTTTATTTACATATAATATGAAACCCTCAATTTTCTAAAATGTAACAAAACATAAAGTGCTTAATATAAGTAATAAACATATATTAAGATGTTAAATGGGTTAATAAATCATATTATGATCACCAAACAATTAAAATATGGATTTTTATTAGAACTTGATGTCAAAATTTATAATTTCTAAGCTAACTATAGAATAACAGTGAAAACAAATAATGTGGTGATGGTTTAGTCATTAAGTCGCGTCCAACTCTTGTGACCCATGGAGTAACTATCAAAGACAGAAAAAAAAAAATGGGGTAATTAAATGCTGTCAATATAAAAGAAGGCAAGAAGAGAGATAAAAAGAGGCATTTCTCAGGCAAGTCAGTAAATTATGAAAGAGTAGATTTAGACTCAATACAGTAATAGTTGTACCAAATGCAAATAGGTCACTCAGTTAAAGATAAGAAGGGGTTTATGGTTAAATAAAATAAAACTATATAATACAAATAATAGACATAGTTAAAATAAGATACAGAGAAGTTACACAACACAGAAAGATTTAATATGCACCACTAACCAAGACCTGCCTCTTGAGAAACTTATATGCAGGTCAGGAAGCAACAGCTAGAACTGGACATGGAACAACAGACTGGTTCCAAATGGGAAAAGGAGTATGTCAAGGCTGTATATTGTCACCCTGCTTATTTAACTTATATGCAGAGTACATCATGAGAAACGCTGGGATGAAAGAAGCACAAGCTGGAATCAAGATTGCCTGGAGAAATATCAATAACCTCAGATATGCAGAGGACACCACTCTTATGTCTGAAAGTGAAGAGGAACTAAAAAGCCTCTTGATGAAAGTGAAAGTGGAGAGTGAAAAAG
>SJYA01001630.1:887535-903019 GCA_006410615.1 Neotragus moschatus
AAACGAAGATCATGGCATCTGGTCCCATCACTTCATGGGAAATAGATGGGGAAACAGTGGAAACAGTGTCAGACTTTATTTTTCTGGGCTCCAAAGTCACTGCGGATGGTGACTGCAGCCATGAAATTAAAAGACGCTTATTCCTTGGAAGGAAAGTTATGACCAACCTAGACAGCATACTCAAAAGCAGAGACATTTACTTTGTCAACAAAGGTCCATCTAGTCAAGGCTATGGTTTCTCCTGTGGTCATATATGGATGTGAGAGTTGGACTGTGAAGAAAGCTGAGTGCCGAAGAATTGATGCTTTTGAACTGTGGTATTGGAGAAGACTCTTGAGAGTCCCTTGGACTGCAAAGAGATCCAACCAGTCCATTCTGAAGGAGATCAACCCTGGGATTCCTTTGGAAGGAATGATGCTAAAGCTGAAGCTCCAGTACTTTGGCCACCTCATGTGAAGAGTTGACTCATTGGAAAAGACTCTGATGCTGGGAGGGCCTGGGGGCAGGAGAAGGGGATGACAGAGGATGAGATGGCTGGATGGCATCACTGACTCGATGGACGTGAGTTTGGGTGAACTCTGGGAGTTGGTGATGGACAGGGAGGCATGGTGTGCTGCAATTCATGGGATCACAGAGTCGGACATGACTGAGCAACTGAACTTAAATGAACTAACCAAGAGAAAACTGGTTTAGCTATAATAATATATTTATATCCAGTTAAGTAGACCTTATTTAGGAGATATTAGTTTAATAAGAGGGATATTTTATATTAATAAAATCCCCTAATTTCTCTAGGGGATTATAATTTTAATTTATTAGCAAATTAAACAAATTTTTGAAAAGATCGACTCACACAAAAATTCAGAATAATTTTAATAGGGGAGTTAATCTGCCTTTCTCAGTAACTGATCAAACAAGCACAAAAAAAATGATATAAGACATAGAAAATATGAAAAACCACGTTAATAAACTTGACCTAATAGAAATATGTTAAGCACTCTTCAATACAATTGCATAATAAACACTCTTCTCAAGTACACACGGGATGTTTACCAAAGTTGACCATATTCTGTGTAAAACTCATCAATCCTCAAAACATTAAAATCAGAGAGAGTACACTACAATGAAATTAAGTTAGAAATCAGTAACAAAAAAAATTGACTAGAAAATTCCCATATATTTGGAAATATACTCTACAATAACCTTCAGGTCAAATAAGAAGTTGCATGGATACTAGGCAATAAACTGAACAATAAGGAAATAAATTCAATGAATAGAATGGTTGGTCTGTCTCATGCACTGATGTCTGATTATCTAGTACATCGTGTTGGCATATAGTAGATGCTCAGCAAATACTTGTTAAGTAAATTAATCCTAGCATAACTGCATGAAATTCCTTTGATGATTTTGAGCTCTGCTAAAATGGTCTTTCTTTGATGATGGCACTTACTGGATTTGAGACATTTAAATCAGTGTAGGCAAATCAGTCCATAATAAGTAAAGATTCTTCAAAAAGACAGTTTAAGCAGAGCTCAGAATTCAGGTTATTTTATTTTGCCACAGCAGCAACAGGAGGAGAAAAGAGGAGAAGAGAAGGAGAAGGGAGAGTTGAAAAAACAGGTACTATCCGAGACTCATACCTGCATTGTTCACAGAGTGATGTGAAATGCAACAATTATGGGGAAAGAATGAATTAGCTTATTTTATCTAAGCTACCATCATTTTATGAATCAACTTGTTACTTATTAGAATATAAAGTAATGTCTTTGTCTTAAGTTTACCTATACTGGTCCAGAAGTTCTTGAGAATTATAAAATGACTATCACTAATTGTAGAATCATTTCAGATCCTAATTTTTGAGCTTCTCATGCCAGAGAAAGCATTCTCTTAAAGACTATAAAAATTCAGTTGTCATTATTGACCTAAATTCATCAACTGTAAGGATATTAACATGAAGATTCATACTATCTTTATGAAAAATTAATAATCTGTGACAATGTAAAGGTGGGGCTGGGAGATAAAAGCCAATATCATTTCCATTTCACTGTGAAACTGCTTTACAAGGTTTCAATTAGGTCCTTCTTTTACCCCTGAGAGAAGTTCATGAATGTATTGCATTAATTACAGTTCCCAGAGACAGGTTCAGGGAATCCGAAACTGTAAAATTATAGTCGTTGTAGTTTTGTGGGCTCTAGTTTTTCTCTCATTCCATTTTACTCACAGAGTTGAAATGTGACTTTACAACCAGCGGCTTCAGGGGAAGTGCCAGGGTCAGACTAGCACCACAGGTTCTGTAGAGCAGGAGAATGGGAAGAGATGAAGTCATAGAACATTATCTACTTACCCAAGAGATGACTTGGTGTGGTTTATGATAGCTAAAGGGAAGATTTTTTTACGTCTTAATTTTTTTTTCCCTTAGGGTATAGTTGCTTTTTAATTTTTAACCAATTCAGTACCACTTAATGCATATTTGTGCTTCAATTAAATTTAGTTTTAATTGTTTACATATATGCATATATGCTTATACACACATGTACATAGAATGGAAAAGAGCTATCACTGGATATATATATCTTTACATATGTATAAGTATGCTCTTGTGGTATGCACATGTGTGTTATGCATGTCATGTGTGTGTGTGGCACGTGGGTACAGACAAAGAGCAAGAAATGGAAACTTTTTACTCTCAACACACAGAATTGTCCCCAAATCACAATGCAGTTATTTGAAAATGTAGTAGATTGGAATGATCATTAATGATTTCCTTTAATATTTTAAAACTGAAAATGAATTGAATTACTCCTCTGAAATATATGCCATATTGATAGTACACAGTTTGACTAAGGAAATTACTGGTGTAAATTTTCATATTATAGTAAGTCTCCTGTGGTGAGTTCTGAGCGTATGTTCATTAAGTTCAATTTGTTAAGTCCAAGAAATTTAGTCTAATTAATACAAACAGCTATATAGTACTGTACTGTGATAGGTTTATAATACACTTCACACAGATAATGCATTGAAAGCAAATGCGAAAGAGAAATAAAATGTTTTTTTTAATTTTAATCTTATAGTGCAGTAACTTGAAAGTACAGTAGTGCAGAACAAGAGCTGGTACTTGTTAGCAGTACCAGCTACATCACCACTGTTTTTATGCTTGATTCAGTAAAAGCTCAAGTTAGGCTTGAACTAAAGATACTGTCCTACTATCCTTTATAAAGTATTGTACAGTAAAGTATACAAAAGCACAACCACTTGCAGAGGCTTCACACAAATGATAATGTATGTTAGACACATGAACTAACTTATATGATTAAACATCCGAGTGTACATTCTCTTCTTTGAGGGTTCAAAACTTGAAGATTCATATGTAGGGGACTTACTGTATTTTAGAAGGTATAGTCTGTAGAAGCCAGGCATAAGAATTTTTTCTCTCTTTATGAAGTTAGCATTTTGAAGAGAGCTGTCAAAGCATTTTCTAAATTGGAAGAATAAAATTTGGTAGAAATTTCTATATTTCATAATATTTTCTAAACGTGTGGTTAGATCTAAAAATGGCATTTATTAAGTGATCCAGATCCATTTAAGCAGTTAAGGTCATAAACCAAAAGCACTTGCATGCAGAGTTAGCAGGTACTGGGCCAATTTTATATATTCAAAAGGAAAAATTTTGTTTTCGATGAAACAAAATTTTAAAAAATAAATAGACAGTCAATTAAAAGTCATAAAATGTAAGAGACAGATTAGATAGTATTAAATTTAATTTAAAAATTCAAGGCAGTGCTTTCTAAAATACCCAACTTGTAGACTAAATCATATTTATAGCCTGAATAAATTAAGAAATAAGTGAGTGAAATAGTAGGTTAATTAAAATTAGTGCATTTTTAAACTAGCAAACCAGAAGTTTAGTGGCCTAATAATATGTCAGAGGTTGGCAATAATTTCAGCCAAAATAGCCTGAGCAGATGGGCATCTAGACAGGGCCTCAATAGAGTTTAGCTTTTGTGGTCTTATACTGGGTCATAGAACTTACCTCATTATCTTTACTTTTCGAAAAATTATTATCACATGATGAGTATTTCTATAGAAGACATACAGATGACACCACCCTTATGGCAGAAAATGAAGAACTAAAAAGCCTCTTGATGAAAGTGAAAGAGGAGGGTGAAAAAGTTGGCTGGAAGCTCAACATTCAGAAAACTAAGATCATGGCATCTGGTCCTATCACTTCATCGCAAATAGACGAGGAAACAGTGGAAACAGTGGCTGACTTTATTTTTTGGGGCTCCAAAATCACTGCAGATGGTAATTGCAGCCATGACATTAAAAGACGCTTTCTCCTTGGAAAGAAAGTTATGACCAACCTAGATAGTATATTAAAAAGCAGAGACATTACTTTGCCAACAAAGGTCTATCTAGCCAAGGCTATGGTTTTTCCAGTGGTCATGTACGGATGTGAGAGTTGGACTGTGAAGAAGGCTGAGCGCTGAAGAATTGATGCTTTTGAACTGTGGTGTTGGAGAAGACTCTTGAGAGTCCCTTGGACTGCAAGGAGATCCAACCAGTCCATCTTAAGGGAGATCAGTCCTGGGTGTTCATTGGAGGGACTTATGTTGAAGCTGAAACTCCAATACTTTGGCCACCTGATGTGGAGAGCTGACTCATTTGAAAAGACACTGATGCTGGGAAAGATTGAGGGCCAGAGGAGAAGGGGATAACAGAGGATGAGATGGCTAGATGGCATCACTGACTCTATAGACATGGCTTTGGGTAGTCTCTGGGAGTTGGTGATGGACAGGGAGGCCTTGTGTGCTATGGTTCATGGGATCACAAAGAGTCGGACATGAGTGAGTGACTGAACTGAACTGAACTGAAATATTAATTGTATCACTTTTTAACTGTGAGAATTTGACAAATTAACTACTTCCCTTTCATCCCATTTCCACACTTATGAAACAGGGATAATAATAAATAAATAATAATTTATTATTATAATAATAAACAGGGATAATAATAAAATTTATCACCTAGGATTTTTTAAAGATTAAATTGATTAAGTAAGATACAAACAGGACATTGACACACACTGAGTTTTCAAGAAATGAAAGCTAGTGCATGTTTCATTTACTTTAACATTCACGGTGTAACTCACATTGAAGACATTTCTGGATGGAGAGTTCTGTTTAAAACAGAATTGTCCATAGTCTAGTCTCATTTTATGATGTTTGGATTTATATCAACTTTGCAAGCAGTTAAATAGATTACAACTAAATAGAACATGTCAGTCTAGTCAAAAGGCAACTGAACGAGGCTTCTGTTTTCCTTTTCTTTAGCCATTTTATCTATATGAAAATGATCCTCTTCAGGATCTTTCAGAAAATCTTTTCTACTTTTGGAACACTTTTAATAAATGGAATTCAGGCTAAGGGGAGAAAACTAACAGGAGATCTCAAAGAAAATTACTTCAGAAAGAAAATAGTATTTTAGATGACCTGGTGCCTTACAGAGAGTTTGGAGATGTAGGAGAATCATTCAGGAAATAAAAAGGGAGGTTTTTATGATTCAGGGACTGAAAATGAGATCTGTAATTGGCAGAGGTCTACAAGATCATGATGCCTTTTTTTTTTAATTTTAATTTTTTCATCTCAGGTGTACATGAGTTCCCAATCTTGAACCCCCGCCCCCACCTCCCACTCCACATCAACTCCCTGGATCATCCCCATGCACCAGCCCCAAGCATCCTGTATCCTGAACCGAATATAGATCGATGGTTCGTTTCCCACACGACAGCACACATGTTTCAGTGCCTTTTGAATTGCAAACTCCATGCTAAGAACTTAATAGAAAGGTATTTTGGAAAGTGTGCTCAGAGAGCAAATGATTTAATGCCTTCTATTTATTCTCATCTATCAAATGTCCCATTGCACACTACTCATCTAAGGAGACAGAAGACTTTCAATTCATTAGCTTTACTGCTGACATTTTGTTCTCTCAAAAACAAGGAATCCCACATGCTGTTGTAGCCAAATGGAAAACTCTCTTTAGAATTAGGTTATTATTAGAATTTCAGTTACTCCATGTGGCAGTTTGTATTTTAGTCTTTTTGGTGGGAGGCGAGAGTAGTAAGTAGAGGGAGGGTGGTGTAAAATTACATAAAGAGCAAGGATGTCGACTCACAGACAACCCGGTTCAATTCTTCCCAGCTATACACATGCTGTGCAACTTGGTGGCCATATTCCTTGGTGAAAAGGATTGGTTTTTAGTCATCATTTAATCCGTGTGCGTGCTAAGTCACTTCAGTTGTGTCCAGCTCTTGTGATCCCATGCACTGTAGCCCACCAGGCTCCTCTGTCCATGCGATTCTCCAGGCAAGAATTCTGGAGTGGGTTGCCATGTCCTCCTCCAGGGGATCTTCCTGACCTAGGGATCAAACATGTCTCATGTCTCCTGCATTGGCAAGTGGGTTCTTTACCACTGAGCCATCAGGGAAGCCCTAGTAATACCCACCATATAGTGTATGTATAGCAAGTACTCAAAAAATACTTGTTGAAAAACTGCTTTGTAAAGCCAATATTTTCTTAACTTCATACTTTCCTTTTTGTTCTGTAAATTGGAATTATAGTACTTTATAAGTTTGTAGAGATTAAACAATGTATGTAAAGTAAAATGGAGAAAGCACTTGATGCATGATAGACTTTCTTCAATCAATGGCACCTTTGGGATTTTATAAAAAATACTCAAATGTATAAAAAGATTTTTCTTTTTCATACATAAGGAATTATTATTGCTTTAAATGCTAAGCCTACCAAGAATTCAAATATTTTGCTATTATTTTCTTCACATGTAAATTTGGAGTCAGTTATTCTGATATCTACCCATTGATAATAAACCTTCGTTAATTAGTTAACTATTACAGAGCTTTAGGTAAACATTTTTAAAATTAAATAGTTAGATTTGGAACAGATTTTATCTGTATTACTTATGAAAACCTAAATTAAGAAAGAAATTTAATGTTAGGAATTGCCTTTTTTCTAACTTTTTTCTTTCTCAAACAGTGAGATTTTAGGACATTCTGTATGTGGTGGTGGAACCACCTGAAAGGATGTTTCTTTTCTTCCTATCAATATTTTCCCCCAGATTTCCATCCAGGAAAAGTAATCCAATTGTTCATTCTTTATAATATTGTCATACTAATTTAACTGAAATATAAACTAGACTTAATAGAATTTATTGTGAAAATGTTGTCAAACATTGGGTTCCTCCTATCCCATTTCCTTCAATTGTCAGTATAACCTCTAAGTGCTTTTAAATACTAAATTAGGAATATCCAGGGAACTTTCAAGTTTCCTTGTAAGAATTTTCTTTATCTATGAATTATATGAAGTACAGTGTGTAACTAAGTTTTCCTGTATTTCTTTCACCTACAGCACTTTCAATTGGTGAAATACTGCAGGACCATAAGTTGACCTAACACCCATCAATTGCCTAGTATGGAATGATGCTTTTAGCCCCAGATCAGCACCAGTTTCCTGCTAACTCTAATTTCAATTGTATCAATATTGCCTTTAAAAAAATGAAGTACCACTGAGACCTTCTAGTTTTATCCTTATATATTAAAGCGTCCTGAATTTGTTCATGTGATTCTGATTTCAGATGTGGCTTCCCTGGTGGCTCAGACTGCAAAAATCTGCCTGCAGTGCAGGAGACCTAGAGTCAGTCCCTGGGTTGGGAAGATTCCCTGGAGAAAGGAATGGCTACTCACTCCAGTATTCTTGGTTGGAGAATGCTATGGACAGAGAAGCCTGGCAGGCTATAGTTGATGGGGTTGTAAGAGTCAGACATGACTGAGCGACTAACACTGCTGCTGCATTCAAATGTACCTCTGCTGGCTTAATAAAAGGGAGGATGACTCATCAAGCTTTATATCACTGATAACTTCGGATACTACTAGAGGAACTGGAGAATGCCACGTTCAGAGGGGCCTGGTGGGCTACAGTCCATAGGGCTGCACAGAGTCAGACATGACTGAAGTGACTTAGCACTCATGCACACAGAGGAAGGGTGTGACTCCTAGTTTCTTGGAGCAGAAACTTACATGCTCCTTTGGCCAAAGAACTGCTCTCAGGGAGTGAAGCCTTTTCTGTCATGCGTATTTGCCTTACTTCTTTTGATCTAGATACAGACCACCTTTCTCCACATGGTCTCTGAAAGCTAGGGACTTATAAATCATATATTTTTCCAGCTTCAGATACCTAAGAGACTGCCTTGAGTCTTCTAAACTTTTGTGTCAACTAATCCTTGGAAAAAATAATTATTATTTTAAGGTAAAGATTGGGTCAAATACCCTCTATTGAGTCTATCAGTTTTGTGTAAGGTAACCTGATTATATAACAGCGTGAAACTGAATATATAACCCATAGGAACTGAAAGGAAAGGAGGAGAAGATGGATGGAAAAATGGAGAAGGAGAGCAAATGGCCATTTTGCCATTTGTCACGTCTCATATATGATCTCACTTCTACATCCACTCCAAACCAGAATTTTCCATGTCCACATAAAATGGTAAAGAAGTATACTTTGGACTTCCAGAAAAGTACTATCCCTTCCTATCACATCTCATCATGACCCTGTTTGTTAACATCCTGCATTCAGTCAAGGAAGAGATATTTGAATCCTTAATCATTCAGATTTCTCTGCTGTATATTAAATTGCAGATCTTATATGACATTCTAATCAGTTTTCAAATATTGATGTAATGACTTTCTGGTATTGATTCTCTCTACTCTATTTCTCTGGGTCACATTTTACAATTGATCTTTAACTGACAATGTGATATATTCTAGCTCTTTGTTTATTAGTCTTCATATACTTCATTTATCTATCTTTTCCCATTATTTTGTTACCATGGTAAGAGAAATTATTGCCAACCATTACAACAAACTATAAAGAAATACATATATGGGAAAAGTTAAAAACAAAAGATACCAAAAATCTTCCATTAAAATATAGGCAGATGAGCTTTGTACCAAGATAGCAATAAAGAGTAGCAAGTACATTGGAACTCTAAGCTGTTCACTCATTTTAAGTTACTGGAATTTATCTCTAATTAATGTAAGACTTCTACACAGTTCAGTATAGATTTTAAATACTATCACCAATAGAACTTGCTTGAAGTATCTGGACAATTAAAACAGAAATTGATTGGATTATTTTTTCAAGTTTAATATACTCCTTTTGTTCTATACTTAGGTAACACAAATGTGACATGCCAGCAATTATTCAGTTAATTCAACCAATAGCATCAGTTTTGCTTTTTGTGGTTCAAAACTACATAGAAACCAAACAATATACAAAACAACTTTTTTTCTTCAGTAGCAGAAATTTTTCCCTTCACTTGTCATAAATGCCCCAAGGACTATAAACCACATTAGTTAGTTGGAAATCACAATTTTTGATGGCTCATTTCTTTCTTTCTTTCTTTTTTTTGTTTGTTTGTTTGTTTTAGCCTCATTCCCCATGCTTCCCAGCCTCAAACATAAATCTAGTAAGAAAAAGTTAATTCAATGATAAAAACATTAAATTATGTTTCATCATGTTCTCTGTTCTTACTCACCAGGGAATGTTATATGAAGCTTATTTAAAATAAATATTACCCCTTTGTCTATATAAGATACAGTCTCAAACACAAATACTCTAGAAGTTTATCATTTATAAACCATGCTTTAATACAGGTTTTGTTATCAGTTGAACCAAAGCTATATTAACAAAAAGGTCCATTAATCTTTTCTAGCTCACTGAATCATGTGAAATTTAAATTAGCTAATCTATAGAAAAATCGATTCTTTCATTTATAACTTTTCAGAAAATTAGCTTCTTCCTTGGAATCATACAGTGACACTAACTCAAGCTATGGTCAGAAAATGCAAAGTGAAGTTTCAAGGAAAGAAAACTGAGTTATAATAGATTTTGTAGCTGACTATTGCTTTATTTTTAAGTTAGTAAGTACTCAAAACTCAATCTAAGTCAAGTGGATACTTTACCCATTATTCTATCACATGTATTTAATTAATTTATGTATGTTTTATTTATTTTGGTCACTAAGTCATGCTGACTCTTTGTAACGCTATAGATTGCAGCCCACTAGGCTCCTCTAACAATGGCATTCTCCAAGCAAGAATACTGGAGTGAGTTGCCATGCCCTCCTCCTGGGCATTTTCCCAACCCAGGGATTGAACCCACATTTCTTAGGTTTCATGCGTTGGCAGGCAGGATCTTTACCATTGACTGAGCCACAAAGAAAGCCCAACTTATATAATATATATATATATATAATAAATGTTATATAAAATAAAAAATGTTATATAAAAATTAGAAAATGTACATAGGACATATATATATATATAATTTCAAATTCATCAGTAATGCTGATGCCAGGTTACCTTAAAATATGACAGAAATAGTAAAAATTTATTTTAAAAGTGATATTTTATAAAATATAAAATTATAAAACACTGGCTCTGTTTTAAAAACAAGTTTTCCCATGAGTCTGCATTTAACTTGAACTCAGTGTTCTAAAGGGCAAACAGATGATTTACTCCAAAGAGTGTCCTTTAAACCCCCAAGGTTAACACGAAACTTGGTAAATTGATAGTGTAAAACCTAGTGAAAGATCAGAATATAAATAGAGGACCTCAGACTTTACTGCTGACTTTGAAATTCAGAAATAATATTTGTCACATTATTATAAAGCTATTGCTTTTCCAATGATAAATTATTTGTCAAGAGGGATTGTAATCATTAGACCACATTTTGGATTGTATTGATTGTTTGCTCAAACATGAGATCTGACAGCAATCATACTATAAATTTCCTATCCCAGCCTTCTCTGCTAGCTCATCCAGTGCTTTAAATATCTGTAATTGGGGAAACAGCAATAGGGAAAAAAACAAAACAAAACAAAACAGCATAGTAGCATAAGAGAGTTGATTTGTTTTAAGGCATGATGTGTAATTTTGTAAATTACATTACATCAGCATGATTCTTTGTATCTATTTAATAATATATGAGTTCAGTTCAGTTCAGTCGCTCAGTTGTGTCCAACTCTTTGCGACCCCATGAATCGCAGCACTCCAGGCCTCCCTGTCCATCACCAACTCCCGGAGTTCACTGAGACTCGCGTCCATTGAGTCAGTGATGCCATCCAGCCATCTCATCCTCTGTCGTCCCCTTCTCCTCCTGCCCCCAATCCCTCCCAGCATCAGTCTTTTCCAATGAGTCAGCTCTTTGCATTGGGTGGCCAAAGTACTGGAGTTTCAGCTTTAGCATCATTCCTTCCAAAGAACACCCAGGGCTGATCTCCTTCAGAATGGACTGACATGAGACTTGACAACAAATGTGTAGTTTATTTTATAGTTCATTCATGATAAAAAAATAAATAAATAAAAAGGTATTCTCTAAAAATCCAGAACTTGCTTCACCCTTGAGCTAGGTCTTGGTGTTCGAATCTGACCTGGCACCCTCAGCTGGACAAAGTGTTTGTTATCCTGTTGCACATAGTGATTTTTCATGATGTTGACCGAGTAAAAAGAAAATGTCATTTTTTAAACCCTAAAATATCAAACATTTTCCTCTCTCAGCCAATTTAAATAAAAATATGTCAATAATGAACTTGAAAAATTGAATTGAAGCAAATTGATAGATAAAATCCTTTATTTACTCCTTTGTGGTTTAAACGACACTAAACATAGAATTGAAAGACCTGGCTTCTACTTTTGATTTCTCCACTGAGAACATGATATAAACTTGATCATTAACCCCTTTGGGCTTCAGCTTCTTCATTTTTTTTTCTTAAGTTAAGGCTTTTGAATAAATTATTTTTAGGTAGGATTTCTGCTCTTCTACAATTCTTGTTTATTCATTACCTAAAATGCAATGAAACACTGAACTTCCTAATGATCCTATAAAAAGGGTTTCCCTAACATCTCCATTTTACAGGTAAATAAACTATGGCAGAGATGGGGTAAGCCTCTTGCTCAGAGTAACACAGCAGGGCAATGACAAAGACAGAAATCTAACTGGTTCTGTGTGACTTCAGAGTTCCTGTGCTTCTTCTCTGTTACTTAATCCTACTTTTATAAAAGACTGATCACTTCCTTCTTGAATTGCATTCAATCTGCAGCTAGCTTCCAGAGGCAAAACCCAGCTCTGTTACTTACCCACTATGCAACCTCTAACAACTTATTTATTTCCCAGGTCTCAGTTTTATAGAGATGAGATGAGATCAGTGTTCTCATGAGGATTATAGGGGATGAAAACTGTTCTTTTTTTCTAAAGCTATTGTTGTTTCTCAGTTACTCAGTCGTGTCCAACTCTTTACGACTCCATGGACTGCAGCACTCCAGGCTTCCCTGTTCTTCACTATCTCTCAGAGTTTGCTCAAATTCATGTCCATTGGGTCAATGATCCAATCCAACCATCTCATCCTCTGTCATCCCCTTCTCTTCCTGCCCTCAGTCTTTTCCAGCATCAGGGTCTTTTCCAGTGAGTTGGCTCTTTACATGATGTGGCCTAAGAATTGAAGCTTCAACTTCAGCATCAGTCCTGCCAATGCATATTCAGGGTTGATTTTCCCTAGGATTGACTCACTCATTTGATCTCCTTGCAACCCAAGGGTCTCTCAAAAGTCTTCTCCAGCATCATCAATTCTTTGGCATTCAGCCTTTATGTCCAACTCTCACATCTGTACATGACTACAGGAAAAACCATCACTTTGATTAGAACAGATCTTTGTCAGTGAATTGATGTCTCTGCTTTTTAATATGCTGTCTAGGATTGTCATAGCTTTACTTCCAAGGAGCAAACGTCTTTTAATATCATGGCTACAGTCACCATCAACAGTGATTTTGGAGCCCAAGAAAATAAAAATCTGCCACTGTTTCCATTGTTTCTTCATCTATTAGCCATGAAGTAAGGCTATTGTGAGGTTGAAAAAAGTTAGTATACATAAAGTATTTAGGACAGGGTCTGATAGAATAAGCACTACTAGTGTTAGCCACTGCTATTATTGTCCTTATTCTTGCATCAAAAGAAGAGTCACGGGATTATAATCAATTCATGCATAGATGTGGTTTGATGGAATCAATTTTCCTAAGTACACTACTATTCACTTTGCATTTCAAAATACTCAGTTCTTCTTTTAAATCAAAACTCTGCAAGTCAAATGGAATTTCATTTGTTCCATTATAACCTTGCCAATTTTATTTAAAAATTAAAATGAAAAATCTCTTCACACTATACACAACTTTACCAAGGTTTCTAACTCCTCTCACTTACACAGCATTGTTCATTTTTAAGGTGGATCACTTATGAATAGACATTCAATTGTATGGCAACACTTGAAGAGATCCATTTCAAGGCAGATTACATAGTGTGCCCAGATGTGTGTAAACACAGGTACACCTGACTGGAATTATTGAATAGATTCAGAACATTTCTATTCCAATCCTAACTGCTCATCCTTGTTAATAAAGTAGGAAAAACTCTTTTAATTTCTATTGGCTAAAGTTTTTCATCTGTAAAAGTATAATGGTTATTCCTCTATTGGGGGATACTTTGGGGATCAAAGTACTTTGGGGATTAAAATGGGACTTTTGGCATCTGGTCTCATCACTTCATGGCAAATAGATGGAGAAACAGTGGAAACAGTTGGCAGACTTTATTTTTTGGGGCTCCAAAATCACTGCAGATGGTGACTGTAGCTATGAAATTAAAAGATGCTTACATCTTGGAAGAAAAGTTATGACCAAACTAGACAGAATATTAAAAAGCAGAGACATTACTTTTCTTTTTTTTAAATTTATTTATTTTTAATTGAAGGATAATTGCTTTACAGAGTTTTGTTGTTTTCTTTTTTCTAATTTTTATTTTTTAGTTTGTTTTGCTTTACAATACTGTATTCATTTTGCTATACATTGACATGAATCAGCCACGAGTGTATATGAGCTCCCAATCCCGACCCTCCCTCCCCCCTCCCACCCCACACCATCTCTCTGGATCATCCCCGTGCATCAGCCCCAAGNTCCTACTACACTATTTCTTCCTAATCTAATCTTCTATTAATAAATAAATACTTCTAAGATGCTGACTCCGTCTACACTTCGAATCACCCTGGATCCACCGGGGCTGGTCCCCGGCACATATATATGTGTTAGTATACTGTATTACTTTTCCAACAAAGGTCCATCTAGTCAAGGCTATGGTTTATCCAGTAGTCATTTATGGATCTGAGACTTGGACTATAAAGAAAACTGAACACCAAAGAATTGATGCTTTTGAACTGTGATGTTGAAGAAGACTCTTGAGAGTCCCTTGGATTGCAAGAGGATCCAAAAAGTTCATCTTAAAGGAAATCAGTCCTGAACATTCATTGGAAGGAATGATGTTGAAACTGAAACTCCAATATTTTGGCCACCTGATGCAAAGAGCTGACTCATTGTAAAAGACCCTGATGCTGGGAAAGATTGAAGGTGAGAGGAGAAGAGTATGACAGAGGATGAGATGGCTGGATGGCATCACCAATTCAATGGATATGAGTTTGAGTAAGCTCTGGGAGCTGGTGATGGACAGGGAGGCCTGGAGTGCTGTGGTCCATCGAGTGGCAAAGAGTTGGACACGACTGAGTGACTGAACTGAACTGGGGATCAAAGTAGTATAAAACCTACTTTGGGGATCAAAAATGTGATAAAAGCTGCATATGGTACTCTGTAAATTTCAAATTTCTCTTCAATACTAAAATACTGAAACACTGTTACTGAAACTTAACTTTAAAAAAAATTTTTGTACTCTGAATTCAGCCTGATTTGGCAATGGTCTCTCATACTACAACAGTTTCAGAATGCAAATGCTTATATTCTTCTGTCTCTCATAAAAGATCAAGTACTTTGATGTTTCAGGGGATATGCAGATTATCTTCTCCAAGGGAGGTTTACTGCAAGGACCCACAAGAATGAGGGCAAAGGGGAGAAATATCACAAATTGCATCCTTCTCTCATCCTAGTTATTCCAGAATATGTAATGCACATAGAGTAATACAGTGAGAACCAGTGGCCTATCTTTTTGTTGCTCACTGAGCTTTCCAAAAAAAGAGTATTAATGGGCAGTACAGAACATCTCTGAGAGGCAGAATTTGCTCCTTAACAATTTGTGCCCGTCTTGCAGACTGATTCTCAGCCAGCTTATGCACCTGCCCCCAACCTTACTCATGCAGCTAGGATCACAGGATTTGTTTCTCCAGCAGACTGTGCTGTATGAAAGTTTAGCAGCTTATGCAACATAGCAGCTGTTGGTCCCTTTCTTTTAATTGAATACATATTCAAGGCTTGAAGATCATGGCTTACTTCTTCAGTTTAATTGGTATACTCTTTTTGAAATTTATTTTTCTGAATCATATTTCTTACTCTTAACTCTTAATTCTAGTTTTTTTTTTTTTT
>SJYA01001630.1:903144-954996 GCA_006410615.1 Neotragus moschatus
TCTTAATTCTAGTTTTTTTTTTTTTTCTTTTTCCAGAACTGTATATTAAAACAAACTAGCATGGCAAACTTGATTAAGCAATTAAAAACAATTTGGCCACACTTTCTTTTAATGCTGAAATAGCATGATATCTAAAGGACTTTGGGAGTTATTAAGCTTCATGCCTACTAGCCAATATCAAACTTAGGAAACCAAAGAGATCCCAGGATAACCTGGACCCAGATATTTTTTGTCACACCGAGTTCAACTGGAAGATTTTATGAAGATAGAAAATAACTCCTAGTCATAGGCCTGCCCATCACTCATCATAGCAGTAGATATTTTCTCTCTCCTTTTCACTGCATTTTTGCATGTAATGCCTAGCAATCACTGAGCCTGAAGCTCATACTAGAGTTTTTCTCTTAAATATGTGTAGACTGTTTTTAATATAGAATTCAAAGATCATTCAAAGTGAAGGCTTATTTATTTGTGTATTGAAAGCTCTCTCTCCATGTGTCTACTTTTTTTTTTCTTGTTTGTTTTTAAGACTTTTATTGGATTTGTTACAATATTGCTTCTGATTGATGTTTTCTTTTTTTTCCCTACAATAAAGTATTTTATTTTTTTTCATAATTCTATTATTTTATTTTATTTTATTTTTAGTGTCAGTCCTTTTTTTAAATTTTTTTTATCTTTTTCCATCTCAGGTTTGTTTCAATTTTATTTGGTTGCTTTTTTTCTGACTTTCTCTGATTTTGCCACTTTAGTATTAGAATTTTTTTTAATGTAGTCCTGGGTGAAATTGTGAAAGCAGAACATATTGAGAAGCATAAAATCATCAAATGCTTATGCTATGGACAAAATAGAATTACTCAGCTTAGGATACAGCCATAGATACTTGCTGATGGAATTGAGATTTCCATTTCCATTCATTCAAAAAGCTCATGGGCATGTGTCAATCATCATATCTGTTTTTAGAAAGAGCATTACAGTGTTGCAGCTTGTTTTTCCAATTAATTCTTCACCTTCATTATATTCTTACCATAATTTCACAGAATATCTAGACATGATCTCTATTCAAGAGCTATTCCTTGTTTCTCTGAAAATTTCTGAAGGAAGGAATGTAACTTTGTGATTTAATTGAATTTTATTCCAGTACGGTAATAGTATGCTTCTAATTGTCAGATATTTCAAGAGTAAGTTAAATAAATGTTTATTTTATAATTTTATAAACTGTTCAGTTCATAAAATGCATTTATTAACCATTAATTTTTATAAGCTAGTTTCAAGGTAGCACCTTGTACATTCATATATATTGTATCACCTTTTATTTATGGGTAATTTTATCACTACATGATTTTGAAAAAAATAATGAAAAGTTTTGGAGGGATCATATACTTAAAGATAGATTAGAAATGTTTCAATGCAATGAATGTTTATATGCTTATAATGTATATCCTGTTGACTTCATAAAATTCATCGAAATACTACCCTTTGAGAAGTTAGTAAGTAATGAGAACTTAACTTTAGAAATGCATATTTTAAAAATAGTTAATTAAAAAAATAAGGCTTTCCTGGTGATTCAGTGGTTGAGACTTTGAGCTTCCAATGAAGAGGGCAAGGGGTCAATTGGCAACTAGGAACTCATATGCTGTGCAGTCAAAAATAAAAAGTTACTAAAAAGAAATACACATTTAATCTAAAATGAACTATTCTTATTTTGATTTTTATAGTTATTATTGATACTAATATGTAATCAATAATATTTTCTTTTTACTAACACACAACCTTGCAGTGGGGAAAAATACAGATTATATGACTGAGTTTGTCAAAATCATCATCTCGTATATAATCCAGACCCACTATCTCCATACCAAAACTTTTTCCAGGGCTATTCTCTGTCAATCAGCCTGGAACCGTGGATGCTTTCCAACCATCCCACTCACCTTCACCCGTGCTCTTCCCCTGTGGCTTATTTCAGAATCTACCTTGCAAGCATTTCTGTTGCTGACCCTGAATGCAGGTGCGCATGCTAATCAGTTGTGACTGATTCTTCACAACCCTATGGACTGCAGCCCACCAGGCTTCTCTGTCCATGGGATTCTCCTGACAAGAATACTGAAGTGGGTCACCATGCCCTCCTCCTCCAGGAGATCTTCCTGACCCAGGGATCAATGTTCTAATATTTTACTCTAAACATTATTTTTTTCTTTTCTTATGGCTACACTTATAATTGTCTCAGGTGGCTTGAAAGAATTATGTGTGGAAGGAAAATTGTAGAAATTGATTAGGGGAAGCCTTGAGTCATCAATTTTCCAGAAATACCAGATGTATATGAATTAAAATTTAGGTTTGAACAGAAAGAGATACCTGTTAAGGTTACAAAGAATTTTTAACCAATCTTATGACAGGCAGTGCTATATTGTATACCACACAAATAGATAATGGTCCTTACCAGGCCTATTTGAAATTTTTCCTAGTGCCTAGTACAGTTTACTGTCCATATATGATGAATGGTTCTTTGAAAATATTTTGACACTATTAAGTCCAAATGTATATCATTCATTTATATGTTTAGTAGACATTTAATAAAGAAAAATGTTACTTTAGCTGTTACATATTATATATATGTATATAAAGATATATATATTGCTCTTGAATCATCACTATAAAGCTTTAAGAGGGTAAGACACTTAAAGTCACAAAGCTAATAAATTATGTCAGATTACTAACACAGATCTGTTTAACTTCAAATCCCATGCCTATTTCACTATATCTCACCTTATTTCACAATTCCTGGAGATACACAAAAACAGTAGAAAAATAAAGTTATTGAGAATGAGAACCGTTAACTTTTTCAATTCTTTCAATGTGTTAGGCATTTAGCAAAGTGTCATATTATTCATGTTAGAGTCACACAATACTCTGTAAAAAATATTATTGTTCCTATAATGCAGATGCAAAAACTGATTTTCAGAGAATCAAGTCACATGCTTTGAACTTTATTTTATGCTCTAGCTGTCTTAATCTAAACTCATGCATTTTACTGTGTGTGACAGGGGATGATAAATGTGAATAAGGTAAACAACTGTCAAATTAAAGTCTGGAATAAGTTATTTACAAAAGGAGGTTTTATGCAGGATAAGTGCAAAACTGAGAGAACTCATAGAGTTTACCTATGGGAGTGCTGTATCCAGATAGGTTAGAAGAAAGAAGTTCTCAAGCAGACCATGATAAATCTGAGCAAGGTGTTGGGAGGGGTTAAATTGTGGAAGCATTTATGGGAGATCAACTTGTGGAAACATTAAAAGAGGAAATTTGGGAACCTGGGCATGCAATACTATGGAAAATCCTGTAAGGCAGAGGGAAGCAAATGGATAAAATCATTTGTGATTGCTTTCTGTCAGGAAGTTGGCTTGAGCCACAATAAAAGAATAGGGAGTTTGAATGAAGTAATTCAGACATAATGATTTTGAGGGGTTTTAATGACAATAGGATTCGATCACACACTTTTAAAAAAAGGCATATACTTTAACTCATACAATCACTTTTATTATAATCAGTACAAGAATTTTAAACATTTCCTACATTTTTCTAATATGTAGCTTAAAGTTAAGCAAATGTAGAAAGGACAAAAGAAAACATCTGTATATGGCTTGATTTCAATTTATTTATTTGATTAGTATCTCTAACTTAAGTTCACACTAAAATATAGGCAAATATTCTTTTCTATGTATAAAATATATCTCATTGTAAAGGTTAATAACTTAGAAAATATAGCAGCAATTTTCTTCAGTATCAGCTTGATATTACATGGAAAAAGATTCCACTAATGCTAACTCTGAAGTTTATCACTATAGCCAATTGAGTGCAACTGAGCTAAATAAAAGGACCCTAGCAAATTTTTTGCAATGAGAATTTTCTTATTCATATTACTTATACTTGGATGAAGTAATTTTCCTCTTTACCCATTAAAAAAAAAGATAATCTTTGGCAAAGTTTCTTTTAAGAGGTCATTTGAAGATATAAACACTTTTTTTTTTTAGATAAATAGCTTTTCTGTTTTTAAAGATTCTCAAGCTTCAATTAGACACTGACACTTTGACAGAAAGAATACCAGCAATGTCAACTTTGAAATGTCTCCAATATTGTCAACTATGTTATGTTATGCTATGTAGATTGTATAGAATAAATAATATTGTTCTGAGAGAATCTAGAGTAGAGCTAGAGTAAACTTTTAAAATGTCTGTAATTGGTTTCAGTTCCAACTTAGTTTTAATGTTGAGCAACACTTTTCTTTTAACAAACACAAGGTTCTTTAAAATCCCCAGATATCCACCCTGTACTATTTTAAAATGTATAACACAATTCTTCTTTGTCCATTATTTCATTGTAAAAAGAGTCATAATTACATTGGAGCACTGATTACAGAAAGTACTGATAAACAGCATTGCAAGATATTTCAAGAGTATCAGATCCATTTACCTCCTAGGTAAGACTTCAAAAGACAGATGTAACAGGTATACTATCCAGCTGTTTTCCTTCTAATAGAACATCAAGTCTTAGTGATCTCTACAGCTTTGGTCTCTTTTTTTTTTAATTTTTTTTTATTAATTTTTATTTTTTTTTAGTTTGTTTTACTTTACAATACTGTATTCATTTTGCCATATGTGTGTTTTATAGATTTCCATTGCCACTCATTCAGTCTGGACTCCTGTAATTTCTCATATGACATAGGGAAAAGAGCCTCCTATATTGTTTGGCTATAATCATATTCTCACATGTTTACCATAGAGATATATACATATTGCTTAGATAGTGAATCATGTTTGTAACAGATGTTGAGGTAAAAACTATGCTCTCTGCACTGAAATAACCTTTAGACCATGTAATTTTAATAGGCTATTTGTATTCAAGTGGCTCAGATATCTATATAGCAAAAAAACATTTAATGTAAGGTTAAGATGAAAGGAAAAATGTACGGTAAATTTCATAGATTAACAGCTGACAGATGGTCTGGGAAATCATAGGGGTCAGGGGTAAGGGTGGTTATCAGTTCGATTATATGCATTATCCAAAGTCACAAACACAACAGAATCATTTCCTCTTTTAAAAATAATCCTGCTTCCATCTTTGACAAAATTGTCACATGTAAAGCTTGAATTGGGATAATAAAAATCCTGTACTTTTTTGAGCTTAAATAACTCAGTTGGACCAACACTTCATGTCTAGAATGGCAAACTAAATTAAATTCAATTGTAAGGGGAATGAAAAAGGACTGCAAAGGTAATAGAAATATACTACCCCATCAATACAAGGACAGGAAAGTCAAGAAGGTGAAATGGTGAAAAAAAGTCCTTTTGAAGGAAATGAAATTAGAAAAGAGATTCCTTTAGACTAATTTGCCTACCTACTTTATGAGAAGTAATGTAAGCCATTTGGAAGAAATGTCACTTAAAAAAAGGAAACTTGAGCAATGCTTTCACAGTGGACTTCAGCAAACATCAGTGTTTATTTGTTTTTAATGTTTAAGCTGTTTAATCTGGTATTGATGATCATTGCTTATTTATTTTATTTAGCAACATTGATTATTTATCAACAAAATTTATTTTGGTTGCATTTTAAAATATCAAGCCAAATGCTGGTAATTCAAAGTAGTGTCAGAAAAAATGATATGAGGATAGTGGTGATTTGTATTTTGACCTTTTAAAATAATTTTGATAGACTCTATGGATACTAGCTTTAATAGAATTAAGCATGGGCAAACCACATTTTATAGCTAACACAAATTTGTTTCTCTTCAGGCCAGAGTCCACAGACTCACTTTAGATCAGATAATTATGACCTCTAAACACATTCATCCTTATTCAAACTCAGTAGTCAAAGGAGGTTTTCCATCTTGTTGGTATATTTGCTCAACAATACATCACTTGGAAAAACAAATGTAGAGTTATTAACAGAATGTAACAAAGGGGCTCACTTAGCCTATGAGCAGTCAAACTATGCTAAAGGAAGCATCATTTATCAGAATAGTGCTTTTACCTGAGGGTGGGCTGGCAGATGAGTTGACATATCATGAAAAATACATTATAACTTAAAAATTAGAGAGATAAATGAGCTGATTTATTTATATGAATGTTAGTGGAACAAAAAAAAAAAAAAAAACACACAGTTTAAAATGAAATGATCAGTTTTCCAGCCAAGATATTTGATATTGGAATTGCCAGTTATATAGCATCTTTAATGTTTAAGAAAAATACATGTGAAGGCTGAGTTATAAACTGTGAGTAATATCACTGCCCAACTGAATCCAAAAGACAAGAGTATTACAGCATCCACAGAGTCATGTTTGTTATACACACACACAAACCATATATTTCCTTATGTACATAAGAAATAAGGTAATTATATTTCATAATCATGAAAAATAGATACATTAACTCAAATTTTCACTTCTTTCTTTTTTTATCTATGACAACAACAAAACAAACAAGGCCAGGTAAAAATTACAAATAACCATGAACTTTGACAACAAAAGAGTAATTCAAACAAATTCAAATATCACTAACTGTGATGGGACCCCACTCCAGTACTCTTGCCTGGAAAATCCCACGGACGGAGGAGCCTGGTAGGCTGCAGTCCATGGGGTCGCTAAGAGTCGGACACGACTGAGAGACTTCACTTTCACTTTTCACTTTCATGCATTGGAGAAGGAAATGGCAACCCACTCCAGTGTTCTTGCCTGGAGAATCCCAGGGACGGGGGAGCCTGGTGGGCTGCCACTCAGGGTGGGGGAGAGTCAATTTCATACCCTTCTCTCTTAAGTGGTTTCAGATGGAGTTAACATTGGTGGTTCCAAAGGAGACAGAATATTTTTATTCATATTGAAAAAACATGAAACACTCCCATGAAGAGGCTATAATTTCTTATACACCCACTGTGAATTTCAAGTACTCTGTTGATATTTACCCATGCTGTAATTTCTACTAGGTCACAGAATACTGTGGTAAACTGAATCAGGAACTGAGAAACAATAACCTTGCTTCAACTAAGTGACTGCAATACTTTGTGCTTCCACCAGAAGAGAGGTTGTTCTGATCTTTTTCAAGTCCTGACTGAGGTGAAACCTGATGCCTTTGAGATTTTCCCAGCTTAGTGAGAATGTAGATCTCCAATCTCAGCACACATTCTTTTTCTAAATTAGAACCCCAAGTTCAATAAGCAAAAATAGTAAGTTACAAAATGTAAGGACAGGATCACAAAAGAATACTATTCTCAGTCACT
Source organism: Neotragus moschatus (assembly GCA_006410615.1). NCBI lineage: Eukaryota > Metazoa > Chordata > Mammalia > Artiodactyla > Bovidae > Neotragus > Neotragus moschatus. The sequence goes on from SJYA01001630.1 coordinate 910,408, forward strand.
TTCACATGTTTAAAGAAACCAATTAAGAAACTACCCCAATCAAGAATTAATTTTGTTCTATCACTCTCTCTTTTTTTTTTTTGGTATGTGTAACAAATATTCCATGTGCCAAGAGCTGTGGTAATGTTTCAGAAGTGTTATTGTCTTTAATATGACCCAATTCTTATATATTTTATCAATGAGAAAACTGAGACAGAGGGACATTAACTAATTTGTCCAAGGTCACCTAGCTAGTAAGGGTGGGATTTGAACTCTGACCGTAGGACTTCATGGCCCATACTCTTAGCCACTACAGTGTACAGCCCCTTATTGAATTAGTCTGGAAGAAATTTTTTAAAATTAACTAATGACATTTGATGAAAATGAGCTTCCATATTCAAAATACATCATTCACGGAGTTGAAAAGGAGATCTCCAAGTGTATTCTAATCTCCCATTCACATGCCTGCTAAAGCCCAGTATATCTGGTAGATGTTTAGCACCTATTATATATTTGCTGAATCAACCAATGGAAGCATACAGTATCAATATCCATATCAGCTCAGACATAAAGATGTCATTATTGAAGGCTCATTAGTTTATGGAAGAGTGTCTTTGATTCTGTTTTGGGGTGATAGCACCACTTTTGACACTGCGATAACTCAATCATTACAAAAAATACAGGCACTGGGATCATCATAACTGGTTAATTACAAGTAGAATAGGAGTTGATCAGAAAGAGATAATATCTACATTTGGAGAAAGCATTATATATATTTGAAGGAGAAAGAGATAAGATTGACTGCAGGAAACAAAGTATAAATGAACATAAGTTGCTGGGACTAAAAGTGGGTGCTGTAGCAGTGTTTGTTGATTGATGCCTTGAATCAGTGAATTATAGCAAATTCAGATTTGTTTATGTAACTGACACTTTAAAAATCATACCACAGTAAACCAAGTCCACTCTTGGAATAGTCTTCAGTTGTTTTCTTGTGCCTTGTGTTACGGACCAAAGGTTCTTCTTAACTTCAGAAAGCAATTCAATAAGCAATTATTTAAGCACAAACTATGTGGTCAAAGCTATTGACTGATGAAAGATCAGACTTGGACAACATTAGGAAAGTTAATGGAATTATAGTGAAAAGAGAGACAAATGCCAAATAGGGAGTAATTTATAATATCTATACCTTCTGTCGGAGAAGGCAATGGCACCCCACTCCAGTACTCTTGCCTGGAAAATTCCATGGATGGAGAAGCCTGGTGGGCTGCAGTCCATGAGCTCGCTGAGGGCTGGACACTACTGAGCTACTTCACGTTCACTTTTCACTTTCATGCATTGGAGGAGGAAATGGCAACCCACTCCAGTGTTCTTGCCTGGAGAATCCCAGGGATGGGGGANATTATATTTCATAATCATGAAAAATAGATACATTAACTCAAATTTTCACTTCTTTCTTTTTTTATCTATGACAACAACAAAACAAACAAGGCCAGGTAAAAATTACAAATAACCATGAACTTTGACAACAAAAGAGTAATTCAAACAAATTCAAATATCACTAACTGTGATGGGACCCCACTCCAGTACTCTTGCCTGGAAAATCCCACGGACGGAGGAGCCTGGTAGGCTGCAGTCCATGGGGTCGCTAAGAGTCGGACACGACTGAGAGACTTCACTTTCACTTTTCACTTTCATGCATTGGAGAAGGAAATGGCAACCCACTCCAGTGTTCTTGCCTGGAGAATCCCAGGGACGGGGGAGCCTGGTGGGCTGCCACTCAGGGTGGGGGAGAGTCAATTTCATACCCTTCTCTCTTAAGTGGTTTCAGATGGAGTTAACATTGGTGGTTCCAAAGGAGACAGAATATTTTTATTCATATTGAAAAAACATGAAACACTCCCATGAAGAGGCTATAATTTCTTATACACCCACTGTGAATTTCAAGTACTCTGTTGATATTTACCCATGCTGTAATTTCTACTAGGTCACAGAATACTGTGGTAAACTGAATCAGGAACTGAGAAACAATAACCTTGCTTCAACTAAGTGACTGCAATACTTTGTGCTTCCACCAGAAGAGAGGTTGTTCTGATCTTTTTCAAGTCCTGACTGAGGTGAAACCTGATGCCTTTGAGATTTTCCCAGCTTAGTGAGAATGTAGATCTCCAATCTCAGCACACATTCTTTTTCTAAATTAGAACCCCAAGTTCAATAAGCAAAAATAGTAAGTTACAAAATGTAAGGACAGGATCACAAAAGAATACTATTCTCAGTCACTTTCACATGTTTAAAGAAACCAATTAAGAAACTACCCCAATCAAGAATTAATTTTGTTCTATCACTCTCTCTTTTTTTTTTTTGGTATGTGTAACAAATATTCCATGTGCCAAGAGCTGTGGTAATGTTTCAGAAGTGTTATTGTCTTTAATATGACCCAATTCTTATATATTTTATCAATGAGAAAACTGAGACAGAGGGACATTAACTAATTTGTCTAAGGTCACCTAGCTAGTAAGGGTGGGATTTGAACTCTGACCGTAGGACTTCATGGCCCATACTCTTAGCCACTACAGTGTACAGCCCCTTATTGAATTAGTCTGGAAGAAATTTTTTAAAATTAACTAATGACATTTGATGAAAATGAGCTTCCATATTCAAAATATATCATTCACGGAGTTGAAAAGGAGATCTCCAAGTGTATTCTAATCTCCCATTCACATGCCTGCTAAAGCCCAGTATATCTGGTAGATGTTTAGCACCTATTATATATTTGCTGAATCAACCAATGGAAGCATACAGTATCAATATCCATATCAGCTCAGACATAAAGATGTCATTATTGAAGGCTCATTAGTTTATGGAAGAGTGTCTTTGATTCTGTTTTGGGGTGATAGCACCACTTTTGACACTGCGATAACTCAATCATTACAAAAAATACAGGCACTGGGATCATCATAACTGGTTAATTACAAGTAGAATAGGAGTTGATCAGAAAGAGATAATATCTACATTTGGAGAAAGCATTATATATATTTGAAGGAGAAAGAGATAAGATTGACTGCAGGAAACAAAGTATAAATGAACATAAGTTGCTGGGACTAAAAGTAGGTGCTGTAGCAGTGTTTGTTGATTGATGCCTTGAATCAGTGAATTATAGCAAATTCAGATTTGTTTATGTAACTGACACTTTAAAAATCATACCACAGTAAACCAAGTCCACTCTTGGAATAGTCTTCAGTTGTTTTCTTGTGCCTTGTGTTACGGACCAAAGGTTCTTCTTAACTCCAGAAAGCAATTCAATAAGCAATTATTTAAGCACAAACTATGTGATCGAAGCTATTGACTGATGAAAGATCAGACTTGGACAACATTAGGAAAGTTAACGGAATTATAGTGAGAAGAGAGACAAACGCCAAATAGGGAGTAATTTATAATATCTATACCTTCTGTCGGAGAAGGCAATGGCACCCCACTCCAGTACTCTTGCCTGGAAAATTCCATGGATGGAGAAGCCTGGTGGGCTGCAGTCCATGAGCTCGCTGAGGGTTGGACACTACTGAGCGACTTCACGTTCACTTTTCACTTTCATGCATTGGAGGAGGAAATGGCAACCCACTCCAGTGTTCTTGCCTGGAGAATCCCAGGGATGGGGGAGCCTGGTGGGCTCCCGTCTATGGGGTCGCACAGAGTCAGACACGACTGAAGTGACTTAGCTGTAGCTGTATACCTTCTGTAGCATCTGTAGAAACTTTCCAAGAGAGCTCCTTTAGGGAAAAGGCTAATTATTTCAGGTGGCTCCTCTGTAAAGTCACAGGTCTGTAACCTCTTGTCAAAATATATACATTTTAGAAAAGAGTAGAAAACAGCTATGGATGAGTGGGAAAGTGCTGCCTCCCATGGAGAAAATGATTGTGCTCCAGATGACAGCCTGTCCTGGAGGATGACAGAGGAACCCTATCGCAGAGACAGAAAAAATCATCACAATTTCATTTCTAACATATTGGATGAAAACTCCAGGAGAGAAAACGATTGTTCATGATTTCTCATTAATATACTATCTAAGAATGTCAGAAGTGTTCTGCTTCCTCACGGAAAGACTTTTTAATATGAAAACCTTAATTAATACCTATAACATTATCCATTTAAATAATAATCAACATCTAAGCCCTGAAAAGTGGACTCATGCCAGGCATATGAATATAGTTATATTTCTATTTCAGTCAGAAAACAGAACTAAACACCAGTGAACCAACTTTTCCATTCCCAATTTTTCTTTTGCTATACTTGTCAAAAAAAATTAAAGATAGTAATTTAGAAAGTAGAACAAAATTTTTTTTTAGATAAATAATATTTCCAAAAGATTCCATCATCTAAGTTTCATCTGAAGGTTTTGAATCATACGAAGTCCAGGAAACCTGGTGGGAGAGGACAGCAGAAGCATTGGAATTTGAAATATTTTAGATTTAGCATCCAGGAAGCTACTCATGTTTAAATAAAGTTCTCCAAATTTTTAAAACAGTTCTCTTTTGTAAGTAAACTTGAATGTCCTTCATCTTTCCAATGGCTGTTACAACATTCTCAGATTTATAGCTACACCAAATTTCATCTTTGTTTACATACTTCCACTGTATTTTATTTTTTCCTCTATCTTCCTTTTCATTGGTTTCTTTCTGGGCTTAATTCTCTTAACATAGAAACCACAAAAAAAATGAGACTACATAGAAAAATGTCATTAAGAAATTAATCTTAAAGGAAGAGAAAATGTACATTGGAACTTATGCAAAGAGAGGGAAAATTCTAGATAGAAGACTGTGTCTCAGACCCTTTAATTGACATGAGCCTTAAGTATACAAAACAAGCACAAAAAACACACCAAAATCTTTTATTTAATGTTATTTAACATTTCAGAACACATTTTATGTGGTGTAATGAAAACAAATAATATTATAAAATGACATTTTATGTTGAATGTCAGTTTTCTAACTACCCAAGACTTTCTTCTATCCTTTCCCATGATTTGATGAGTCATTCAAAAGGGTAATGATGTCTTTTTTTTCATGGAAGAAACACTTTCCCAAGTTTTACAAACAATTGAGCAGAAAATTCCTTTTCCATATGTGGCTCCATGAATTACAGTTTAGAAATCTCCTTGTGGACATTTGGGACAAATATTGGTGTTGTAAATCAGAACATCAGATCTGTAGAGAGACTGTGCAAATTTTGGCAAACTGAAGCCACATCTATGGCCAGGTAGTCAGCTTAATAATCACAGCTCATGGGAAATCACATGATATCTATAGGAACAAATGGCAAGCAAAGCATTGTCAGACATTTCTGTATTTGCGCGGTATTTGCTCTGGTGCCTGAGAACTTTCTGTTCCATAGGCATAGACACAGAATAGGTAAGGATAAAAAGGTGAGAAAGAGGAAATAAAACATTTCACTTTAAATAGGGCAGAGGCTTTTGGTTTGCTTGTTTTGGGTTTTCTTTTTCCCACTTCTCTTACTTTTTGCTAGGCTGATTTACATTGCATAATTGGCTTACATCGCACCAAAAGCAATGAGAAATTCCTGACAAATTCTGCTTGTTCAAGATGCCAACTCAAAGTGTCTCAGACAGGCTTTAAGTCATGGGGCAGATCCAGGCTACAGATGCTGGGATTAGGAATACAACACACATGGGCTCTAGGGTTAGACTTAGTTACAGTTAAGGTTATAGGGCATGGACATGTTCTTTCCATAAGAATGTGAAGGATTGAAAATGGGGACAGTTGAGTGTCCATATCTTAATCCCCAGAATCTGTCAGTATGTTACTTTAACTGGCAAAAGGCTCATTAAAGATGAGACTAAATTAAGGATTTTGAGATGTGGAGATTATCTCAGATTATCTTGGCCTAGTGTAATCATAAAGTTCTTATAACAAGGAATCAGAAAAGTCAGAGTCAGAGAAAATGATGNTAGACTTAGTTACAGTTAAGGTTATAGGGCATGGACATGTTCTTTCCATAAGAATGTGAAGGATTGAAAATGGGGACAGTTGAGTGTCCATATCTTAATCCCCAGAATCTGTCAGTATGTTACTTTAACTGGCAAAAGGCTCATTAAAGATGAGACTAAATTAAGGATTTTGAGATGTGGAGATTATCTCAGATTATCTTGGCCTAGTGTAATCATAAAGTTCTTATAACAAGGAATCAGAAAAGTCAGAGTCAGAGAAAATGATGGAATGACTATGGAAGCAAAGGGAGAGAAGGGTATATGATGAAAGAAACATGGGCCAGAATGATGCAAGATTATAAACCAATAAATATGGGGAGTCTCTTGAAGCTAGAAAAGGCAAGTGAACAGGTTCTTCTTTAGCACTTACAGAAAGAATGAAATCTTGCTAAGCCATTTTAGAATTTTGATCTCAAGAAGAGAAAGATCATACATTTGTATTCCTTTAAGGTTCTTTCGCTGTAATTTATTACAGCAGCAATTGGAAGCTAATACAATAGGAATGAAGGGACAGGAGTCAGGGACCTAGGAAGGGAGATAATACACAATAAAGGTTAGAAATCATCTTTACTCAGAGGTGATAAGAAGGTGGCTTCCCTGGTGGCTCAGTGGTAGAGAATCCACCTGCCACTGCCTGCCAGTACGGGACACACAAGAGACACGGTGTGGATCCCTGGGTCGGGAAGATCTCCTGGAAAAGGAAATGGCACCCACTCCAGAATTCTTGCCTGGGAAATCCCATGGGCAGAGGAGCCTAGTGGGCTAGAGTCCATGGAATCACAGAGTCAGACAAGACTTAGCAACTAAATGACAGCAACAAGAATAAAAAAGTAGGAACCTTGGAACAACAGAGTGTGAACAGAAGGTCCAAGAAAAACCATTAACAAATGAGCTATCCTTGTATTGGTTTCAAGAACTGCCTACATTTTCCCTTCCCATGGATAAGATAAGGCTAAGTTGAAAGACACATCTGGATGGAAGTAAGCTTTATGTCTACAGAAGACAAACAAAACAGCCCCATCGTCCAACAAAACACTGGCAGGGAGAATATCAGTGCCCTCACTGATGCCCTTGGTAAGAGTTCCGAGGACAGTAGGTCCAAATATTGCTGCTTTGTGTGTCATCTGCTATGAATATATCCATCATCCACTAATTTATGAAAAAAGGTTGTTTCACTTTCCCATAAGGGATAGAATGACTCATTACCCAACTCTCACTTTTTTTTCCCCTGTCTTGAACAGCTTTTTATTCAGGTTAGTTTCCACTAAAAGAGCCTTCATTATTCATTTTATATCTTAATAATTTAGCAAGAACACTGTCTTACATAGCTTCACTGCAGGTTGCTGGCATGTATAACTTTCAATAAGGACTCACTAACCACACACTAATAACCCTCATATAAATAATTTAATATCCCCAGAGCACCAACACCCTAGGATTCTAACTCTAGAGAGAAAAGCAAAAAGGATTTTCTTATACACAAGTGCTGCTATTTCTGTAATCTTGGCATACCCTAGGATTAACTTCTAACTCACCCCACATTAAGCGTTTCTGAAGTCCTCCACAGATAGCCAAGGCACTTGTGATGCCCCACTGGGAAAGAAAAGCAGAAGGAAGAATTGTCAGAGAGAGATTCTCAATAAGATTAATTATAGAAGCTTGTTTGTCTTTTACCTCCAATTCACTGTCCTTGAACATTCATCCTTCCCTTGACTCCCACTATAGGGTTAGTCCAGAACTGGGAAATACACATATGCTGCAAGTCATGCTTCTAATGTCCGTGATGGATATTGCCAATCTGTCAGAGTGCAGTCTTTTTCCAAACTATCATAGTTCAACTTTCCACCAGAGTAGGTGCAAACTCACAATTTGCATTATAATAACTTAGACAGCTATTCCCTTCATCATAACGATTATTCCACATGTAGCTATTTTCTCTAGTGGATTTCTTTTCATATTTGAATCTAAAACTAATGGACAACTTTAGGAAGTGGGGAATTATGTGTCAGTTGTTCTCAAGTGCAACCCATTTCTGGGGTGACTTTGTTGCTCTTTTCAATTCTCAGGTAGTGTTTAATTGCATTCTTTGTGAGTTGTCTCTGAACCCCATTGCTGGATATTTCCAGTGCTAGTGCTAAAGTTATCATCTATTTTGTGTACACTATTAGTACAAGACTACTATTAACTAATTTGCTGGAAACGACATTTATCTTCTCTCTTAGACTACCTCTATTGACCTTAGTATCTCTATCTTCTTTAGCCTCAGACTTTCTAAAAAGTGAACTTACTATGGAAACATTCTTCTGTCTACCATTCTCTCATACTGATTAACCGGGAGAATCTGGTATTTCTAAGACCTATATGAAACCCAAACTCCTAGCTCAACCTTACCTTTCCTAGAATGTCCAAGCTGCTAAGTCACTTTAGTTGTGTCCGACTCTGTGCGACTCCATGGACGGCAGCCCACCAAGCTCCCCCGTCCCTGGGATTCTCCAGGCAAGAACACTGGAGTCGGGTGCCATTTCCTTCTCCAATGTATGAAAGTGGAAAGTGAAAGTGAAGTCGCTCAGTCGTGCCCAACTCTTAGCGACCCCATGGACTGCAGCCCACCAGGCTCCTCCGTCCATGGGATTTTCCAGGCAAGAGTACTGGAGTGGGGTGCCATTGCCTTCTCCGATGCTACCACTATCTGACACACATGACCTTTTCATCAGCACAAGTGGTTGACATAGCTCAGCTAACAGAAAATGACTGCAGTTCAGATATACTTTAGTGATGTTAAAGGGAAAAGGACAGCATGAGAGGAAGATGAACAAGCAGCAGCACTTTTTTGTGCTGTTGAAAATCATGCATCCATGAGCTGAAGGTGCTCTTATGTTTGAATCTGAGCAAGGGGTATCTCAGAGCTCATCTCTGAGTTTTCTCCAGTATCCTGTAGTTTCTCTGATGATTAAAGAGATCCGTGAAGGCACTACTGCACAGCAAGCAGTCATCTTGTTTTTGGCTGCTCTAAGAGCATGAAGTTCAATGCTATATAGTACCATTTAGTTATTTTAATGCAAGTTATGGTATGTGCATTGATGGTCATCAACTCCATTTTTGTGTGAAATAAATTTAGCAAATCAAATGGAATTTTGCAGAGTTAAAGGCTACTGACATCTGTTTATTTACAGGAGAAAAGATACTTTTGAACAGGCTTACATAGAACATCTTTATTGGATGTTGATAGTAGCCAAGGAGCAGTTGGTCTGGAAAGGTGCTTCCTGTCATATGTTTTGAAGTTCCAGATTGCTGTCTCACCCCACCTGTTCTGATAATTTTCAATGAAGAGTGAATGGAAAAGGAATCTTAAAGATCAAACTAATTTTTAGGACTATTTGCTCTAAATTATTTTTTGAACAAGTTTTTTTTTCATATTAAAGAAATCTTACATGCATAAATACATGCATATTTATATATAAAAATATATAGGGAATCCTTGCTTTGCATCTTTTAATATCCATGAATTTATTACCACAGCTTAGCAAAATAGATCAGCTTCTCCACAGTATAGTTTAAATTTAAGTTGTCAAAATAATAAAATGAGGTGCAAAATTCATTGCTACCTTTTCAGTCCACAAATCATTATGTGAATAACAGGAGTCCATCATGATAAGTGGATAGTCACATCATTTCTTTAAAGACCTGTCAACAATTATTTGCTGCATGATTTTTTTGTTATTCAGTTCACATACAGGCAGCAAAATATGTTTCCTCCTTGCCTTCCAGTGATGTGAATCCACACACAATTTTACAAAAATGGGTAATTCAAAGAGGATATTGTCCTCAAAAGATGAAAGTGCAGCATAGAAATGAAACGTAATGCTGAAAGTCAAATTCATATAGAATATAAAGGATTTGGAAAAGAAGTACTGACTATGGAAATGTTCACACCACTACTACTATTCCAGACAAAGTTTGTGAATAGAGACTTATGAACACAACTGAGAAACAGTTGTGATGAGAAAGATGAAATATCCTCAAGGAATTAGCATCGGCAAAGAAGCTTCACAGTGAAAGAACTCTGGGAGATATCTCACATTATTAAATACACAAAGAATAAAATTTTAGATATCCCAGCTTAGAATGGAACATGATAAATTACCAAGTCAGATAAATGATGCTTGTTCTATACTGTAATTATGTAATGAGAAGACATAAATTGTTCACACTAACTTTAATAGTTCATATCTTCTCAAAAAGAAATGACACAGATTATTAATGTTTCTAATTTTAGAATTTCATTATACTAAATAAATATTAATTTTACTAATATTTTACATACATATCTTAAATTTTGCATACATTAGTAACCAATGATAAGAGTTTTTAACATTTGGAAAAACCATATAATGATCACAGGACTTTTCAAATTTTTCTCATTGATTTTCGAGGTTGTTTTTTACAGTTTCAGCTTGTGTAGTCATTTTGTTGTCCTGCATTACCAAGTGAAATAACAAGGACTAGTGGTTTAGTGGCTAAGTCATATCTGACTCACGTGACCCTATGAACTGTAGCCCGCCAGGCTCCTGTCTATGGGATTCTGCACGCAAGATACTGGAGTGGGTTGCCATTTCCTTCTTTGGGGGAATCTTCCCAACCCAGGATCTTCTGGATTGCAGGCAGATTCTTTAACCACTGAGCTATGAGGGAAGGCCATAACAAGGACTACTTCTATTTTATACTATAAAGTATGTACTCATTTGGAGATAAGATCATTTAAATAGGTTTACTTAAAGGAAGTTCAAATCGTGAGCTGATGGTAAGATTATACATTCGTTCGAAAATAAACATCAAAATTTTGTGTTCTGAAGGGCAGTAACCATGTAACCTATCATGAATTATGAGACAAGAATTGTGAAAAAGTCTCTGTCCTATAGACGGGAGAATTGAGATCTGTAAACTCAGTTGGATAGAGAAGAAGCTGGAATCCAGCAATGAAACTATACTTTTATGGAAGTTTGTGGAGTAAAGGAGAGACTAATGCAACTATTCTGGAGCCCTCATTCTTCCCTTTGCTCGATATAATCTTAGAAAAGAAGTGGAAAGAATGTATGGAACTTTTACTTCTCTCTCTCTCACACATACACACATGCATGCACACGTGCACACACACACACTTATGTGTTCTCTAAATTCATGCTTTACATACTGAAAGAGATTTATCTACCTGGGCACCTTAAAAATCAATTCATTGATTTTGTATTCTTATTTATTTAATGGAAACTTAGTTTTGGATTTAGAAATATAGAGTCAGTAAGAAAGATGTTATAAACATTTGGGGATGAACAAAATTGTGAAAAATTGCAGTAATCACACCCACAGTGAGTGAATTAAATTAATCACATCTCCTAATCTTTTGTGAGGCTTCATCTATTTGTCCTCCCTTTACTACACTGTAAAAAATGAGGCAAGGTCTATCTTTGTTTTGTGGATCATGTTATGTTGAGTATTGTTGAAGGTTTTTTTTTAAAAATAATTTATGACGTACACCGAATAATTTTCTATGTGCATCCAAGGGAATATCAATATACCTTCCTTTTAAATTGAAAGCTGTGTTCAGTAACTCCTACAGTTCTATAATTTCCAACTTTATCTCTGAATTCAAATAAGAGCAAAATCGTATAAGTGGACAAAATGTGCAAAACAATAAATGACCTGCTAGAGAAGAATGTTGTTTGTGATGAGGATTCTGTTTCTTTTGGTTTTAAGGTGAAGCAGCCTATGGTAATCATTCCCACTTGTCCTTTCAGAATCGCCTATCTGACTTATTCTCCAGAGTGACTGGTGTGATGCTGTAACTTGCGGGGAAATCACTCTTTTGTAAAGATAGCCATCAGCAGGTACTATGTTCATCTAGAACATACATCTAGGCAGAGTATCTTCATCTAGAACTGGGGTACAATGAAAACACTGCAGTTACTAGTCATTCCAGCAGGATTTATGATAACTTTCTCCCAGTTCATTGCAAGTCTGTCCATGTTGGGAGCAGAAGGTATTGCTACTGATTTGATCTCCGATCTTGGAGTCAGGCCATTGTCTGACTGAGTCTCTGTTTCTTCAGTAGTGAGATAAATGCTTGTGTTTTACCTCTGAAGTGAAAGATTCTCAGATTCTGAATTTCATTCAGGTCATGTATACATAAATATATAGGTATGTGTGTATACACATAAATGTACATATTTTTGAAGGTTTTTTTTTTTGCTTAGTATGTTTTAGACACACTGTGTATCAGCTCATAGAGGCTTTTATTATTTTTATAGTTGCACTGTGCTTAATGTATCTATGTGCCATAGTTGATTCAGGCAATCTCCCATTTTGAACATTTATAAAGATATCAAGATTTTATGAGTTAAAATAGTACTGTAGTAAAATTATTCATTCCCCTTACCAAATACACATGAAGACCAAGAATGTAATAGGTACTCAATAAATGCTGAGGGAAAAAAATCATTAAAAGATGATGATTAGTTTCTTCAACAAAAATCAATTAAAATACACTTGATAATGACATCATTATTCAAGGCTTCAAGATAATGGCTCAGGTTACTTTGTTTTCTTTCTTAGTAAACTTTGGTTACTCCAAAAACACTCACTCTAACAGTAAAATTTTTGTGTCAACTTGTTTGAACCATGGGGTGCCCAGATATCTGATCAAACATTGTTCTGTGTGTCTCAGTAAGGGTGTTTTTGTATGGGATCAATATTTGGATAGACAGGCTGCACAAAGCATGTGTTCTCCCTTGGTGGATCTCATCTAAGCAAGTGAAGACCGGAAAAGTTTGAGTAAAATGGAATTCCTCTTGCCTGACTGTTGAGCTGAGACCTTTATCTTCTCCTGCACTTAGGCTGGAACTTACAAAGTTAATTCTGGTTCTCAGAGCTTTGGGTGTGGACTAAAACTGTATTACTGAGTCTCCAGCTCTCATCTTGTCACATGTAGATATGGGGCTTCTCTGCCTCTGTAATTGCATGAGCTAACTGCTTATAATAAATCTCTTTCTCTCTCAGTTACATACATATGAATATGTAATTATATATACACATAAATATAATACATATGCAGTTGTATATAAGTATGCATGTTTAAATACAGATATTCCTATTGGTTATAAAGAACCCTGACTATTATGCTCACCTGGACCATTTAACAGAGACTATGTTTAAAACAACACCAAGCATAGCAATAATAAACCAAATTTTCTTCAAATTATTTTTGGTTTTGATGTTGTTTCTTTCTTTAAAGCTTCATGCATGCATGCTCAGTTATCTCAGTCATGTATAACTCTTTGCCACTCTCTGGACTGCAGCCCACCAGGCTTTGGGTCCATGGGATTCTCCAGGCAAGAATACTGGAATAGGTTGCCGTATCTTCCTCCAGGGGAATCATCCCAACACAGGGATCAACCATGTCTCCTGCTTCTCCTTCACNCATGAGCTAACTGCTTATAATAAATCTCTTTCTCTCTCAGTTACATACATATGAATATGTAATTATATATACACATAAATATAATACATATGCAGTTGTATATAAGTATGCATGTTTAAATACAGATATTCCTATTGGTTATAAAGAACCCTGACTATTATGCTCACCTGGACCATTTAACAGAGACTATGTTTAAAACAACACCAAGCATAGCAATAATAAACCAAATTTTCTTCAAATTATTTTTGGTTTTGATGTTGTTTCTTTCTTTAAAGCTTCATGCATGCATGCTCAGTTATCTCAGTCATGTATAACTCTTTGCCACTCTCTGGACTGCAGCCCACCAGGCTTTGGGTCCATGGGATTCTCCAGGCAAGAATACTGGAATAGGTTGCCGTATCTTCCTCCAGGGGAATCATCCCAACACAGGGATCAACCATGTCTCCTGCTTCTCCTTCACTGCAGGCAGATTCTTTACCACTGAGTCTCCAGGGAAGCCCTTAAAGCTTTATACATCTTTTAAAAATCTTTTAAAAATGGAAATAGATATACCAGGGATTAAACAATGCATACTTCGATGAAATAACTGCCTAGTATCTCATTTGGGCTTTGCATACAAAAATCTCACTGAACTTTCATTTTCAATTCCCAAGACTATAATATTCTCGTAGCATATGTTTAGTTCAGCTCAGTTCAGTTCAGGTGCTCAATGGTGTCCAACTCTTTGTGACTTAATGAATAGCAGCATACCAGGCCTCCCCATCCATCACCAACTCCCAGAGTTCACCCAAACTCATGTGCATTGAGTTAGTGATGCCATCCTGTCATCTCATCCTCTGTCATCCCCTTCTCCTTCTGCCCCCAATCCCTCTCAGCATCAGGGTCTTTTCCAATGAGTCAACTCTTCCAATGAGGTAGCCAAAGTATAATATATGTTACTATAATATATATGTGCATATATACCATGTGTATATTTATATATACCAGAACAGAAGCAGAAGACATTAAGAAGAGATGGCAAGAATACAAAGAATAACTGTACAAAAAAGATCTTCACAACCCAAAAAATCACGATGGTGTGATCACTCATCACGATGGTATCATCACTTATAGCGCCAGACATCCTGGAATGTGAAGTCAAGTGGGCCTTAGAAAGCATCACTACAAACAAAGCTAGTGGAGGTGATGGAATTACAGTTGAGCTATTTCAAATCCTGAAAGATGATGCTGTGAAAGTGCTGCACTCAATATGCGAGCAAATTTGGAAAACTCAGCAGNTCTGAGTGAACTCCAGGAGTTGGTGATGGACAGGGAGGCCTGGAGTGCTGCGATTCCTGGGGTCGCAAACACGACTGAGTGACTGAACTGAACTGAATGGATAAAAAAGTGTATTTTTCAGGGTTTTCCTGAGAAACAAAACCAATAGAATGAATGTAAATATATATATACATTTATGCAAATGTATATTTATGTGAACATATATATATGGAGATTTATTGTAGAAACTGGCTCACCAGATTATGGAGAACAAGAGGTCCCACAGTAGGTGTTCTGACAGCCTGAGAATGAGGAAACCAATGATGTAATTCAGTTCAAATCTGCAGGCCTGAGAACCAGAGGGCTACTGGTATAAGGGCCCACTGGTGCTAATTTCTTCCAGAAACAGACAGACACACCCAGAAATAATGGGTATGTTTACCAGCTATCTGGCTCTCTCTGTGTCCAGGGAAGCTGATGGATAAAATTAACCATCACAGATAGATGATTGAGATAAGATGATTGAGATAGGTGATAGATAGCTATATTTTTTTCATGTTCTACATATATACTATCAACACTATTCAGGAAAAGAGAAAAAATGTAGAAAAATATTTATGTGAGATCAACTTTTAAAATCACTTGTTTATCTAGCTCTGTGAGTGTAAAG
The DNA here is from genome assembly GCA_006410615.1 of Neotragus moschatus. NCBI lineage: Eukaryota > Metazoa > Chordata > Mammalia > Artiodactyla > Bovidae > Neotragus > Neotragus moschatus. Next base: position 925,783 of record SJYA01001630.1, read on the forward strand.
TGGATAGCACTTATCTTTAGAATCAACAGAAGAGAAACCCATTGCTATCATTTTAAGGGAAAAAAAACCCAGCATTTTTTGTCTGAAAGTATCAAGGAAGTAGAGAGGAAAATGATGAGCAGGAAAAACAATAAATTTACTTCATGCAGCCAAATGTTGGCAGACACGGGGAATTGTAAGGCAAGATTGACAAAAATATGACGGCAAGAAAAGAAAGATGTTAACTTAGAAATAAAGAAAGAAAATCAACCTCAGCTGGTGGCTCTGAAGGATGAACAACACATGAAAGGATCTCACACAGTTGTTTTTTTATTGCTGGCTCTATTTTCAGAGTAGCACACCCGTCCCTGTGCTTCAGACTGTGCTCATCCAGGCAAAGTAGGAAAGATATGATTGAATGATTAGCCAATAAATGAGATTCATGCAAATTGCATCTTGGAAAATTCTCAAGTCAAAACAGTTATTTTCTGTGCTGGATGAATTTTGTCTAGCTAAATAATGCTGATTGCCTACGTTTTGCTTCATCTACACATACACACGTAAACATGACTAAGCCAAGGCAAAGTGGACAAGTGAATTTCTGATGTTCCCCTTCTTTTTGGTATTCACCTGCATTTTTTTCACCCTTCTACCACCCTAATCCTTGGCAAGCAGTGATCTTTTTACTGTCTCTGTAGTTTTGCCTTTTTCAGAATCATATATTTGGAATCATACAGTATGTAGTCTTTCAAGTTGACCTCATGTATGTATATTTTCTTCCATGTCTTTTCATGGCAACTCATTTCTTTTTAAAATAGTATTGAGTACTATTCAATAGTCTGGATATACCACAGTTCATTTATTCATTCACCTACAGAAGGGCATGTCGATTGTTGCCATGTTTAGACAACTTACAGGATTAAATTGCTATAAATATCTGTGTGCAGGTTCTTGTGTAGACATAAGTTTTCAGATCCGTTGGGTAAATAGATTGAATTGGGATTGCTGAATGGTATGATGAGAGTATTTGTTTAGTCATGTAAGAAACCACCAATCATCTTCCAAAGTGGCTGTACCATGTTGAATTCCTCCTAGCAATAAATGAACACTCCTGTTGCTCTATGTCCTCATCGGCATTTGCTTTCTGGTTAGTGTTCTGGATTTTGTCCCTATCAACAGTTGTGTAGTGGTTGAACACATTGTTGTTGAACCTCACATGCACTTTCAACGTCCTTTTGCCAGTTTCATTTTATGGGGACCGACTTTGAGCTCGCTGCCAAAAACAATATTCTACTTCTTCACAACCTAAAGTATTGCNTCCTCATCGGCATTTGCTTTCTGGTTAGTGTTCTGGATTTTGTCCCTATCAACAGTTGTGTAGTGGTTGAACACATTGTTGTTGAACCTCACATGCACTTTCAACGTCCTTTTGCCAGTTTCATTTTATGGGGACCGACTTTGAGCTCGCTGCCAAAAACAATATTCTACTTCTTCACAACCTAAAGTATTGCTTGTTAAGATTTTTCATGGGGGAAAAAAAAGGATCGTGCCATGGGAGGGGGATTTCAGGCAGGCATATTGATGTTTATTTTCAAGCAGAAGTATAATTCCATGCAGAATCTGCCTACTCTGTTGATGTTTCAGAACTGTAATGTACCAGGATATGTAGAAAGAGAAAGTACAGATGATGATATCAGACTGCTCTGAGTTTGATGCTGACAGTTCTTTCGATCTAATGGCTTAATGACCTAAGACAAGCTACTTAATTTTTCTGAGCCTCTGTGTTCTATAAAATAGGAGTAGATATCTACCTTTATGATAATGTTTGAGACTAAGTTTTAGATGAGATAATGCATTTCAAATGCATAGTAAATGCCTGAAATGAGTATTTGAGTGGCAGGTACTAAAATGGTTGCTATTAATATTATCATTATTAGCTATTGTGAGACTGAGTGTTAATATTAGGAGTGATATTTTAATTTATATGGGTTGTTTGAAAATTCAAATTAATTCATAATTGTGAAAATTCCTGTCATAGTACATGGCAGGTGTACTTTTCATTTATAGGTAGTACAAGATGAGATTACCCTTATTTTATTGAGTTGGGTAGTTTCTAAACCAGTTTCTGAGACCTGAGCTGTAAACCAAAATAGTCCTGTTACTACAGTGATGCATGTTATTATGAAAAGCTTTTGGATTTATCTCCAATTTCTTGCATATAGTTCCTCAAATCTTTCGGTTCTACATATTAAAAAAAATTCACATATTGAATTGTTGAATAGTAATGACTTCCTCTCAGCTTCTGTTGACCGGGATCAAAGATGCTGCTTGAATCTAAATCAAAATGGAGGGTGAATATTATTCCTGAGTCCTTTAAAGAAAACATATTTTCTACTCTCTTTGAACTGAAACCTTAATTTATAAGGAACTCCTAATTATATTTAAATGAAAAATATATATTAACATATTGTATGATTTTAACTGCATTCAAAGACCTTAAAGTATAAAATTAAACTATTAACCATGGCTATCTTTAGTTGAAGAGAATGCATATATGGTTATATTTGTACATAAATGTTCCAATTTTGGTGTTACTGTTCTTATAATCAAGGAAAAATTTTAACTTCATATAGTTTCAGGAGAGGCTCTCTTTTTGCTGTAGATTTTTAGGTGATTTCTGAACCAAAGGGATTCCTAAACACCCTCCTAGGAGGTAAATGTTCCTAAAGGCTCACTAGACGGAGTGCTAAATTTTAATATTTAAAGGCTATGCTTGTGGCACAGATATTCATGTTTCTGAATATTTTATTAAGGTAGTTTAAAAAATATTTACCCTTAATAATTGGTAATAATTGCAGCTCAACTATAATGCTTGCGATTTAGTCTTAATTTAGTCCATATAAGTATTTATAAGTTACCTGAAGCATTAGGAATGTTATATGATACTTTTCTGTATAGTATATTCCTTGTCCCAGTGTTTTCAAATTGTTTCCTAAATTGCTAACTTTAAAAAGTGGACTTACTTACACATATGCAAAAGCTGTATGCAAACATTTGTCTTCTTTATCTTCTTTTTTTGTCTTCAGAAGATTATCAGACTTTAATCATAAATGTCTAAGGGAGGATTCAAGGGAAAATAGTTTATTAAGATAGTCATGTAAAGTTTACTAAAATGGAGATGATAGTAGTTTATTTTATTTTACTTTTTTATTTTTTAAAAGCATTTATTGGAGTATAGTTGATTCAAAATTATACTAGTGTATAGTTGATTCAAAAATGTTATGCCAGTTTCTGCTGCACCACAAAGATAGCAGTTTATTTTAAATAGTTGAACTTGTCTTTATTTATTTTTTCTTTTCCTTTTCATATAATTGATATTTATGTGTGATCATGATAACATTACCAGTGACTAAACAAATCAGGTTGATCTTCATTTATCTATACTTCAGAAAGGTCATTGAATTGTCATTGTACAGTTAAGCATTCAGGAAACATGACCTTGGGAATCCCTTTTTCTCTCTTTATGTGGAAGTGAACAATTTGGTTTATATTACTGTAAAAGGGCAAATTTGCATATACACAATATTTTGGTTTTGGGTTAAGATATTAAGCCTCCCCTCACCCCCTCTTTCCTAAAGGAAAAGCAAAGTATCTTTCCTCTTCAATTGCTCTAGCTTAATAAAAGTAAAAACTGTGACTGCTGTGAATCATTGAAAAGGCTCTTAACACTGTGTGTATTCTAAACACATCTTCAAGTCTACTGGCAACCTTGTTCCATAACCCAAAGCTGCATACTAATAATGTGAAAAGTCTGACATTATTCAGGCCACATAAGGACTGCTTTTCTCCTAAAATGCCATCTTGTAAAGACACCAAACACTGTAAGCTGTATGTAGAAGGTGAAAATTAGAAGTAATGCCACTGTCTTACATACACAGTGGGTCAGATTTCTGGATGAAAATTTAGTTGATTGCAATTGCAAATGACATATCACATATCAGAGTTAGCCATATAGCTCGATAGAAATAGGCAGATTTCACTTAAGAGACGCTGTTGTTACCTCTCTAAACCAAACCTATAAAAGCAATGTGCTAGAATTCTTGGCATTCCTTCTTTTGGAGTTATTCATCTGGGTTATTAATATCTCTAGAGAATTATTATTAAAAGCAATTGTTGGGACTTCTCTGGTGGTCCAGTAGTTGGGACTCTTTGCTTCCACTGCAGGGGTTATGGATTCAGTCTCTGGTTGGGGAACTAGGATCCCACATGCTGCACGTAGTGGACAAAAAAATAGAAATATTTTTTAAAAGCAATTGCTAGTTTTCAAAGAAGGTTGATTCATTACAATAAGTTATTTATAAGATTGGTTATATTTTACTCTGGGGAGAAGGCATAACGATGTGAATGATATGAAAGAGAATCCCCAGGAAATGAGTGCTTATGTGCAAGACAACTCTTGCATTGGACTATAACTCTGAAAGCAAAGCCTCAATCATCCTTGTTTTTTTATGCTCCATTTTGCTCAGTAGAGTGCAACATACCCATTCAATATGGAGTTTAAACAAGTACTTTCAGTTGATAGAAGTATTAACAGGAATGGAAATTTCTTCAAGGAAGAACTGCCTAAGAGCATCTTGAAATTGAAGATGCCTGAACACAAATAAACACAGAACTGTACAAAAAAGATCTTCATGACCCAGATAATCACGATGGTGTGATTACTCATCTAGAACCAGACATCCTGGAATGTGAAGTCAAGTGGGCCTTAGAAAGCATCACTATGAACAAAGCTAGATGGAATTCCAGTTGAGCTATTTCAAATCCTGAAAGATGATGCTGTGAAAGTGCTGCACTCAATATGCCAGCAAATTNGATGCTGGGAGGGATTGGGGGCAGGAGGAGAAGGGGATGACAGAGGATGAGATGGCTAGATGGCATCACAGACTCGTGAGTCTGAGTGAACTCTAGGAGTTGGTAATGGACAGGGAGACCTGGCGTGCTGCAATTCATGGGGTCGCAAAGAGTCAGACACGACTAAGCAACTGAACTGAACTGAAACAGAAATATGGGAAGAATGAGGCCATCAACCAGAGAGTCAGCTGATTTTAACTTGGACTTTTACAGGAGCTCACCCAGATCCTTCAATAATCAACTTTCACATAAGAAAGAATCCAATTTAAGTGGAAACTAAATTAGCCTCTTGTTCTGCCTGCAGTCATATTGCAATAGAAATAATGTGCCTCATCCCTTTGAAAATGCTCAGGATAATCTGCTTTTGGAAGTAAGCCAATTAATGTTGAATGGGTTGATAGGGGCTGGTTAGAGGTGACAATGATGTCTTCCACTGGAGCGTTGGTGAAGTAGCAAGAGAGGCACAGACAATGGAATCCCAAGATCTAGTGTTAATATTTTGGTTGTATGGATGTTTGGAGGTGTGGTTTATTCCCTGGGAGCATCAGTTATCTTTCTAGGAATGGAAACAGACAAGTATAGCACTGATTAAGCATAATGATCTTTTTCAGGCATCAAATTTGGCTTCAAATGATAATATTTCTCACCTCTCCCATCATGAAACTCTCAAAGAATACAAAATTCATATTCCATTATAGTTATATTCAAATTCAAGAAACTTTGGTGCATTTAAAATGCATTTAAAATAAAATAAAGACATTTTATTTTCTTTTTTGTTCAATAACAGAATTAAAAGATCAAACAAAATTTATCTCCATTTCTGGGTTTCCCTATAAAACTTCGATTTCTTTTACATTCTCTTCCATCTGTTTCATAACCTTATCTTAGAGCCACTTCTGTCAGGGTCTTGTTAATTTCTGGTTTCTCTGGACCTTTCACATACATGATGGTTTGTGCTACGTTGCTTCAGTCATGTCTGACTCTGTGATGCTGTGGACTATAGCCTGCCAGGCTCCTCTGTCCATGGGATTCTCTTAGCAAGAATATTGGGGCAGGTTGCCATGCCCTCCACCAGAGGATCTTCCTGACCCAGGGACTGAAGCCATGTTTCCTATGTATTCTGTACTGGCAGGCAAGTTCTTTACCAGTAGTGCCATCTGGGTTTAAAAATAGCAAACAAAAGAAAACAAAACAAAACAATAATAAGAATAACAAACAAACAAAAAGAAAACAGTCAAATAACTATTTCTGTTACAATGTGAACTGAGTTTAAACAAAGCAATAGTGGAGACGGGCTATTTGTTTTGCTCTTATTGCTTTTTTTTTTTTTTTAATGACTTCAACCATGTTCATGAAAAATAAGCACTAGATTTTATGTTAGCCAGTGTTTATGGTAGGGACATGGTAATAATAGTGGAGAAGTCAGAGAAAGAGAGATAGTGTATGCTGAGGGAGCTGATATAATCACTGAGAAATGTATAGAAATAAACTATGAATCTTAGCAAAGACTCAAAACTAGAGTTCTTCCCCTGCAAAACAGCATTGTAACTGGTGTTACTTTTGATGCCTTTCCATCCTACTTTCTCTGTTTTTTTTCTTTCATTTCAAAACCATTCTCAGTCCTACCCCAAGAAGCATGCATTTATGCACACACGTATGCACACAGAGGATTGATGTTTATAATAAAAATTCACTTGGCTAATCCTGGTACCTCATAAGGCCTTACCTTTTGTTTAGCTGATTCNTTTTTTTTTTTTTTTAATGACTTCAACCATGTTCATGAAAAATAAGCACTAGATTTTATGTTAGCCAGTGTTTATGGTAGGGACATGGTAATAATAGTGGAGAAGTCAGAGAAAGAGAGATAGTGTATGCTGAGGGAGCTGATATAATCACTGAGAAATGTATAGAAATAAACTATGAATCTTAGCAAAGACTCAAAACTAGAGTTCTTCCCCTGCAAAACAGCATTGTAACTGGTGTTACTTTTGATGCCTTTCCATCCTACTTTCTCTGTTTTTTTTCTTTCATTTCAAAACCATTCTCAGTCCTACCCCAAGAAGCATGCATTTATGCACACACGTATGCACACAGAGGATTGATGTTTATAATAAAAATTCACTTGGCTAATCCTGGTACCTCATAAGGCCTTACCTTTTGTTTAGCTGATTCAATAAAGCCTATGTCAGCTAAAAAAATATTGTAATGTATCAATAACCAAAGAGCAGTGAGATAAGATTGGATTATGCTTTCCTTAAAATGTAACTCAGTATATAAGCAGTTTAAAGATCAGACCTGGATCCAGCACTATCACTCTACAGACCAGATCAATTTTAATGAAATTCACTGTTTACACAAGTAGTATCTCTGACCCCATTAAAGGAGGGTGAAAATCTCATATTCTGGGAGATATTGGAGAATGAGAAGTGGATTAGTATGAAAGGGGAGAGCGATCCTTTGTAAGTAAGACACCTCAATCTTTTTTTGTTTCTTACGAGACTCTTTTAAAGAAGGAATTAATGAGAGGGGGAGAAAGAAGTAATGCAGCATGTCAGATGTGCTTGATGGAGAAGGCAATGGCACCCCACTCCAGTACTCTTGTCTGGAAAATCCCATGGATGGAGGAGCCTTGTAGGCTGCAGTCCACGGGATTGCTAGGAGTTGGACACGACTGAGCAACTTCACTTTCACTTTTCACTTTCACGCAATGGGGAAGGAAATGGCAACCCACTCCAGTATTCTTGCCTGGAGAATTGCAGGGACACGGGAGCCTGGAGGGCTGCCATCTATGGGGTTGCACAGAGTCGGACACGACTGAACAAGTGACTTAGCAGCAGCAGTAGCAGATGTTCTTGATGATATCGATGAATAAATATATAAATATGCATATGATCTAAAAGAAAAAATAATTACCTTAGGAGATATTATGGCACTCTTGAGTTAAGGGAGTTTGGGAGGCTACTCATGAGTTTCTTTTCTTTTTTTTTTTTTTTTTTTCAGTTACATGAAGAAGACTACTACTTGTGCCTCGTTATATCTGGATACGATATCAGACTTTTTGACTTAAGAGGACAGATTTTTATGAATGCAATAAAGTAAAATTTTATAAGTCAAAAAAGTTATGCCGTTACCCAATTTCTAAGGAAAAAGCAAATTCTGTTGTTCCTGTCCTGATTATTCCCTGTAGAAAAGCAGAGGCCTGTTTCATAAGTATTTTAATTACATGCAGCATCTTCCTAAAACATAGAGTGAACTTTTGCAGGGGATTCATCATGACTTTCCCATTTATTCAACCATACTGATTCATTAAAGAACATGGCAATGTGGACCTCCCCATCTCTTCATCTCAAATCTACCACCTAGTCCTTATATTTAATTAAGATTGTATTTATGAAGTCCTCCTGTCCTCTGAGCAACACAAAGAAGACATAACTAGTACACAATTGCTAAATGTCAGCCTCCAAAGTGAGATTTCTTCATAAGAACCAGGCTCTCTGCCCACATTCACCAACCCACGCTGATACACCAAAGGACAGCAGTTACACTGCTGATCTTACAAAATAGGTCTTAAAATAAATGCATACCAGACTTCTATTTCTTTCTCTTCATCTATAAAGACAAAAAACAAAATTTCCAGTTTGCATTTGAAAAAAATGTCCCCATAAATCCATATAATGATTTGTATTAAAAAATATTATTAAGTCTCTTTCCCTTTTCTTTGAATATATTAGGAATATTGTTATTTAGTTGCTTAGTCCTGTATGACTCAATGCAACCCCATGGACCAGGGGTAGCCTGTCAGGATCCTCTGTCCACAGGATTTCCCAGGCAAGAATACTGGAGTGGGTTGCCATTTCATTCTCAAAAGGATCTTCCCTACCCAAAGATTGAACCCTTTTCTCCTGAATTGGCAGGCAGATTCTTTACCCCTGAGCCACAGAGTTTAGGAAGAAGCAGTTTTTAAGGCTATTTTGGCTGGCTATATAATACCCTCTCCCTGTGAGTCTCTTTATGATCATAGTTTTCCATTGTATGCATTCTCCTACTTTTCTTCCCCTTTGCCCTTCATTTGCTCACCTTCTTTTATTATTTATCTATTGTTTTAATCATTTCCTGATCACACATTTGGTAAGGGAGAAATTCCCAAATAACTGTGACTATGGGGATGGTCACATGGTCACACACAAAAACATCAGACATTCGACAGGTGAAATAGCAATTTATTGATCACATATATTCACGGTATGGAGAAGAAGACCCACATGCCATGCATGGCTGCATGGGGTTGCACTAGGGAAGAGTGAACAACAAGGTGCTGTGGGAGGCAGCCTTTTTAGAACTGAAAGGATGAGGTGACTTCTTATTCCTGTGGGGAGTGGGAGGTTTTGTTTTTCTTTTAATAATTCAAAGGACTGGCAAAGAACTGAAACCTGGTACTCAGAGATAAGCAGCAACTGTACCTTGTCCCCATGATAAGGAGGATTGTTGAGCTAGAGGACTTCATCCACAAAGTAGAGGGGATAGGGCAATTTGTCATTAGGCCATTTGAAACCCTCACATATGTACCAGATGTCAGGACAGCACATAACATAGGGCCTTAAATTTAGGCTTAAATGCATCTCTGATTTTAGATTGGCAAACATTTACTGTGTGCTCACTATGTCTAAAACAACAAGTTATACTATCTCTATAGTGGCTACAGTCTTGAGCCATACATTGTCTGCATGTGAGTCATGTCTGACTCTTTGCAACCCCATGGACTGTAACTTGTCAGGGCTTCTCCCTCTCAGTGGGATTTCCCAGGCGATAATACTGGAATAGGTTGTCATTTCCGATTCCAGGATATTTACAAGGTTGAGCTATCTATATGGATGTGAGAGTTGGACTATAAAGAAAGCTGAGCACTGAAGAATTTATGGTTTTGAACTGTGGTGTTGGAGAAGACCCTTGAGAGTCCCTTGGACTGCAAGGAGATCCAATCAGTCCGTCCTAAAGGAGATCAGTCCTGGGTGTTCATTGGAGGGACTGATGTTGAAGCTGAAACTCCAATTCTTTGGCCACCTGATGTGAAGATCTGACTCATTTGAAAAGATCCTGATGATGGGAAAGACTGAAGGCAGGAGGAGAAGGGGACGACAGAGGATGAGATGGTTGGATAGCATCACTGACTCAATGGTCATGGGTTAGGGTGGACTCCTGGAGTTGGTGATGGACAGGGAGGTTTGGCACGCTGCAGTTCATGGGGTCACAGAAAGTCAGACATGACTGAGCAACTGAACTGAACTGAGCTATCTGTTACCTAGTTTTAAGCAATATTTGTCCTCAGCTGAGTAACATCAATAACATCAATTTTCCCCATTTTAGAGATGAGGAAATTGTATTTTGAGAAACTATATTTTGTCTAAGATTCTACAGATAGTAACTACGTGTACTTTGTTTGAAATTAGGTCTTTATTCATTAGATTGCTATACCTCTTTTCTTCTTCTATTTGTGCTTTGAGTACACTGGAGGTGTTCAGTGGACTTAATAAGTTTATTGAACTCTAGGCTAAGAACATTCTCATGTTATTGCCAAAACATGGAGAAGGACTGATCAAGCTACCTTTCAAGGGACACTGTTCTAGGTGCCTTAATCTTTTTTTTCCTGAGATAGCAAAAGTCCTTCATTATACTAATCAATTAGTAGGAATGGATGGGGGAGCATACACTCACAGAGTTGAATATGCCGTCATGTATTCAACACTTCTGCTGGCCTGTCAAGGGATTCTGGTTACCCTGTTTATATAACCTATACACTGAGCAGCACTTCATGAGAAATGCTGGGCTGGATTCATTACAAGCTGGAATCAAGATAGGCCAGAGAAACATCAACAACCTCAGATATGCAGATAATATCACTTTAATGACAAAAGCAAACAGGAACTAAAGAGCCTCTTGATGAGGATGAATGAGGAGAGTGAATGAGCCAGTTAAGACTAAATGTGAACAAAAAAAAACAAAACAAAACTAGGATCATGGCATCCAACCCAATACTGCATGGCAAATTAAAGGGGAAATGGTGGAGATAGTGTCAGATTTCCTCTTCTTGGGCTCTGAAATCACTGTGGATGGTAACTGCAGCCATGAAATCAGAAGATGAGTGCTTCTTGGCAGGAAAGTGTTGACAAACCTATACAGTGTGTTGAAAAGCAGAGATATTACTCTGCCAACAAAGGTCTGTATAGTCAAGGCTATGGTCTTCCCAGTGGTCACATATGATTTTGAGACCTGGACCATAAAGAAGGCAGAACACCAAAGAGTTGATGCCTTCAAACTCTGGTGCTGGAGAATACTCCTAAAATTCCCCTAGACAGCAAGGAGGTCAAACCAGTCAATCTTAAAGGAGATAAACCCTGAATATTCACTGGAAGGACTGATGCTGAAGCTGAAGCTCCAGTATTTTGATCATCATGCAAACAGACAGTTCATTAGAGAAGTCTCTGATGCTGGGAAAGATTGAGGGCAGAAGGAGAAGAGGGAGTCAGAGGATGAGACAGCTGGATGGCATAACCAATGCAAAGACATGAACTTGGGCAAACTCCAGGAGATGGTGAGGGACAGGGAGGCCTGGTGTGCTGTAGTCACAGAGTCAGACACAGTTGGATGACTGAACAACAACAACAAGGAATTCTGGTAGAAGAACTCTAAATGATATTATAAAAACACATATTGCTTCAAATTTTAAAATTGTGCCAAAACTACAGGATTACATGTAGATGTAATTCTGGCTGTCTATGCAGATGCCTGTGCCTTGGATACCTGGGCAAAATGCCACTTCTCCCAGCACTACAGCTGCCCATGTACCTTCAGGAAGTGATTCAATGTAAAGATAAAGATGAACCAGCATAACTCTTACAAAACATAAGACTTAAGATCATCTGCAAGTTACAGTGTCTCCAGCATTTCTTGAGAAACTCCAGAATTTAAATAGCCCAGCAAATGCTGACTCTTTCAGCTATATAATCTGGAAAGATGACTTTTTTTTTTTTTTTTTTTTTTTTGTCCTTCAGTAAACAAATCAGTTTTCTGCTGGGGACCAGCCCAGTGGATCCAGGGTAATTTGAAGTGGGGACGGTGTGGCAAGAGATGTATAGATTTCGAGAGAGATAAGGAAAAAATTTGCAGTTAAGAGAATAGAGGAGAGAATAGTGTAGTGGGAAATTTAGTGGAGAAAAGAGCCTGAATAACTTGGTTTATGTGGAGAACTAAGATAACCTTGAGACAAGAGGTTTGCACCATCTACGTTAGGCCACCAGTGCCCATTTGAATAGCGGAGGGTGCCCTGCCTTGGGCCCCCTCTCACGTGGGTCTTAGAAGCCAGGGCAAGTAAGTATACTTAGCGAGCCTCCATGCTCAGATGGAAATTCAGGCTGAAAATAGAGTAAGAAAAGACACGGGAGAACCAGTCTTTCCAGTGACTGACCCATCCTTTATTCTTCAGGAACACTTTTATACTTTTGGTTGTATATAGAGATCAATGGATAATACAAAATTATGCAGCATCAGCAGCCCTGACTCTTACTGAGACCAGGCTTTCTCTATGCATACCTAGCTGTATACACAAGTCTTAGGTGATTTACATCATCTTCTGGCCAGAAGGCCAATTAACATTTTATGGCCCTTTTCTGATAAGGGTCTGTCAACCAGAAAACTTAAAAGTGTTGTTCTTCCCAAAGTCTGGTGCCACTCTCAGAAAGCACTAAACAAAGTTACATTCTTACATAGCAAGGACAAAACAATTTATAACAATGAAAGAGGAGTACAGTGATTTATAACAAAGAGAAAATTAATTAACTCAAAAGTCTAGTGTTGCTAACATCAAAACTACTATATTCCTTTTTCTATACCCCAATTGCATTGATTAATATCCTTCAGGTGCTTAAAAGATAAAGAATATGGAGGCCTGGCAGCAGTCATTGACTCAACAGTGACATCCATCACCAATATAATTTTTAGCTTTTTTAGAAAAGGCCCTATATCTTTAAGATGCTTTAAGCTTCATGCCTCTCTCAGTTGGGGGGGCTGTAAACAATTCACAAGTGTAGTTAAACCTGTCAGGCAAGTTAGAGAGCCGTCAGAGGGATTTGAGCTGACACATTCCTTTCATATGCAGGAGACTAATTGGAGCTCTAAGTTAACTTTTTCCAGAGAAAGGTGATTGGGGACAGCCCCCTATAATGTCAGAAGAGTATAGGCTATAGCAGACAGTAAACAGACAGATTGTGGTTTCAGGGTAGATGCTCAGGCAGAGAACCCCTTGAGACCTGACTCGCCTTGCCTGTCAGGTCTCTCCACATGATCTTGTCATGGGTGGGATCTCCTGTGCTGGCTCCCAACAATTTTTGATAAATTAAAAGGGAATATATATTGAATATGTAAATTTGAAGGTTTACCCAACACTGATAAACATGACTATCTCTAGGGGAAAAGACACCTTTCCTATGTGTGTCTATGTTCTTATATTTTCCTTATTAGGTAAATAGAATTTTCTGGATTTATTGCTGTGACTTCTCCCCAAGCAACAATTTGTGTGGCTTCCTGTACCAAAATCAAATGAAGAAGACAGTGGAAAGGTTTTCCAAAATTGCTAATGGGGGAGGAAAAAATATATAGGATTTGCAGCAGATTTATTTATTTTTGCTGGTTTGAGGACTGTCTCCTCCTTTTGAATGTGATGAGAGGAAGTATATCCCTAACCAACTGTTTTTCCTGTTTTGAATGTAAATAAGAGTACAGGAATTGACATATACGTTTTATTCTGAGCATTTTAATAAGCCCCAGAGGAAAACAAAAGCCCAAGTAACTATAATATGTAATTCTTATTCAAATATTAATAACTGAGTTCAGTTTCCTTTAGGATTATTAATCACTTTGTTAAAATATATTTGGAAATGAGTTGTTCTCCTGTGTATGCCATTTTCATGTGACATGGATGAATACTAATACATAATATATTCAAATATTTCCAGATACACAAGGAACCCATATGAGCTTTTTAAATTAACACAACTTCCAATTTTTTATTTTATGTAGTATATTTAATGGTATTGTCAGCTAAAACCAATCTCAGAAGAGTAAGAACTTAGGACTCAATTTAGATGGCTCTTTTATCACTTTTACCACTGATCTCACTTATCCCTGCAAAAACTATTTTTCTTTTTAACTAGTAAAAATTTAATGATAAGTTTACTTCAGAGAGAGGCTTCCCAAGTGGCTCATTCGTAAAGAAAGAATTCACCTGCCTGACAGGAGACACAGAAGAGGCAGGTTTGATCCCCAGAGGTGAGTAAATGACAAGCCACTCCAGTACACTTGCCTGGAGAATTCCAGGGACAGAGGAGCCTAGTGGGCTACAGTCCATAAGGTCACAAAGAGTTGGACACGACTGAGTGAACACACATACACGTACTCCAGGGAATGTTTATGTGGGATGTGTGAGCACATGTGTTTGTAAACATATGTGTAGTGTGAAAAGTAGGGTGGAAATATATAGGGATTTTGGCTACTCTGAATAGTAGCATATGTGCTGATAATCCCCTTGCCAATACTATTTCTGAAAACACACACACACACACATACATGCACATTCCTAACATCAAAAACAAACTCTTGAGATTTAGAAAGAACTATCGAGGGAGGGAAACGCAAAGCCGGCTGCGCGCTACGAGGTTTTGATTTGCAGCACTCAGTGCAGCAGAGAGGAGCTGCCCCACGTCGGAGGACAGAGACAGCGGCCGAGATTCCCGGACTGTGGCGGCGCAGGAACAGCTAAGAGGAGGCACCCCACTTCCGAGGTCAGGGGCAGCGGCCGAGAGTGTCAGGCTGTGATGGCACGGGAACAGCTGAGAGGAGCCACACCGCGTCCAAGGTCAGGGTTGGGGGCTGGGAAGAGCCACCCCGCATCCGAAGTCAGGGGTGGCGGCTGGGAAGAGTCACCCTGTGCCCGAGGCCAGGGTCCGCGGCTGGGAGGAGCCACTCTGAGCCTGAGACCAGGGTCTGGGGCCGGGAGGGCCACCCTACATCTGAGGACAGGGTCGGGAGCTGGGAAGAGCCACTGATTGATTAGCACTCAGCACGAGTGGCTGCAACGACCAGCGCACTCAGCCTGGCCGAGAGGAGTTGCCTCACATCCCAGGTCAGGGTTGGGGACTGGGAAGATCAACTCGTATCCAAAGACCGGTGGCTGCGCTGACGTGGGAGGGCCTGGAGNTTTTTTTTTTTTTTTGTGCAGAAGAAAAATTGAGATTTTTATTGTAATTACATGGAAATTATTTTTATCAATCAGATAAATTTATGATATAAAATCTTTATAATTCAGTCTTTATGATATTGAATCTTTCAATTCACAAACACGATATATCTCTCCACTTATTTACATCCTGTTTCAACGGTTTTATCATTTTTCTCCATGTGTAGAACACCTTTCTTTTTATTGACATATAGTTGATTTACAAGGTTGTACCAGAACATCTTTTTTTAAAGATCTGTTCCTATAGACTTAATATTTGCTGATGATATATTGTAAGTAGTATCCTGTTTTGCTGCATTTTATGTTTGTTTCTGGTATATAAAAATAAAATTGATTTTTACACCTGGGGAGGTGAGGGGGAAAACCAAACTCTCTTTTTCTGTGATTATCAAGAAAATTGAATTGAAGATAAAAATTTTTCATTAAATCACAAAAATCAAGCCTTCCTCAACCCTAAGACATAGGCAATGTGATCAGTGAAACTACAGGTAAGCATCTGATTAATCTAGGTTTAGTCCTAGTTCTTTAATCCTCTGAGATTGGTTGCAAATGTCACTATTTGGAGATAAGATATTTTTTCTCAATTTCTATTGTGAAATAAATTTTGTATGCACTAAATCTTTTTTCCTCCAGCATGCTTGCTAAGTCACTTCAATCATGTCTGACTCTGTGCAATCCCATGGACTGTAGCCCTCCAGATTCCTCTGTCCATGGGATTCTCCAGGCAAGAATACTGGAGGGGGTTGCTATGTCCTTCTTTAGGGGATCTTCCTGACACAGGGATTGAACCCACGTCTCTTATGTTTCCTGCACTGGCAGTCAGGTTCTTTACCACTAGTGCTACCTGGGAAGCAACCTAGCATACCTTATCTCACAGACAATAATCTCTTTTAACTAGTCTTGTTTTCCATTTAGTTTGCCTACTAGGCAAACATGGGAATGTATCTGGTACCTAATAGCAGGTACTAGGTTGAATTTCATGCCTACATGCTGACTTTCATGATTGATCTTACCTTTTATACTAACCATATTTTAATACGCCCACTATATTCCTAAATCACCCTAATTTTATTTTGGAATATTATAATTATAATAAACAATCCAGGGTTTGTCTCTCATTTCTTTATCCTAAAGACACTGGATCTCAAAACATACATTTGTACTTTAATATGAATCAACTGAAAAAGCTGCATTGATTTATGATATTTTTCTCTTTTCTTGATCATGAGACTTGAGTCTAGATAAGACTGGTAATTACTAAAGACAGTCATTTCTGCTGTGAGATACAGAAACTTTTATTTTTTCCTCCAGTACAATGGATCCTACAAACCTCTCAGGTTTAAGAACAGCCAATATACTTTAAAAAGCAAACAAATAGTGTATATTTGTTTATTAGAAATTTTCAAAAAATTCCCTGAGTATTCATTCAAGCAATTGGATATAGAGATTGTTATGTTTACAATAAAAATAGCAGCTATCATTTACTGAACACTTACTTTGCATCAGACACAAGGATGATTTATTTCTATCTATTATCTTATTTAACCCTCATAATAATCTTGTATATTGAGTATTCTGAGAGATGGTTACAGTTTAGTGATTATAGTTAATAATGTACTGTGCTGTCCGTAGTCACTCAGTTGTGTATGACTCTTTGCAACCCCATGGACTGGAGCCCACCAGGCTCCTCTGTCCATGGAGATTCTCCAGGCAAGAATACTGGAGTAGGTTGCCATGCCTACTCCACTGCCAATCCATCACCTCCAGAGGATCTTCCCAATACAGGGGTCAAATCCAGGTCTCCTTCATAGCAGATGGGTTCTTTACCACTGAGCAACCAGGGAAGCTGATTGAGTATTCTTTAAACTGAAAGATTGAATATTCTACATTTAGTTTAAAGATAAGAAAACTAAGGACTCTGTGCATGTTCATAAAATTAATAAATGACGAGTTTGTATTTGAATTTGTATTTGTTAGAAATAATTCTATTCATGGATATTATAAAATCTCCAAGTAATAAAGTTATAAATAAGTTATAGTTTTCTCTTTTTTGGAAGTCTAGTATCATGTAGTTCAGAAGTAGGATGGAAGACGTACTCAAATCCTCCTCAAGCTCAAAGCTTCATTAGTCTTCACTTTCCTATAATTTTTATGTGTAGTCATGTTCTCATGGTCCAGGTGGTATTATGTTCCAGGGAGCAGGACTAAAGATGACAAGAATATACTGAGGGTAATGGGTATACTCCAAATATCTTTTAAGGAAAGTTTCAAAAAGCTGCCTAGTGAATGCTTATAACCAATGGCTGTAATTGGCTAGATGACTACACTAGTGACTGAGCAGATTCTTGCTAGTAGATTGGACCTCTTCTTAACAGCCCGAGAGACAACTCTTGTCAAAATCATATTTTCTAGGAATGCTGCTTCACTGGAATTCCCACTCTGGACATCAGAATCTTAACTAAAGGAGACCATATGTTTCTACAATAATATTTGGAGTAGTTCCTTACTCAGCCTTTATGGAGACAGCAGAAGAGCCACTTGAGAAAGAATGCTAGTTGCCCAGTGGTGCTCAGTAAGTGCCTACCAAACGAATGTCTGAATGTGTTCATGAAGTGAGAATGGTAAGAATTTATTTGAGTCAAATGAAACAAATATATACAATAAACTAAAAAGAAGGAGATGTAATATTCAAATATAAACCGCCAGTTTATCCACACTAAGTAGGGAGTGAAAGCCCCTTCATATATGCATTTATCTGTTCATCCAGTCATCAGTATTTTTTAGTACCTATTATGCATCTTTTCTAGATGCTGACTAGGAAAGGACAATAATCAAAAAGAAAGAAAGAAAGAAACAAAACAAGACAAAACAATCAAGACACTTACATAGTTTATATTCTATCAGGGGAGACAGGTTAACAAATGCAAGCAAGAAATAATGCATAGTATACTAGATGATAATTATAAGGGCTATGCAAACAAATAATGCAGGAAGAGAGATAATGATAGTTAAGGGAATATTATTGAGTGGATTCTGAGTGTAAAACGGATTCCAGGCAAACAAAACTAAAAAGCCACAACACTTCCTGTGGAAAACAATGCACATTTCTTCTGGATTCAGCAATATGAGAATGGAATAACAGAAGGGAAGGCAGTGAACCTGAGATACATAAGGCTTCCTATGTAACCAGTTTATGTCAATTTCACATAAGCATTTGGATTTTAAGAAAGCCTTCCTCAGCGATCAGTGCAAAGAAATAGAGGAAAACAATAGAATGGGAAAGACTAGAGATCTTTTCAAAAAACTTAGAGATACCAAGGGAACACTCATACAAAGATGGGCACACAAAGAACAGAAATGGTATGGACCTAACAGAAGCAGAATATATTAAGAAGAGGTGGCAAGAACACACAGAAGAACTGTACAAAAAACATCTTCATGACCCAGATAATCATTGTTGGTATGATCACTCACCTAGAGCCAGACATTCTGGAATGCAAAGTCAAGTGGGCCTTAGGAAGCATCACTATGAACAAAGCTAGTGGAGGTGATGGAATTCCAGTTGATCTGTTTCAAATCCTGGAAGATGATGCTGTGAAAGTCCTGCACTCAATATGCCAGCAAATTTGGAAAACTCAGCAGTGGCCACAGGACTGGAAAGGGTCAGTTTTCATTTCAATCCCAAAGCAAGGCAATGCCAAAGAATGCTCAAATTACTGGACAATTGCACTCGTGTCATGTGCTAGCAAAGTAATGCTCAAAATTCTCCAAGCCAGGCTTCAGCAATACATGAAGCATGAACTTCCAGATGTTCAAGCTGGTATTAGAAGCGGCAGAGGAACCAGAGATCAAATTGCCAACAACCACTGGATCATTGAAAAAGAGAGACTGCCAGAAAAACATCAACTTCTGCTTTACTGAGTATCCCAAAGCCTTTGACTGGGTGGATCACAACAAACTATGAAAAATTCTGAAAGAGATGGGAATACCAGACCGCCTGACTTGCCTCCTGAGAAATTTGTTTGCAGGTCAGGAAGCAACAGTTAGAACTGGACATGGGACAACAGACTGGTTCCAAATGGGAAAAGGAGTACATCAAGGCTGTATATTGTCACCCTGCTTATTTAACTTCTCTGCAGAGTATATCATGAGACATGCTGGACTGGATCAAACACAAGTTGGAATCAAGATTGCTGGGAGAAATACTAATCTCAGATATGCAGATGACACCATCCTTACGGCAGAAAGTGAAGAAAAACTAAAGAGCCTTTTGATGAAAGTAAAAGAGGAGAGTGAAAAAGTTGGCTTAAAATTAAACATTCAGAAAACTAAGATAATGGCATCCAGTCCCATCACTTCATGGCAAATAGCTGAGGAAACAGTGACAGATTTATTTTGGGGGGCTCCAAATTCACAGCACGGTGACAGCAACTATAAAATTAAAAGATGCTTGCTCCTTGGAAGAAAAGTTATTACCAACCTAAAAAGCAGAGACATTACTTTGCTAACAAATGTTCATCTAGTCGAGGCTATGGTTTTTCCAGTAGTCATGTATGGATGTGAGAGTTGGAGTTATAAAGAAAGCTAAGCACCAAAGAATTGGTGCTTTTGAACAGTGGCACTGGAGAGGACTTTTGAGAGTCCCTTGGACTGCAAGGAGATGCAACCAGTCCATCCTAAAGGAAATCAGTCCTGAATATTCATTGGAAGGACTGATGCTGAAGCTGAAGCTCCGATACTTTGGCCAACTGATGTGAGGAACTGACTCATCTGAAAATACCTTGATGCTGGGAAAGATAGAAGGCAGATGGAAAAGGGGATGACAGAGGATGAAATGGTTGGATGGCATCACCAACTCAATGATATGAATTTGAGTAAACTCCAGGAGTTGGTGATAGACAGGGTGGCCTGGTTTGCTGCAGTCCATGGGGTTGCAAAGAGCAGACACAGCTGAGAGATTGAACTGATAATGCCTTGGTTCTAATACTCTCTTGACCTCTTATCTTTATTGATTTGAAAATGCATTTGACCTGTTCTTGTAAGACTATTTCCACTAAGAAGTAGAATTGGAGGTACAGTATATCTGAAGTCCTAGAAGATATTGCTTCCCTAGTTTTGTTATAAACTTTCACCAGAGAACATAAGGTGTCTCATAGATCAAATGATTCAGGAAGAATGATATATGGAAAATAGCTGCCTTACAGCCATTGTGTGTTTGGGGCTAATGACATTTACTTTTAAACTTGTATGCTCTTTGCCTTAAGAAACCAGATAGAGGGAACAGTTCCTTTCAGTGCTGTGTTTTCAAGAGGGAGGTTGTAGACATTATTAGAATTTACAGTTGTAGAAGGCAAAAGGTGTTTTTTGTTTTTTCAGTGTTTTAGAATTTCACCCGGCTCCAATTTGTTTATGCTTTTGAAAAGTGTAAATGTTTTACACGTGAATACACACACACACACACACACACACACAGGTGTATATATATACACATACATATATACATGTGTACAGGTAGTTGTCTTAGACTAATTGCAGGGTGGGCACAGAAGCCAGGGACCTGGTTCTGCCCCCATTCCCTCCTCTGCTACAAACTCTAATCTGAATGGGCCTCTCCCTGATTCCAAGCTTCTCATTGTAACCTTCCTTCCCTCCCTCCACTTCTCAGGCTTTCAGTACCCTTGTGATGCACCTTGGCTCCTCAAGTACAAATTGAAACTTTCATTATTCTACGGTCTAGAAGGTATGCCAAGTGTTTTTCTTTACAAAATCTTTCTGACCATCACATCTCCCCACATGTGCTAAACACTACTTTCCCCACTTTGTAGAAAGTGGTACATTGTATGGCAAGTATAAGGAAGATTCATATTCTGTTTCTAGAACTTTTTAGCTGTATAATTTCTGCTTCATCTCTTACTCTGTCTAAGCTTAATTTTTTCTCACCCTTATCTCTTGTCTGGGTAATTGACTCCATGTAAAATTTGAGACAAACAACTTACACATAGTATGTGTACAGTATATTAATATAGTCATTTTTATTCTATAATGCTATACTTGCAATAACTGTCTTACATTTCTTCTTATCCTGTTTATTTTCTAACTTGGTCAGTGGCTGGTGTTATTAATAGTTTCTTGACTAAGAGAGTTCTCAGTGTCATCTTTTTTTTCTTGTGTGTTTTGCTTCTCCATTTGCAGAACTCATTTGTTATCATATCTTCAAACATCCTTTTTCAGAGAAGCGTTTTCCTCCCTCCTTCTTACTTCTCACCTTGATTTAACCAGGTGTAAAATGATACACTGGAGAAGGACATGACAATCCGCTCCAGTATTCTTTCCTGGAAAATCCCATGGACAGAGGAGCTTGGCTGGCTACAGTCCATGGGGTCTCAAGAGTTGGATATGACTTAGTGACTAGACTACAAAGTGATATTAAGTGGATACTTTTCTCCTCTCTTTGGTTTACTAAATACTTCAAATCTTTGACACTGCCTTATAGCAAGGAAAATAAACAAAGACAAGGAGAAAACTGCCAAGGTTGGTCTCCAAACCTGCTTGCTCTTAATGATGCGGCTTTCTTTGAGGTGAAACTTTTTGCTCATCTGGGTTTATTGTCCCTCAGTCTCTTTAAAATGAAGATTTGCTAGTGTATCTCTCTTGTACTTATCTCTGCCTGTGTATTGTTCCAAAGCCCACCCACTCACCAGTCATGTGACTTCAGAGTGATGGAGGGATGTCTGGACCTGCACATTTGCACTGAACCAACTCAGATGGTACACGGACTTCACCCCTTCCTTATGTTCCATTTCTCTGAGGAGACTCCATGTTTCCAGTCAGCCAGATAAAAGATCTTGGCATCACTTGGGACGCAGCCCCCTGTATGGTGGTCTAGTTTGTTTCTGTCACCACGTCACACTGCCAAGTTTTCTTCCCTGACTTCTACTCAGTTCTACTGCTGGCATATCCATCGCAGAGTGAGGTCCCCGCAGAGGCCTTTGCTCTAGCCTCCATCCTGTGTTAGCCTCTGCACATCCAGCTTCCTTAAGCCCTGCTTTGAAAACATCATTTCTCATCTCAAAAGCTTTTAACAGCATTCAGTTTTCAACCATGTATAATCCCTGCCTGACTTTCAAGGTTTTGTTCAAGCTGTTTCTCCCTATACAGCATTAATTTTCAAGATCACTCAACATCTTTCTTCTACTTTTGTCTATTCAGTTTTATTTTGTATACTATTTTATGCTGTTTCATAAACTCATGTTACTTCTGAATCTATTTTAGTTCTCTTTTCATCTTGAATGTTCTGTTCTCTGTGTCCCCAGTTTAAGCCAACTTTCAAATCTCAATCTAACACTCACTCCTCCCTAGATGAGAGACAGTCTCCTGTTTCTCAAAGTTTTATTTATCTCTATCCACTTTGAACTAGTATTTACTATCAGTAAAAATGCTTTAGCATTTAAATACTGGCATCCAAATATACTCCAAATGTAAATGTTTAAAGTTGCTGATCTCTTAATTTCAAATGCATTTTAACAACCCTGCATGCTTAATTCTCTTCTCCTCATGATTTCTGTTTTTGATATCATATTTTACATCTGATTGTCTTATGTATCCCTTAACTGTTTATCACAGATATATATTATTTTTATTTTACTATTATTATCTTTAACCTCCCTACCAGCTTTATACCGGAATGCTTTACTACCTTTACTCTATATTTGCTTTTACCAATGAGATTATTTTTCCTTTCATAATTATCACATTTTCAGTTTTGGCCTTTTATTTTTCCCTTAGAAAATTTCCTTTAACATTTCTTGTAAAGCTGGTTTGGTGATGCTGAACTCTTGGCTTTTGCTTCTCTATAAAATTTTGATCTTGCCCTCAAATCTGAATAAAAGTCTTGGTTGGTAGAATATTCTTGTTGTTGGTTTTCCTTTTCATCACTTTCAATGTACGATGCTACTCCCTTCTGGCCTGCAGAGTTTCTGCTGAAAAGTTAGCTGACAGCCTTATGGGAGTTACCCATATGAAACTTGTGCTTTCCCTCGCTTTTTTTTTTTTTTTTTTTTTTAATATTCTTTATCTTTAATTTTTGCCATTTTAATCATATTGTGTCTTGATATGGGTCTATTTGGTTTCATCTTGTTTGGTGCTTCCTATACTTGGATGTCCTTTCCTAGGTTAGGGAAGTTTTCAGCTATTTCTTCAAATGAGTTCCCTCTGCCTTTCTCTCTCTTCTCCTTCTGAGACACTTATAATTCAAATGCATGTAAGCTTGATGTTCTCTCTGAGGTTTTCAAAAGTATCCTCATTTTTTCAATTTTTTTTTTTCTTTCTTTCTTTTGGTTCAGCTTGGGTGATTTCTACCACTGCTTTTCAGTTAACTGCTCAGTTCCTGTGTATTATCTAGTCTACCACTGATTCCTTTTTAGTGTATTTTTTTATTCCAGTGATTATACTCTTCAGTGCTATTTGTTTCATCTTTATGTGTTTGAACTCTTTGTTAAAAGTCTCACTGTGTGCACCCATTCTCATCCTGAATTCAGAAAGCGTCTTTATGTTCATTATCTTGAACTCTTTATGGGATTGATTGCTTATCTTCCCTTAGTTTAGTTATTTTTGTGAGGTTTTGTCTTGTTCTTTCGTTTGGAACATTATTCTGTCTCCACATTTTGCCTAATCTTCTGTGTTTATTTATATGAATTAGGTAGGTTGGATAAGTTTTCCAGTCTTGGAGAAGTGGTCTTATGTTGGAGACATTCCATGGTGCCCAACAGCACATGTCCGTCTGTTCACCAGAGCTATGTGCTCTAAGGGTGTCCCCTATGTGGGCTGTTTGGGCCCTTCTATTGTGGCTGGGCTGACTAACATGGACTTGCTGGTAGGCAAGGCTGTCCCTGGTCCTGTTGCACAGAGCTTCTAATGGGCAGGGCCTTGTCCTTGTATAACTGGCTGTGTGGCCCAGGGGATCCTATTCTGGCACCAACTTGCTTGTAGGATGAGCCAGTATCCAAGGTTTGTGGCCAGGGGTCTCAGAGCTGGTGCCAACTGGCTGTGGGTGATGTTGTGTCCCTGTAGGGCTGACTACTTGTCCCAGGAGGTCACAGGACTGGTGCCAATCCACTGATGGGTGGGTAAGCTCCTGGAACTAATACAGTAAGAGGGCCACAAAATGGTGTTTTCCAGCACCAGTGTCCTTGTGGTAGAAAAAACCTACCCAAATTGGCTGCCATCAGCAATTATGTCCCCAGGAGGAGTCCTGGTTGCCTCCTGTCTCTTGAGGAGGCTCTCTAAGATCATCACGTGAGTGAGACCCAGGCTCCTTTCCAATTACTCCCTCTGTGCTGGGTCTCAGAATGTGTGAAATCTTGCACAAATCCATTAAGAACAGGTACCCTCTTTCTTGCTGCATCTGGCTCTCTTAAGCATAAGCCCTGCTGCCTTTCAAAGCCGCATATTCTGGGGACTCTTCTTTCTGGTGCAGGATCCCCGGGCATGGAAGCCCAGTGTGGGGCTCCAGAGTCTTACTTTTGGGGGAGAACTTTCACAATTGTAATTTTCCTTCTCCATGTTTGTCAGTTCTCCAGAGATTCAGGTCTGGACTGTACCAAGCGTTTGCCCTCATACCCATCTCATTGTTATTCTTTTGATATATTTTTAGTTGTGGAATATCTTTTCTGCTAGTCTTCACATCATTTATGTTGATAGCTGTTCTGTAATTATGTATTATAATTTTTATAATAATTTTAATTATATAATTATTATAATTTTTGTATGTCTGTGGGAGTTCGTGAGCTCAGGGCATTCTTACTCCATCAACATAGCCACTTCCCTCAGCTATGCTACTTTCTATATAACTTACTGAATAACTAATACATAAATTCACACTTTAAAAAAATTACATATTGCATCTAAAAACGTGCCAATTATAAGTGCTTGGTGGATAGTTTTGCTGATTAACATATGTAGCACAAACAATTTTTCATCAAGGAATCAAACACACATAAATAAGTCTAATTTTTAACCATAAATAAATTTGATATTTTAAAAATATTATATTTGATTTAATAGACTAGACAGTTTATCTCTTTTTTTTAATTTTTTTTTTTATTAAAGGATAATTGCTCCAGAGAATTTTGCTGTTTTCTGTCAGACCTCAAAATGAATCAGCCACCAGTTTAGTTCAGTCACTCAGTTGTGTCTGACTCTTTGCGACCCCATGAAATGCAGCACGCCAAGGCCTCCCTATCCATCACCAACTCCCGGAGTTCACTCAAATTCACGTCCATTGAGTCGCTGATGCCATCCAGTCATCTCATCTTCTGTCGTCCTGCTGCTCCCAGCGTCATTTCCAATGAGTCAAGTCTTCACATGAGGTGGCCAAAGTACTGGAGTCTCAGCTTTAGCATCATTCCTTCCAAAGAAATCCCAGGGCTGATCTCCTTCAGAATGGACTGGTTGGATCTCCTTGCAGTCCAAAGGACTCTCAAGAGTCTTCTCCAACACCACAGTTCAAATGCATCAATTCTTTGGNTTAGGTAAGTTTATTCCTGGATATTTAATTCTCTGTGTTGCAATGGTGAATGGAATTGATTCCTTAATTGCTCTTTCTGATTTTTTAATTATTAGTATATAGAAATGCAAGTGATTTCTTGTATTGATTCTGTATCCTTAACTTTGCCAAATTCACTGATTAGTAATTTTCTGATACTATCTTTAGGGTTTTCTATGTACAGTATCATGTCATGTACAAACAGTGAGAGCTTTACTTCTTCTTTTCTGATCTGGGTTCCTTTAATTTCTTTTTCTTCTCTGATTGCTGTAGTTAGGACTTCCAGAACTATGTTGAATAATAGTGGCAAAAGTGGACATCCTTGTTTTTTTCCTGTTCTTATGGGGAATGCTTTCAGTTTTTCATCATTGAGAATAATGTTTGCTGTAGACTTATCATATATGGCCTTTACTATGTTGAGGTAGGTTCCTTCTATGCCCATTTTTTTGAAGGGTTTTAATCATAAATAGGTGCTGAATTTTGTCAAAGGCTTTTTATGCATCTATTGAGATAATCATATGGTTTTATCTTTCAATTTGTTAATATGGTGTATCACATTGATTGATTTCCTTATATTGAAGAATCTTTGCATCCCTGGAATAAACCAAACTTGATCTTGGTGTATGAGTTTTTTGATGTGTTGCTGGATTCTGTCTGCTAAAATTTTTGTTGAGGATTTTTGCATCTATGTTCATCAGTGATATCAGCCTGTAGTTTTCTTTTGTATGTGTTGCCTTTTTCTGGTTTTGGTATCAGGGTGATGGTGGCCTCACCATCACCAAATGAATTTGGTGATGAATGAATTTGGAAGTGTTCCTTCCTCTGCAATTTTTTGAAAGAGTTTTAGAAGGATAGGCATTAGCTCTTCTTTAAATGTTTGATAGAATTCTCCCGTGAAGCCATCTGGTCCTTAGCTTTTGTTTTTTGAGAGTTTTTTTTTTTTTTTTATCACAGTTTCAATTTCAGTGCCTTTGATTGGGTTGTTTATAATTTCTATTTCTTCCTGGTTCAGTCTTGGAAGATTGAACTTTTCTAAGAATCTGTCCATTTCTTCCAGGTTATCTATTTTATTGCCATATAGTTGTTCATAATAGTCTTTTATAATCCTTTGTATTTCTGCACTGTCTGTTGTAACCTCTCCTTTTCCGTTTCTAATTTTGTTGATTTGATTCTTCTCTCTTTTTCTCTTGATGATTCTGGCTAAGGGTTTGTCAATTGTGTTTATCTTCTCAAAGAACCAGCATTTAGTATTATTATTCTTTACTATTGTTTCTTTCATTTCTTCTCCACTTATTTCTGCTCGGATCTTTATGATTTCTTTCCTTCCAATAATTTTGTGGTTTGTTTTTCTTCTTTTTTTTCTGTTGCTTTATGTGTATAGGTTGTCTATTTGATGTTTTCTTGTTTCCTGAGGTAACATTGTATTGCTATAAACTTCCCTCTTAGAACTGCTTTTGCTGCATCCCATAGGTTTTGAGTTGTCGTATTCTCATTGTCATTTTTTTTCTAGAACATTTTTTATTTCCCTTTTGATTTCCTCAGCAACCTGTTGGTTATTTAAAAACATGTTTCATATCCATGTGTTTGTGTTTCTTACAGGTTTTTTTTTTCTTGTAATTGATATCTAGTCTCATAGCATTGTGGTCGTGAAGATGCTTGATACAATTTCAATTTTCTTAAATTTACTGAGGTTTGATTTGTGGCCCAAGATGTGGTCTATCCTGGAGAATGTTTCATGTGCACTTGAAAAGAAGGTGTGTTCTTCTGCATTCGGATGGCATGTCCTGAAGATATAAGTGAGATCCATCTCATCTAATGTGTCATTTAAGGCTTGTGTTTCCTTATTAATTTTCTGTTTTGATGATCTGTCCTTTGGTGTAAGTGGAGTGTTAAAGTCTCCTACTTTATTGTGTTACTGTCAGTTTCTCCTTTTATGCCTATTTGTGTTTGCCTTATGTATTGAGGTGTTCCTATGTTGGGAGCATAGATATTACAATAGTTATATCTTCCTCTTGGATTGATCCCTTGATATATCTGTTGTCTCCTTCCTTATCTCTTATAATATTCTTTATTTTAAGGTCTGCTTGGTCTGATTTGAGAATTGCTACTCCAGCTTTCTTTTGCTTTCCATTTGCATGGAATATATTTTTCCATCCTCTCACTTTCAGTCTATATGTGTCTTTAGATCTGAAGTTCGTTTCTTATAGACAGCATATATTTGAGTCTTGTTTTTATATCCATTCAGCCAGTCTGTGTCTTTTGGTTGGAGCATTTAATCCATTTACATTTAAAGTAATTAGTGATATATATGTTCCTATTGCCATTTTCAAATTGTTTGGGGTTGATTTTGTAGATCTTGTTACTTCTGTTGTATTTCTTGACTATATAAGTCCATTTAACATTTCTTATAAAGCTGCTTTGGTGGTACTGAACTCTCTTAACTTTTGCCTGTTGAAAAGCTTTTTATTTTTCCATTAATTTTGAATGAGATCCTTGCTGGGTACAGTAATCTTGGTTGTAGATTATTCCCTCTCAGTACTTTAAATATATCCTGCCATGCCCTTCTGGCCTGCACAGTTTCTGCTGAAAGATAAGCTCTTAATCATATGGGGTATCCCTTGTATGTTACTTGTTGTTTCTCCCTTTTAATATTCTTTCTTTGTATTTAGTCTTTGTTAGTTTGATTAGTATGTGTTTAATATTCTTTTACTATTCTTCCTTTGTGCTTAGTCTTTGTTAGTTTTTAATATTCTTAATATTCTTTCTTCGTGTTTAGTCTTTGTTAACTTGATATTCTTTTAAAATTCTTTGTGTTTAATCTTTTAATATTTTTTCTTTTTGTTTAGTCTTTATTAGTTTGATTAGTATGTGTCTTGGTGTGTTTCTCCTTGGATTTACCCTGTTTGGGACTTCCTCTGCTTCTTGGACTTGATTGGCTATTTCTTTTCTATGTGGGGAAATTTTAAACTATAATCTCTTCAAAAAATTTTCTCATATCCTTTCTTTTTCTCTTCTTATTCTGATCCTTATAATTTGAATGTTGGTGCATTTGATATGGTCCCAGAGGTCTCTGAGACTGTCCTCAGCTCTCTTCATTCTTTTTACTTTATTCTGCTCTTCAGAAGTTATTTATACCATTTTATCTTCCAGCTCACTGATTCGTTCTTCTGCTTCAGATAGTCTGCTATTGATTCCTTCTAGAGTATTTTTAATTTCAGTAATGTGTTTTTTGTCTCTATACATTTATTTTTTAATTCTTCTAGGTCTTTGTTAATTGATTTTTGCATTTTCTCCATTTTGTTTTCAAGGTTTTTGATCATCTTTGCTATCATTAACCTGAATTCTTTTCCAGGTAATTTTCCTATTTCCTCATTTATTTGGACTTCTGTGTTTCTAGTTTGTTCCTTCATTTGTGAAGTATTTCTCTGCTTTTTCTTTTCTTTTTTTTTTTTTTTTTTTATTTTTTTGGTTTTTTTGTTTTTTTTTTTTTTTC